>CM035785.1:44635459-45087959 GCA_020466265.1 Siphamia tubifer | reverse complement strand
GTTCAAGTGACAGTGATGTAACCGAGAGAATCCGGTCATTTTCCAAAATAAAAGCTTGTTCAGACTCAGATAATGAATACAAGAGAAATAATTCATTCTTTATTAAGATACCAAGTGGCCCAATACCAATTGACCAGTGGTTGGGGACCACTGCTTTAAGTGATGCATTGTGCATCATTTAATTTCTTAAAGAACCATTAGTTGGACAGGGAGCATGTTGCACTGTGTTTCAATAGAAGAAGTTCGTGTGGTCTCATGAGTCCAGATTGACTCTGATCCAGTGAAGGACACATCAGAGGGAATATGAAGTGATTACCCATCATGCATAGTGCCTAAAATACAAGCCTGTGGGGGCAGTGTTATGACCAGTGCTGGGAATAACGGCGTTACAGTATAACGACGTTACTATTTCAAGTAACAGAGTAATTACTTAATTACTTTATCCATAACTGTATCAATGTTACTGTTACCCTGGAAATAATGTGACGTGTTACAATTTGATGAATCGGGGCGCAGGTGTGCCCCAGGTACAGACAACAACTTGGAGTTTTGGCAACACGTCAGTGCTGCACATACGTCTGCACCAAGCTCACATTCAGCTTGGTGTAGAACTCCACTAACATGCATGACAACAAAATCAATCATGATTTGCTAAGAAGTTAGTTGGGTGGGGTTTCAACTGCCCCCCCCCCCCCCACACACATACACACACACACACACACACACACACACACACAGATGTTGGCAGCACCAAAAGACTAGGTCGCAATTGAGCTCCGTTTTTAAAAAAAATAGCAATTGCACTATTAATATTTACTTTTCTCTTCACTAATGTCTTTTCTAAGCAAGTTCCTGTGCCTTAAACAGGGTATTCATGCTCGTTGTGTGATGTTACTTTGGATGCGATTTAAGATGCTTCCTTAAAAACATTATCAAAGATCTTTATGACTTATTATCAATAGTAAAAGTTAAGCAACCTGCAATAGATTATAAACAGGAAACACATTTTAAATAGTGAAAATGTAATATTTGTTGAAAGTTACTTGAATTTGTTCAAAATGTTAATATTCTTTAACTTTGCATTTAAGTACACAGGTGAACAGATTGTGATGAAATAATGATATCTGTAAATTCTTATTCTATTATTAGTGAAAAAAACAATACAATGATGTCTGTATATTCTTCTCTTTTTATACATTTATCTACTGAATTCTCATGAACATCAACTTATGTTACAATCATTTGAAGTGTTTACACTATTTATATTAACTGTTTTTTTGTTTCTGTTTGACGTTTTTAATTTAAAAAAAAAGGAACATGAAAATACTTTTCCTGGCAGCTAATTCTTTTTCTAGTTGAGTGATGCAGTTAGTAATCCAATTATTTTTGGGGGGATGTAACTAGTAATCGTAATTAATTACCTTTTTCAGCAATTTCCATAAAATGATAAGATTGAAAATGTTAAAGACTGTGTATGAATTATTATCCATTATTAGACATTTTTTCCCCCTAACCTTCTTCTCGACACTGTAGTTAGAGTGGCAAAACACTGAGTATTGTTTGTTTGTTGTATCCATTGTTTATTGACCTCTTCTGAAAAAATAAATGTCAGTAATGCCGTCGAGGAGGAGACACACAAAAGTATTGTAGCTCATCACATGTCTGACAGCACACCATGAGTTAAATTGATTGAGCTCAGTCTCAGGTTGCATTGTGAGATTACACAGAGGATATTAGTGAAAGGCTGTTTTCCATCACGGAGAAGATGCAGAGTCTCTTAAGCAGATGGAATTTTTAATTAACACAATGCCACTGACTTGGTTAAAACACCAGGAGGCCTAGTGGGAGCAATCACAAAGTAGTACTCTGGTAAGTTTTTCATACTCCATTTTACAATGTAGATATGATGTTATTGAAAAAAAAAATATGTTTAATTTAGTCCATTAATCTTGGTTTAATTACACGGTTTTTAGCTTCAGTGTTTCCTAACTGTTACTCGGTATATTGTTGCTTTAGTGAAACACATTTTTTTCAGTCAATATTATGATTCTAAGCTTAAAAGTGAGATAATGATAGAAAGATGTTCGGTCACTACATGTCAACTGTTTCCTGCTGATTTAGGTAAACAAGCTTTGCTGCTTTCTGCAGTGAGGACTTTCATTTCTACAAAGATGTACGTTGATGTGCTATCATCGTGTGAGTTACTGAACACAAAGTGCATAGAAAATGGGTTTAATACAAATAGAAAAGTAATTTAAAGCCACAAAGAGATGTTTGTCTTGGCTCATCTTCATACAAGTCTGTTCTGAAGCCACAGATGAAAGAGATGCTTATTATTACTGTTCAGAGAGAACATCATAGTAGCTTGAATAAATTGAAAAAGGTTGCCCCTGAGTAAGATTTTACAGTGAAAATTTGAACACATAAAAACCCAACAGTGCTTCAGTTCATATGTGTCATTTTCTCTATATCTAACCTTTCTTAAGTTATTGATCACAATTTGCTTATTATATTATAGTCTGTATTTTGCATTTTATTAGTATAAATCATCATGTATTGTCCTTATATTTAATTTGTTCATCATGTAGATGTTCATAAAGGTCAAATTAAAGATGACGATTATTATATCAAAAAGAGAGAATGTAAAATCTATTATTAACTGAGCATAAACTAAATGCTTTCATCCACTGTAATTGATCCAGCTTCATGGGTGTTACTAGTAAATCAATATTGTAGAAGTTGATGGTGTTTCCATGGTAACTAGGAGACACTGAAAGGAGCCACTGATGACCATAAAAAGATGACAAACTGCATTTTACACCAATTTTTTTTTTTTACATCGATTGGAATAATTAATGGATGGGCAGGTATTAAATAGTTTGTATCAGTAGATATTTTTGGTTAGTGATAAATGTTTGGGTCTTTATAGATAAATGTATTTTCTGTTGGAGATTCATGCATCTTAGTGATGTTCTTTGAGTAGAATGCCATAAACAAAATTATGAACAACTAAGCTAGTCTCCTTAAAAATGATCCTGCTAAGTTTTATAAAATTGTCGATTAATTTATACGTTGCCATTGACTACTGAGCTTCTTTATGCATAAGAGTGTTCCATTAAAAGCAAAAGTCTTGGGTTAAGCACTACCTCTGTGTTCAGCCTTCTTTGACAGTTTAGCAGCATAATCATCATGTGCATGGGAGTTTTTGTCAGCCCGATCTATTCTTTTCTAAATGGGATGGCAGCAGTTTTATGTAACGATTTTCCTCTTTTTATTTGCTCTTTGTTGTTTTCTTTTGTGTTGCTGTGATTGGCTGAAAGGTGGGCACTTTTATTACTTCCATAAACCTATTCATATTCAGTATATTCACATCAATATTATTATAAATGGATGTGGATGGCACTGGAAATTTCCAAAGAATTAAATACACTGAAACGATGAAGCAATTCAGGATATTTTATATGTAGTGTATGTTAACTAAAACGACTCACGTAGCACAAGTTGACTTAAATTTGGAAGAGTCGACAAGTCACATGTTATTCTCTCTCTCTCTCTCTCTCTCTCGCTCGCTCTCCCTCAACCCAATTTACAGAACTTAACAGAATCCTCCGTTGTTTGTGTAGGTCCCCATTATGTTTAGAATATAAAGTGGTAATTTAATCTGGCAGTCTTGTAACTGTTCAGACTAGCCTGAAATTCATTCAACTGTGACAACTGAAAATGAGGCACTTTGGCTTAAAGAGTGATTAGCAATCACGGTGTGGATTTGGATTACTTGCCAGCAATTGGAAATGAGATTATAAAAATATCAAACATGTCCTCCAGATTTACTGTGTCAGCAAGGGAACGGTGGATTAAGGTACTCTGCTGTGACTGGTATGGGATCATCATAAGAGAGTTCAGTGACCCAGAGCAGAGAGAAAATTTCCATATGAGTAATTCTTTCATTAGTGAAACTCAAAACTACAGAAGGGAAATGTTTTCGCTGTGGTTCCTGACTGACATGTAACCCTGAAATAGTATCCTGCTTTCTGGCAGAACACTCCAGCTAGCATATTCAGGCTTGTCAAAACCTAGGTTTAAAGATTTATCCAGGTTCAGTCAGGCCATGTGTTTCACATGTCACAGCAATTATACTTGACTTAATTCACCTTTTAATATCAGTACTATACAAAAAACATAATTTAACAAGGTATTAAATTACAGACTGGTGTTTTATCTCACGCAAATTCATTTAAACCCTAAACCAAAAATGATCCATTTTAGGACCTTTTTATGAAAAAAAAAAGTCAAAGTCCAAGTTTTTGACTATAAAAAGGTTACAAAATATGCTGAGTGATTATATTTTCCCCCTTCTTCCCCCAAATCATTCAAAATTTAGCATTCATTTACAATTTCTCCTAAAACAGCGTCTTCTCCAGCTTCTTGTAAAGGCATGAGTGAAATTACTATATTGACTCAATAAAACCTATCAAGTGCAATGTTTGTTCAATTTTTTCCTATTTCACACACAGTGAAAGAGTTAAAGCCAACCAAGCTGTATATGGTGAGTGTGTTTCAGCAATGACAGACCACAGTTTAAAGATTTAATGCCATTAATAAACCAAGAAACCCAATGAACACAACCTCCTTTCACTACATCCACAGCTGCACCACATATTGTATGTCATCCCAAGAAGAATCAGCAATATGTCATCTCGTCATCTGAACCCACTTTACCCTAACTAGGGTCATGGGGGTCTTATCCAGCTACAATGGGTGAAGGCTGGGTACACTCTGTATGAGTCTCCAGTTCATCTCAGGGCTGAACATATATAGACAAACAATCACTCTCACATTCACACCTATGGGTAATTTAGATTAACTAATTAACCTATCAGTGCATGTGTTTGGATGGTGGGATGAAAACAGAGTACCTGGAGAAAACCCACAGAGACACGGGGAGAACATGCAAACTCCACACAGAAAGTTCTGGTGAGGGAATTGAACCAGGGTCCTTTTTGCTGTGAGGCACGAGTGCACCACCCAGAATCAGCAATATTTTCATCATAAATGATAAAAGTGTGATACTCAGTAAAACTACTGCTATTTATAATATGTCCATGACCTAATACATGTCTTATCCTTTTTTGTTCATTGTGCACCTATTAAATGTATTCCAATGTATTTTAGCTCATGCAAAGTGCTATAAATATGGATGTTGCTCTTTTAACCACCCTCTCGGTTGATGTGAAAAGGCCTGTGTTATTGTATATCTGCTAAATACCAATGTGGTTCATGTAATATTTTAATTTCACAGACTTCTTTTAGCCTTGCAGCACATGATGGCTTAAATATGATGATACTCTAATATACACATACACTACTGGAAGTGGTTTGACCAAGAAAGAAAGTATGAAATATAAAGAAGGCATACTTTTGGGAATAATCAAATACATATTCATGGGACAACTAGGCTTACACTGTGGGAAGCGATAGCTAGGGTTGTATCCCTGAACACCCAACAATCCTCAATGATATCATGACATGAGGCATCCCCAGGTCATGACCTTTCATTTGAAGTCAATCAAACAAACTGAATATGAACAAAAGAGTGTTCAATGAGTTTAAACGTTCTAGAAATGGTAAATCAAATCAGTTCTTCCTCTCCATGATATTCATTTATATGGAAACATGGAATTCCTAAATGAAATATTTTTCAAGTTATCACGTTAACATGAAGGATATATTTCATGAAGGATGGCAGTCAACTCTGTTGAGGGTTATCAAATGTATGGTGTACAGGTAGATCAGGTAGGTGATCCTTTAGGCCAGCAGAGAAGGTCTGGCTAACCCTGATAGCAGATCACTGTTGTTCTTATGATATGATGTTTATATGGGCAAAAACAGAACATGTACTTAGAACAATATTAATATTTTTGAAACTTAAGACTTTATAAATGCACAACAATTATGAGATTCACGTGGGGCTAATAGTGTTAAATGTAGATGTGATTGCACAGAGAAAAATATATTATGGAATACTTGTATCTTTGTAATTTGAGGCCTTGGCATAAGTCCAAATTTTGTTTTAAGTCTGAAGTAGAGTAACATCTACTCCAAGTACAATCATTAAACTGAAATGTTTACAAATGATCAAATAATACGTTGAGAAACATTGCAAAACCAGTCTTGTGTAGGTGTGGGGAGGAATTCAAAAACAGCATGTACGCTCAATAAACGCTCAACCGAACAATAACATTTAAAAACCTTTCTTCTTCATTTTATGACATAATACAAACAGTTTGAATGTTGGATTTTTGTCTCCTTCGCTACCTGGATGGCAGCCCAAACCTTTCATTCACAGATGCTCGGCATGTGAGAACTGAACAGAGATCTCCCAACACAGAGGTAAACTGAGGGCAATTGCTCAGCGTGAACACTGTAAAATAACTCATCAGCAAAACAGCAGCTTCCCACCCCAGGACAGAAACCTGGTGTGCTCAGGTCATGCTTTTCAAGAAAATTACAGAGTAAGAGTGTACCATCTGTGAGGAATCTGTTGAGTGTAATTCTGTTCATCAACTTGGGTACCATTGAGAACGAACTGGTTGTGGGCAGGCATAATTTGAGACAGTAACAAGCTGACTGTACTCTGTGGTGCATTCAGATCAAATCTGTTGGAAACCATTTACAGCCATTAAAATGTAGACATCAGTTCTGTCACAAGTTGTGTATTTTGTATCAACATCAGCATAATAGCAGGAGATGGGAGTCTACTTTCCTCTATAATAGACCCAGCCCGAACCCCCACAGTTATGTACTATAGGCACTAGGGCATTACCGACTTCAGTCGACAGGTCAACGTGTCGTGATGAAAAAAAAGCACACGGACACACGTCTGTCCAGCAATGAGCAACTTGTATTAAAGTTTACTGCAATGTAACAATGTCCACTGACAAGACACAAGCATCAACATTTTAACTCCAACAAAACAAAGGCTAACGTTAGCAAATAATTTTCTGTTAAATTGAACTGAACAACATCAGTAGATGAACATATGTCCACATTTTGTCTGGACCCACGGCTCTAAAACTGAGCTGTCCAGACGTCTGTCCTCACTTTTTATATTAAGTGCAAAACGTTTAAGGCAGCAGCCAAGACACACACCATACTGTCCACGTCATGTTTGGGGAAAAAAGGAGGCCGTTGTCTGCGCTGCTGCTCATATCAGGTTAGGTAGCGGATGCTGCTTATATCACGCAGATTAGCTAGCGAATACTCATCAGATGGCCGTGCCGTTTTTTTTTTTTTTTTCATCTAAGGTGAAGTAAAAGACAGTGACAGACACACATGAGAGAGAGAGAGAGAGAACAGAATAACACGTGACTTGTCGACTCCTCCAAATTTAAGTTGACTTGTGCTACGGGAGTCAATGTGTCGACTAGTTTACGTGTCTGTTAATGTCCTTACAGGCACTAGGCATGATGGGTAATCATTTCATCTGCCTCTCTTCTCACCATGATGTGTCCATTACTCTGAAACATGGTCAGTCTGGACTCATCAGACACGTACTATTTGAAACACTGGCTAAACTTCATGCTATCTGTCAAACTGATGGTTGTTTTAAAATTGAGAAGCTACTCACTGCAGTGGTTAGGGTTATAAATAAAGAAAGAAGGATCTAAACTAGATTACTAGATTTAGAGAAATTCATATGGTAAAATCTTTTGGCTTTGAATTTGATTTCGTTCTTAAGTATTGATAAGACTGTACACTTGCAACTATAGTTGATTATCAAATATATTCAGCAAGACTAAATTACTATTTTCTACTAATTATGTGAAAAAGATAATATTCAAAGAACAAATACACATCTGTTATGCAGGATTTCTTCACCTTTTTTGAACCACCCCATTAACAGCATCATGAGCCTACTGAGGCCCTCCCAAGTGACTTATATTGTTGTGTCAACTGATTTCTAATGTTGTGATGTACACTTAGTCCTGTGCACATCCAAAATGATGCCCCCCCCCCCCTCCATGTGCTCACACTCCCCCCCAGGAGAGTGTCTGTGCTCCCCAGTTGAGAACCACCGTGTTAGAGGATAAAATCAAGTGTCTGAAATGTCTGAAACACAACTGAGTAACAGCAAGGATTATAGTGTGAAAGAAAGTGCTTTCTCTTGTTCTTCTTCCTTTTTTTTTTTTCCTTTGCTCTTTGGGGAAAAAAGCTGAGCTTGATGGAGGGATCCATTAGGATCTAGAGGAATCTTTAGTCTTTGCTACAGAGCTTAAAATTAAGCAAGACAGACAGACCAGACACACAGTGTGTAGATGTACATGACCCATAACCTGAAAACAACTTCCCTATTTAAAACTACACACATTCCACACTCAAGGGAAAGCCATGTCATGCATGGCACTGATGCTACCACATCAAAAACATGGCGAACAAACAGGAAAACTTGGTGCAACTTGAACTCTGTATGAGCTTTCAGTCACCAAAGCAGCTTGCCAGCTTCCACCCTGGGACCAGAGTCTGTGGTGCTGTGATGAGAGGCTGCTGGTGCTCACAGGGTCTGTGCTGCTTGCAGAGAGAGCACATTTCTCTTAACAGCTTGGCTGAAATTGGACCACCAGATGGCATCTCTGTATCTCTCCCGACACTTGATTAAGATCTGAGCTCTGTGGTGTATCCTCTCCAGAATCACAGCTCTCATGTGGAGTGGAATCAATATTTAATTTCTTCTTTTAAGTTGTGCTCACTTAAATATTTTTGCAATATAAATAATTTTTAAGACAGGTACAGTACAGATGTGTGCATGGTAAAACTTATGAAAAAGTAAAACAGCTACAGAGACTGCTTTGGTGTGCATATTAAATATTCTGTCTGAAAACAAACTAGTGCATTCATAATGTACCAAGCTTTTTACAATAGCTTTGGAGATGACAACAACATATTTTCCCTCATGTTTTGGAAGAGGCTTGGCTGCAACCTCAGTTATAAAGAGTTAACTACAGTAATGCTTTTAGGAATTTATAGAAATGGTAAATTACAATATTGATATTTCAGTAATCAACATAGGGTCAAACTGAAAACACATCCAATTAAAAATGCAGAACTCTGTATGAAGTGTATTTTTTATAATTTCTAGTTCAAATATCTCACCACATTTAAAACAACTTTTCAGTGAGATATAAGAACTTACTTTTAGATCTGGAATACATCTGTAAATGACTGAAATCCACAGGGAAGTCTGGGCTACTTTGCTGAGGCTGCTGCCCTCCTGACCCGGACCCGGATGAAGCGGGAGACAACGACGAGTACATCTATAAGTAAAATCTTATTTCCAAAAATTCTTACCCAGATTGTTTTCACTTGCTCAATTGGCAATTTTATTTATTTTTTTTTACTTAATTGAAGATGTTTTTGCTTAATTCAACCAACATAATCTGCCAATGGAATGAATAAAAATTATCTTGGTAAGATTTCTTGAAATAAAATTTTACAGATCTATAATAGAATAGAATAGAACATTTATTGTCATTGTACAGTATGCAACGAAATTCAGTGCACTCTATTGTCTAAAAAATAAGTTATTTATATCTCACTGAAACCTTTTTAGCTGATTGTCTTACTTTAAGTGTGCGAAGATATTTTGACTAGAAATTAGAAAAAATACACTTGGTAAGATTCGATTTTTAAGGTCAAGATAATGTGAAGAACATATAACAAAGGTCATTAGCAAACCTGTCTCATAATATACACAGATATACAGAAACACACCTACATATAATACAGAACAGTACATAACATCAATAATGTTTTTCATAATGTTAGAGATGTTGAATAATTGTTTTCATCCACTTGACTGTATAATTCCTTCTAAAATGATCTGTAAATGGAGGATCAGACTGTAAGGTCTGGCACCCAGGGATTCTGAATTGCCGTGTGTTGACCGATTTCCACAGTAAAAGCTCAAAGGGTGAAAGAAGCCAATGATTGTCAAACACTGTCATGCAAATACATGACCCTCTGTGTCAAGCACAGCATCCGTGATTACACGCTGTTAGTATAAGTCACTTACAGAATGTCAGCTTGGATATAATCACCTCTCATATTTATTCATGGAAATTTGTGCACTGAACTATAAAACCTGAAAATGACTGAAATCCACAGATTCTAAATGTATTTTGGATGTTTTGTTTTGTTTTGTTTTTATATCTTTTGCCATTTTCTGCTAGTTGGCATCGTGGTTTAATTTAGAAAAGCAGCTCTCATAAGCTAGTACGACTTACACTCAGTAAATGTATTTATCAAATCACTGAGTGGATGTGCCAGAACTTTCTCCATCTTAATGCGGACAAAACAGAAGTGATTGTTTTCGGCCCCAAAAAAATAAAGTTCAAAGGTCAATACTCACTTTGAGTCCATGTCACTGAACTTTACAAACCAAGCCAGAAATCTGGGTGTAATTATTGACTCAAACCTGAAATTTAACAACTGTTCAAAAGCTATTACCAAGTCTGCCTATTACTTCTGAAGAACGTCGCTAGAATCAAGGGTTTTCTGTCCAAACCAGACATTTTGGGTAACACTTTATAATACCTACACACAATTGACTATGTATTAACCATTTATTACCCATTTATAAATGCGTTGTTCATTATTTATTAACATTTGTTACTTATTTGTTAATGTCTTGTAAAGGTTCATACTAGTGTAAATGTAAAATTAGACTGCACCTGTTGGTTAAAAATAATCCAATTTTACATTTACACTAGCATGAACCTTTACAAGACATTATCAAATAGGTAACAAATGGTTAATGCATAATGAACAACTGGGTAATAAATGGGTAATAAATGGTTAATACACAGTCAATTGTGTGTAGGTATTATAAAGTGTTACCCATTATTGTAATGGTGTCTTCACTGGTCAAAACAAAAAATCAATTGGACAGTTACAGCTGATCCAAAACACTGCTGCCAGAGTCTTGACCAGTACCAGGAAAGTGGACCACATCACACCGGTCCTCAAGTCCTTACATTGTCTTCCTGTGGGTCAAAGGATAGAATTCAAAATCTTACTCCAGTGTTTTGGATCAGCTGTAACTGTCTGATTGATTAATATAAAGTAATAATACAGGAAAGAAATAAACAGCCATGGACCCAAATACATCTTAGACCTGCTGGTTCCCTAGGAATCATCCAGAGCCTCGAGGTCATAGGTCATCAGAAACAGGTTTACTGTGTATTCCCAAAATCAGAACGAAACAAAGTGAAGCATCATTCAGTTGTTACAAACTACCTGAACACCTGAGGTCTGAGAAAATCATTACTGTTCACTGGAGCTTTTACTTAAATTTGAAATGTTTTTTGTCTCTTATTTGAATTGTCTTTTAATCCATCTTAATCATTTTATATATTTTCTGTAAAGCACCTTGAATTGTCCTGTACACAAAATGTGCTGTACAAATACATTTGCCTCGCCTAGTATACAGCTTCTGTTTACCCACAGTGCTGCATCTCCCACAGATGCACTAAGTGGATGGTCAAGAAAGTCAAACATCTTGCAGCTATAGACCCAGATCATTTCCCCTTGAGTACAGATAGAGACTAAAATGAGACTAAAGGAGTAGTCAATATTGGACTTAGATTTGTTAAGTAGAAAGCAGCTAAATAAAACTTTAAATGGATGTTAATGTTTGTGTCAGACAGGTCTATCTAGAGCTGTTTACTAACATGCATTGTTCATAATGGACTGAGCTGGTGTAGATATAGAGCTTGTTTTAGCATTACTCAGTCCTTGAGTGGCATAAAATAAGCAGTCAGACCCTGTTTAATAAAATACATTGAAATGTTCTAATGCAAAAGTAAAACAACAGTGTTTGCTCCTGGAGGTTTCTGTCGAGTTTCTGTAAATTACAGTTTGGTTTTGATTGGTTCTATATGTAAAGTGTCATGACATAACTTCTGTTATGATTTAGTGATATATTAGTACAATTCAAATTGATTAAGTTTTTAATCAGGAAAACTAAAACAACAGGCAGACAGGGATAAAAACACAGATCTTACTGTGCTCATGGGCACCTTGAAGGTCATAGTAGTTTATTGACTGGAGCAGTACAAACAAGAGGTGGGATCAAGGAATTGAACAGACACCCAGACATCTTCTACCAGTAAACAAAGGAAAATCAGAGGTGGAATTAACTAAATACAAGTACTTCCTTTACTTGAGTATTTATTTTTCTGACAACTTTTTACTTTTACTTCCTACATTTGTGTATAAATATCTGTACTTTATACTCTGTACATTCTCAGCATACTTTTTCAAACTAGACAAATGTGTTGGTATGAAAAAAAAATCTGAAATTATGACTTACTATATCATAATTATGACATTTTTCTCTTAATTTTTACCTTTTATCTCATAATTATAACTTTTTCTCATAATTTTTTTTATCTCATAGTAATTGCCCCCCCCCCCCCCCAAATCTCCTATTTATGACTTGAATTTTTCCAAAATGTCCCATCCATACCTACAAAACTGAGTATCATACATGACAAAACACACCATCTACATAGTACCTCACTTTTAAACGCATTATTTTTTGGATATTTTTAGAAAATTTTCATTTTTTTCCTGCTTAAATAAATATTATTTCATCTATATTAAAACATAAAAATCAGTTTTACTTTTTACTTTATTACAGTAGAGTATTTTTTCACACCAGTAGCTGTACTTCTACTTAAATACAGAATGTGAGTACTTTTTTCACCTCTGAGTAAAATAAAGTAAACCCTACTCTTCTCTTTTTGTGTCATTTCTTAAAGGTCAAATATTGGTACTTTTGATAGGGGTTAATGCATCTTGTAGGTCAGAGGAGTGCGGCCCACTTTCCTGTAAAGGCAGGAATAGTCAGAGTGGATATCTTAGGACAGGGCAATTACTAATATGCCTAGTGATTTTCCTTCCTTGAAACCTATTACTCTGACAGGGCATGTGACAAGTCAATGCCATACAATATAACACACACTCTTACACAAGCCCTAGATTTTTTTTTTCCTCCAGTGTTTAGAAGGAGTTTACAGAAGACATCTAATGTCAGACAATCTGCTGGATAACCACCCTTCTCCCAAAAACGGCAGTACAGTCTTATGAACAACTACCCAGAGCTCATTATCAGCATTTATTTAAAATTTATGTGTCATTATTTATTGATTCCCAACCAACAAACATTGCCAGTTGTGTTCTCTGAAATAGAACCAGGACACCTTCCACATTTCTGCTGTGTATGATGTGAGTTCTGCTCCTGTGTCGTTTGTTGGCCACTTCAATAAGGTGAGAAGGAGTTGAAATGTATTTTTAGTACCAGCATTATCAGCACTGTTGATTCTGCAGCAATTCATTTTCATTTCCAGGCACATTCTTAGTTAGATGCATCCATTTCCTGTACATTTTCTTATCCGTTACACCAGGGGATAGTGAGCCATCCCTGAAAGAGCTCAGAACAGCCCCACCCCCAACAATATATTTTTAAAAACTCTTATTTCTTCAAACTTTTTTTTTTTTTACATTTTAAACATCTTTATATTTATCTTTAGATGTATCTTTGTGTGTTTTTAACATATTTTTAAAACAGATTTTAACATCTGTGTATGTGTACATCTCTTTTAACACATTTTAAAGGTGTCATTCTATCATTATTTCATTAATATTACTGTGTTTATCATTGTTATTGAATACATTGTGTGTTGATTGCTTCGTTTCCCGCTGTTTTTTTTCACAGTAGAAAGATGACTTGAGGTTGAACAACAGAATTTACCAGCACTTCCTCATACATGTCCATGACGCGATAACGAGGCGTCTCTGATTGGCTCAGGATGCTTGAAGGAACACCCCCCCCCCCCCCTCTCTCACTCCCTGTGTGTGTTTACCTTTACCAGAGTAGCATCCAGCTAGGTTTTGTGCCGTTGCTTGTTCTGAAAACGTGCAGGGAAAAAAAAAACAAGGCTTTATTTCGACAGAGAGCACATGAACCAGGTTGATCCGTCATTTTTTCAACAGCTGCTGTGGTGTCGTCTTCTCTCGTAGATGCTAATGCTAATGCTACTTCATATTCGCTGCAACGGGGGATGGGTTTAACCCCACGTGGGTGACGCTACAGTCCATCAGACATCAGATGGACCGGCTTTTTCTGGGTCCCTCGTTCCTCCTGTTGTTTTCTGTAAATACAGCCAGTGGAGGTGACAAAGCACTTTCAAACGCAGCATGTGTTGGTAACTCAGGGTGACCCGTCAGATTCCAAAAGGAGTGTGGAAAAGTGGTTTTCGGCGGAATGATACCTTTAACAGTTTCCCCCCCATATATTTTTACATCATTTTAAAACCTCCACAGTTCATTAAGCTTCCTATAACAAAACCCCTGTTATAACTCAATAACACATTAGGGGGGGGCGGAGCATCGTCAGGACTAATCCATGAAAAGACAAAATTTAAATAATCAAGCTTAGACTTCCTCAGTTTGTTGCTCGCCCCAGACTCTGTTCCCTCTCTCACTTTCACTTGAGGTGCAAATTTGGTATTTCTGTAGTTAGCTAACCACATTTACATGTTTTGTTTTTTATTCAGGTTTATTTTTCTCATGTAACCCTCCCCTGAAGTTATCTGGCACCCCCCCCAAGGCACCTGAAAACCCCTGCATTAGACTATTCAAGTAGCACAAAATAAAAACAAGTAGACTACAGAAAATAACAGTTTTAATTGATTGAATGCCTCTTGTTTCTTTGGAAAACCTTCCATTTGAAATTCAAAGTTGATATTTCTTTGGGGCATCTTTTGAATAACTGCATCATTCTCATTCAGATAAGGTTTAATTTTGTTTGGATTGGATTGTAGCTGACATCCACATTTGTAATCATGAGAATAAAGCTGAAAGAGTTTTGAGACTAACTGAAGAACAACACAACGGACCATTTGAATTGTAGAAAAATCGATGATGTGGAAGATAATTCGGAAGGCTGGAACCAGACGTGGCTTTAGATGTTTGCAATCCGTGGCATGGCATTGTGGATGTTATCCTCGTAGCATGTAATGTGGAGAGATAGAGCGATTAACACCCTGTCTGTCCGTCCGTCTGCTTCTTGGGCATAAGTGGAAAATGACTCAATGTTGTTACATCACCCTGTTTTTTGTTTTTTTTTGTCAGAAACTTTACGTAAAAACTACTGACTTCATTATCATGAAGTTTTCAGGAAAGGTGTGAGCTAGTCCAGAATAGACCCCTGTAAATATTAGTAAATGTAGGTCAGAGGTCAAGGTCACCGAAAATGTGTTTTCACAATCAATATAGATAGGACACATCAAGAATTTCCTATTCATTCCTGTATACTTTTGCTCTCACTTCTTGTTGAAAATTCTCCCTGTGAGCCAGATTGGAACCTTTGGCCGTTTGGTTTTGGGCTGGGGGTCGTATTTTTGACACCCCTGCTGTACAGTGATCTCAAGTAGGCTGGATCAGTAAAATAATAGCAGTGAACAAAGAAAAAATATATTACGATAACATTTACATCTACAAAGTTTCCTTAAAAATCAGAATAATATGAATTTTAAATGTCTTAATAATAATAATAATAATAATCTTTATTTATATAGCACCTTTCATACAAACACTGTAGCCCAAAGTGCTTTACATTGTTTAAAAATTAAAATACAATTTTAAGACAGGGTGAAATAAAAAATACATTCTAATTTAATTGCACAAAATTATAAAATTACAAAAAGTACAAGATAAACTGATTATAAAATTTCAAAAAATAAGAAATAAAATTACAAGAAAAGTACAAGATAAACTGATTATACATGCATTCTAAAATTTCAATAAATAAGAATAAAATGACAAGAGTAAACTGATTGTACATACATTATCCAATTTCAATAGAGTAAATCAGAAATACCTAAAAATTTGATTACGCAACATCAAGAGTATAAAGAATGGGGGTCACAGAATTGACTCCATTATTTATCTCACTTCAAAGGCTAATGAAAATAAAAATGTTTTTACATTTAATAATAAGTGCAGTTGTATCAATATTCTGCCTCAATGAATCAGTTTATAATTTACATAAGACAACTTAAATCACTATTAGACATACACAAATGTTTAGTAACAGGCAGAATATTGTTCAAATTACACTTAATTCACTTCAGACATTTTATTTTATTGTTCATATCTAATCAGGTTATTGACATTTTTGTAAAAGTGTAGTTTGTTAATACCTACATACAATTCACTATGTCTTAACTATTTGTTGTCTATTTGTAAATGACTTGTTAATGTATGTATTTATCATAAACCATTTGTTAACAAAATCACACAACGTTAAAGCCTTTGACTGATTTAAACCTCTGTTTGGATTCATATAAGCAGCACATGGGGTGCAGTGGTTAGTGCTATTAGCTCACAGTAAGAATGTCTTAAGTTTGAACTCCTCAGTAAAGCCCAGTCGTTTCGCCCAGTGTGGGTGCACTGCTGCTTACTCTCCAGATACTCCGGCTTCCTCCCACAGTCCAAAGACGTGCACCTCTAAATTGCCTGTAGGTATGTGTGGTTGTTCATTTGTACATATCAGTCCTGTCCAGTCGTTCACTTTTAGTTGGGATATGCTCCAGCGCCCAACACAACTTTCTAGAGGATTAAGAGGTGGAAAATGGAAAATGGAAAATGAATGAATGAATAAATGAACAAATATATGAATGAATGGATGAACATATGCCTACTGCTGCGTGTGTTGAGTAGACTTTAGCTTTTGGTCAATTGTTTCTGCATATTAATGATTCTATTTTATCTACAAGACTAGCTTATCAATACTTTAGAGGTAGGTTTGGACTGGATATGTTGATCCATAAAAAAAAAAATACACTGCACATCACTCCTTAGCCCATAAGCCTTGGCTACTTTGCAGAAATTATTCATTCTTGCATCACATAATGGATCTCCAGAGCACGCAAGCAATTTCAGAATGACATGAAAGCGATCAGTTTCCTATTACAAAGTAACCTGTTAAATACAAGATCACATTCAGATAAGTTGAGCTGTGCAGTGATAATTCAAAATGGGTAAACTTGTTTGATATCATGCAATTGGAAGCTGATTGGCTGCGATGTTGCCTTGGGGTGCTGAGCTGAATCCACAGTTTAGTGCGTCTCTGGAAAAGGCTTGAGGAAAGGCTTATTTAGGCACCATGACACACAGAGTGAAGTAGGAGGCATAGGATAAAGAAGCTAATCTTGTCAGCCTAAAGCCGGCTCCTCTTTCTGAATAACACTGTGCAGTTTGGTATTCTTTGTCCTGCCATTTAAATGGAAATATTATGAGACGGGGGCCTGTTGAGGAACATTTCACAGCTGTCTTTGCCCTGAGAGAAAGCAGACAATTTGGCATTAAGCATTCTGCAAATGTGCTGCATGTGTTTATCTGTTCTAATGACCTTAAGAGTATGGATATTACCAGAATACTAATCACCTGTGTGCACGGTGCTACTACTTTGCATTCAAATAGCTACACAGGGCCAACATATATGCATGTCATTTTTTTTTTTTTTTTTAGACTTCTTGTTCTTTTCTTTATGAATAAAATATTGTAAAGCAAATGTGGAAAAATGCCACCGTGAATGACATACAAATGTCTAATTAGCTTGAACTTCCCTATCATCACATAATGGAGGAAACAATTAGGTTGTTTTCCACACATTAAAGTGTCACGTGTTTGTACAGTAGGTTGTAGCCACAGTATGTGGTATGTACAGTGAGCTGTCATTCCAACAGTCAGCCTGGTCAGTTGTTTAGATATTTTCTAGATTGTATAAGTTATTATGACGCCTGGTCATTTTGTATATTTATGTTATGTTATATATCCTCTTAGACACAGGGTGCTGTTTTCCCCTGTGTGTGTTGTTCTGTTTATTATCTATATTTCAGGTGGCAAATAGTGATTGGCTGCAGCTCCTTTACATTTAAGAAAACTGAAGCATTTGGACTCTCACTCCTGCAGCCAGTCATGTGTGTGATGACCACACGCTTCAGATTAATGGTACAGCCACACCGTGTGTCAAGATTACATACAAAGTCAATGGAGAGACACGTTTACTGCAGATGCAGATTCACCCTGGGTGACTGCGGTGTGTTGGAGCATCCGGGTGTTGGAGCCGCATGTCTTGCCGCAAATCCGCGTTAAAGTTGAAAATATAGTGGGGACTACTAGTGGGGACCTTTATTTATATTTAAACCTTGTGGGGACCTGAATTTTGGTCCGCATAGTATCAGAGGTCCCCATGCTGTGACTATGTAAACATATCAATGCTCACACACACACACACACACACATACATAATATGGGTCTGGCATTTTTATTGTTGTATATTGATTTGGTGTGTGTATATATATTTCTGTATAATTATAAATATGAGTTTGTGATAATGTTAGATTGTGTGTTCTATAGTTTGTGTTACTAAGTTTCCTTCCTGTTTTGTCACAACATCTTCCACTACTGGACGCAGCACAGTGAATAAACGCCCAACAATTGCCGTTGGAGTTGGGATGTTGATGTTTGGATTAAGTGCATTTTTTCCTATGATGTGTTGAAAATAAACTTTAAAGGTAAAACATTCAAGTCCCTCAGACTGAATGAATTTTTCTGCCACATTGTTGATACCTCGACTGTTTGGCCAGCTTGACAAGTGGGTACACGAATAACAGTGTGAGTGTGAAAGTTAAACTGTACAGAATATGTTGCTGCTAAAACTGGTTAATTTGAATAAATTGGATGTAGTTCCATTGAGATAATAATTTGCAACACTATCAGAAAACAGCTTCTGTTGAACCACATTAATAAAAAAAAAAAAATTATAATGAAAATAATCTTTTTTTGTGTGCAGACACTTTTGTCAATATCTTTTTTTTGTTTTTTTTTTAATTACAACAAAAATGGTTTCCAACAGATCTCATGCACTGCTAATATTTATAAGTATTGCATCATTTGCAGCTTTTGGCAGGTTTAAAGTTCTGTAAAATTGTGGCTGGCACTGCTCATGGTTTTGAAAGGTAGGATAAGCTGTAGGACGAGGAGAAGATTTATATAGGCTGCTTGACATTGGCAACTTGTGTATGATGACTGATTTATTCTCACACTTTTGTTCTCCAAGAGTAGAGAAATGGAAGATTACTAACTACCCTGCTGGCAATAATATTTCAGTACACAAAAAAAACAACCATTACTATGTTCGTACTGTTTAGTTAATGATGACAAGCAAATACAAAAGGTTAGAACATTATTTCCAGTCTATAATATCATTGTGTTTTTCCCTAAACTAAAATATTTTCACCACTTGAGCTTATTAACTATACAATATGATTATATACTCTGTTGCCTATGAAGTTGGAATAAAATATTTTTGCCTCTTTTCACAAAATGATGTTGACAATGTCATATATACATAATAAATAAAGTGTAACTGGGACTCAACATGTAATCATTGCACCTGGTCAAACGTCATTACTGATATGTGCAAATAGGAATAAAAAATAAATAAATAAGAGTGTGTCTGAAAACAACAGTGTAGTTTAGTCACTTGTCATATTTTTTTCTAGCTTCCATAGATTTTATTGTTCTGAAAAGTCTGGTAACATTTGGACATGAGAAACATCAGTAAAACAAACAACATTTATTCTTTGACCATAATAAAGAGTTTCAGTCATCAGTAACTGGGACAGAAAAGATCATTTTCTGCAACACTATTTTGATTGGTGAGAGTAGATTAGGTTGAAATCTTTGACCCAGTCTGTTAAATGTTACCCTTATACAACCTCACTCTGTTCAACTGGACCTGGGTTGTAAATATAACTGATGCACCACGCCACAGTTATTTGCGTTGACTTGACGTTGCAAGTTAGAAACATTCACCACTACACTTTGTGTTAAATTGATGTAGTTAACCTCGCTAACATTGGTTAGACGAGATTTTTGTAATCAGTGTCTGTGTGTGTGTGTGTGTGTGTCCGCAGAGACATATCATGCTATAACTCAATGAATACTTGAGATATCACCATGAAATGACATGGGCTTATACATGTAGCTAATGTGCAACATACACAATGTTCCATGTAAGTAAAGGTCAAAGGTCAAGATCGCATTTAGCAGAAAGGTCGAAATCATATTATCAGTTATAAATCAAGAAGGGAGGGTCACAGAACTTTCAGATTGGTACCAAATGACGTGGAATGAAGATTTCTACAATTCTCATAATTGGTGTTATCACGTATGATCAATAGTTTTTGAGATCTCTGGAGGTCAAAGGTGACATGTCACAGAATTAACTTCTGTAACACTTTGTGTGTGTCAAGCATAGACACATCATGCTATAACTATACGGCAGCACGGTGGCTGAGCAGTTAGAACTCTTGACCCGGGTTCCATTCCAGGACCATGCGGGCCTTTCTGTGTAGAGTTTGCATGTTTCTCTCCCCGTGTCTGGATGGGTTTCGGTTTCCCCCATCACCCAAAAACATGTTTGTTAGAGTAAAAATCCTCCAGACAGTTGATTCTGACTATGAGCCTGGCTCCACATCTGGAGATGGGTCCCTGGGTGCCGCCCATGGCTGCACACTGCTCCTTAGAAGGATGGGTTAAATGCAGAGGATACATTTTGTACTTTTTTTTTTTTTTTTTTATTCTAGTCGGACTCTCATTGTTGTATTTTTTCTTTACTTTATGTAAAGCGTCTTTGAGTGCCATGAAAAGGGCTATACAAATAAAATGTATTATTATTATTATTAATTATTGTTTGTATGATGACAATAAAGTACTATCTTATCTTATAACTGAATCAGTATTGGATGTATTATCATAATATTACACACACTGACGCGTATATACATATAACAAAATCCTCAATATTGCAAAAGGTTGAATTTAGTAGAAAGGTCAAAATCACATTATCGGCTCCAATTCAAGAACAGGTTGTCATCGAAAATTCAGATTGGCACAAAATATGTGCAAGATTAGGCATTCTCTGAATACTTGTTTTATGTATTTTTTCCCTATTATCAGTGCTTACACCAGAACAGTTGCTGTATCTAACACTTTATTACAACAACCGTGAACAAAAGTGGTCAACTACACAAAGACAAACCGCAGATCCATAAAAAAAAATCCCTATTAAAAAAAACCATCGGGCAGAATATTTATTAACCTCAAAGGTGTATACAGTAGCTATTGATACATGGGTTCATTTTAAGACACTGCAACCTACCCTCTACTGGGCATGTATTATTCATGCATTTTAGCAGCACAATAAGCAGTTTGTAGATTTCAGGCTGCCAATCATCGCCATTCTTTAAGTGGTCCGGCTGCTCATTGAGTGGGAGATACATGAGGGTGGGGTGCTCCATCACTCTTCTCCTCTTCCACTAAAAGGCTCTGACATATGTCCCCTGAGGCCTACAGCCAGCCCGGTGCTCTCTGTACACAACTTAATGGCTGCTGTCACTGCACAACTCATCCATGATAGCGTATGCAGCAGCAACCCAATTACTAGGTTTTTGAAGACTGTTTTATTGTACATGTTGCACTCAGGCTGTTTTACACAATGGATATGGTACTATTTGAGAAAAAAAAACATTTATGCAGAAGTGTTTATGTGTGGCAAAGTTGCAAATAGAACAGATTTATTGACCCATAAAGATCCAGTGCTACTTTTGTGACAGTTCTCAAATGATTTCTTCTCTCCATTTAACATCTCTAAAGTGATATACCACCATTTATTCAAATATTACCGTTTGTATTATTCTTGTTTATGTGGTAAATGTTTGCTTGTATTTAATTAACTGATTATGTAGATGTTCATTAAAGGTCAGGTGAAACTTGAGGGTTATTAGATCAGTGATAAGAAGTGATATTTTCAGTAAAATATATCATTAATTGAACATAAACTAAGTGGGTGCATTAATTGCTTTAAATGTTATTTATCATACATGGGTTTTAACTGGTCGATCAATGTTGAAGAAGATGACAGTGTTTCGGAAGGAACTACGGAGCCTCTGAACATCCAAATGGGACGACATACTGATGACAAACTATTTTTTCATAGTCATTGTATTTATTTATTTAGGTTTTTGGATTGATAGAATTAGTGGACAGACAGACAGACAGACAGACAGTTTCATGGAATGTGACAGGAAATATTTTCAGAAGTGCAGCATGTCTTTGGGACAGAGGTGGTCAAAGTATTCCTATTCTGTACTTAAGTAGAAGTACAGCTACTTATATGTAAAAATACTGTAAAAAAAAAAAAAAAAAAAAAAAAAGTCAAAGTACTGATTCAACTCATTTACTTAAGTAGCAGTAAAAAAAAAAAAAAAAAAAAAGTACAACTTCTCATTTGTAATAAAGTAAAAAGTAAAACCATTTTTTTTCCTATGGATGAAATAATACTTATTTAAGCTGTAAAAATCAGGGGGGAAAAATCTAAAATATCAAAAAATAAGGACATTTAGGAAAAATGAAAAAGTAATAAAAAGGAGATTGAATAGAAAACATAATTATGAGATTAAAAAGAAGTTATTTGTGAGATAAAAAAAAAATCAAAATTATGAGATAATTTTTATTTATTTTTTTCATACTATCACATTTGTCTAGTTTGAAAAAGTAATGAGTCTATTCTGAGAATGTAAAGAGTATAAAGTACATATATTTATACAAAAATATAGGGAGTAAAAATAAAAATGTTGCCAGAAAAATAAATACTCAAGTAAAGTACAGATACTTGAGTACAGTAAAGGAAGTACTTCTACTTAGTTACTTTCCACCTCTGCTTTGGGAAGGTGCTCCATTGTGTGTCCTGTGTTCGTATCTATGATGGAGGTACATTTTTTTTGTCTTCCTCTCCCCAACTGTCACAAAAGTGTCCAGCCTCAGACTGGTTACAGACAGGTTACATTATTTTATCCAGCCTGTCGTCTCACTGTCTCTGATGCTGTTAGTCCAACACTGAGCTGCAAAAAAGATGAAGAAGACATCAATAGACTGTGTTCACCAGTGGATATTTAGATATTTATGGGTTAAAGTTTGGTTTGATTTCTACCCACACTGTAAAAAAAAAAAAAAAAAAAAAAATACTGTAGGAATAACGTCAAATACTTGTAAAATTGCCACATAAAAAGTGTGAGTGCTAATACAATACAACGTTGTTTATTTGAGAGGTTTTTTGTGGTTACGATGAAATCAAATGTAGCTGTACTTTTTACAGGAAGATTTTGTTCTTACAAAACCAGATTTGTACGTAGAAATGATATATTTCTATTCTTTTGAGAAAATAAAAATTGAAAATCAATGTGGTGCTGTTTAAATGACCAGCCTATTTGTTTATTTTTATTTAAATTTAAAAAAAGTAATAAAAAAGTAAACATTTAACAATTTAAGAACATAAAACCACAGGTGGTTATGGTTCAGTTGGTAGAGTGGGTCGTCCAATGACTAAAGGGTTGGCAGTGCGAATCCTTGCAAAACTCTGAAATGACTGAAATGTCACTTAAATGTCACACTGTTGAGCCGCATTTTGTAATAATGGTGCATTTTATAGTAAATGTCCAAAATGTAATAACTTTTTCATTTCATTTTATAATAAACTGCCACATTTTGTTATACAATTTGCTGGATTATGTAATAATTTATTACATTTTGCAGCAGCAGCAGCAGGTGTGGTATTAAAACTCAAGGAGCTGTTTGGGAAACATTACAAATGGTTTATGTCTTATATTAGACATGGACAATTTTAAATTACGGATATAATTTGGAAGTAGAAATTTTGTTTTCATATTTATTTAAAATGAATCTTAGTGGATAAATTATCTAGTCACAGCAGCTCTATAAATAAGTAGAACACTTACGTTGTTTAATCTCTTAAACCACAAGGGGGTTTTCTGGTAAATTCAGCCTAAAATGCATGCCCAAATTAAAGTAAAATACAATTAACAAACAAATAAACTATGCTTTAGAATTGTTATTATTACATTTTCTAGAGACTAACCAATTTGCATGTGCATTTTGTAATAATCTTCTCAATATGTAATAACTTATTACATAATGCGGCAAAATTTATTACAAAATTAGTTGGGGGAGTTTATTACAAAATGAAATAAAAATGTTATTACATTTTGGACGTTTATTACAAAATGCGGCTCAACACACCTAGTTAAAGCCTGGTAGATTTAGGAAACACCATGCAGGGCTATGTAAAGTACAGTCCATTCAATGTTACATCTACATCTTTAAAATGTTAAATCTATATGTTCACGGTTTGAACATGGTAACCACAGCTGTCAGTTTTTTCTGTTTGTTTTTCTACATTGCACAATAATATAGGCATTTGCATTATTTATTCATAAACTAATATTTTATTGGATACAGAGTTGACAGGAATGTCATTTTTATACATAAGTTATTTTATTCTCATTTTTGGAGGCTCACTGACCAAATACAGATGACCGAATAAAGACAGTCCAAATATGGTCTGAATCCAAAGCAGTGAGATTATTTGTGTGTTGTACTTTCAGATAGCTGTCTTGGGGACTGCTCTGGTCTGAATCAATATCCAGTTAATTTCTGGGCACACTGATCCTTCAGCTCATACATAGGCCTCCTCTCCAGGGAAAGACTATCGATGATAGAACACCCACTACGGCTGTGGGAACAGATCAAGACACTGAACAAACCTGACGATGTTTTGTATCTGCAACCAAGGATTAGTCTACGTTAGATATTTATGTGTTTAGCAATCGATTACTTGAAGACTGACACAATGAGATATGTCAGTATTAGTTTTATACATCTACAGTAGTGTATTATGTTGGCTGGAACAGAAGAACATTTGTGTTTATGTAGTGCTTATATAAAGTGTAACTGTAATACACACTGATTAATATAATACGTCAATATAATCAGTATTATTATTGGGGTTAGTTTCAATGTTCATGAAAGTAAGATAACATTCTGTTTTAGGTTTACGTCAAACAGATAGGGGGCGCTGACACCATTAAGAGAAGCGATGGGTGTCAGTTTTGGGGATCGAAAAAAAAGAAAAAGAAGAAAGTACAGAGAGCCGTAGTAAAAATAGACTTTTTATTAGTGCTACAGAGCAGTTAAAAGAAGTGTTTCATCTTCAGACCAAAGGGATTGTTTTGTTAATGGTACTTCGTTCCGACTCCGAACTGTTGCGGTGGAAGTTTATTTAAAACTCTGCAGTGAGTTTCATCTGTGCAGTGTTAGCTAGTTTCATCTGTGCAGTGTTAGCTAGTTTCATCTGTGCAGTGTTAGCTAGTTTCATGTGTGCAGTGTTAGCTAGTTTCATCTGTGCAGTGTTAGCTAGTTTCATTTGTGCAGTGTTAGCTAGTTTCATTTGTGCAGTGTTAGCTATTTTCATTTGTGCAGTGTTAGCTAGTTTCATCTGTGCAGTGTTAGCTAGTTTCATGTGTGCAGTGTTAGCTAGTTTCATTTGTGCAGTGTTAGCTAGTTTCATCTGTGCAGTGTTAGCTAGTTTCATCTGTGCAGTGTTAACTAGTTTCATATGTGCAGTGTTAGCTAGTTTCATCTGTGCAGTGTTAGCTTGTTTCATGTGTGCAGTGTTAGCTAGTTTCATTTGTGCAGTGTTAGCTAGTTTCATCTGTGCAGTGTTAGCTAGTTTGGCTGTGAACATTATCTGGCGAAGGCGTGATTGGACAGCATCATCCATTCGAGGCTCAGAGGACAATTGCCAAAGGGAGAAAGACAAGTGGACGTCGGATGCCTGCAGCGTTGTGTTCCTGTACACCTGGATACTCGTGACTCGTGTCTACATTGTCAAGCTCCACTAATACGCGCCAACATAAGGCATGTGAACCAAGGGTTAAATACTGGCCAGTATAATGTTATAGGTTCGCTGGGACTTGTCTTTAAATAGAAGGACTGTTAAGACTTTGGGGTGGAAACTTTGACAGATTCTCTTTGTGGTTATCACTGTGAAACGAATTATTTTTTTAATCTTTTGATTTATTAAATTTAACTCTTGTCTTTCTATCATAAATCTAAACTGTGTCAGAGTAAATGTGTCCAAATGATAGCTAGTGCTAGTGTAACGTGAGGATTCGTTGATGGTTTATGGTGCACTATTTATAAAATGAAACTGCAGGATGAAGACGGATTTTTTATTACAGTGCTTTACTTGGCACACACATAGCGAACAGGTGAGGTTAGATCAAGAGTGTTTCCAGGAGGTGTCATGGTGGCATGTTGTTTGCATCATTAGTTTCAACATGTGCCGTGTTAATATGGTGGCGCTTTCGTCCTATACTAGGAACTTCTATTTCTGAACAAATTAAGATGTTATTACCCTATAGGCATGTTCGAAGAAGATTTTAACAAAAATTATACTTAAAAACCCTCAGATATTTTGAAATCCAGGATTTTTCTTAATCCTAAACTTATAAAATATTAATATGGTTCATTTTATTTCCATATTTTCAAGATCATATTTCAGAATAAGAGCTAGTCATTGTAGTTATCAAAACACTACATTCATTATGAATGATACAATTTTCAAGTTGAAATTAGAAAATAATATATACACACACACACATGTAAAAATACATATGAATTTTATTACAATAAACTTCTTTTTACTGGTATAAGAATACAATATTAGTTACAATTTGCCCAAAGGTCATTCTCTTTTATTAAGAGCTCGGAGATTGGTCATTTACTATTTGACTGTGTTTTTCTAAATATAGATACATGCCGCCATGACACCTCCTGGAAACACTCTTGATCTAACCTCACCCCGTAGCGAACACCTTTCACTTCCTGACAACAACAACTCACATGACTTAACCAGCCAACCAGGAGCCAGCAACCTCAAATTACCAAATGTGACACAGAAAGGCAGATTCAACAAATAAGAATAATTAAATGTGTAAATCATAATTCTGTAAACATAAATGTAAACAGTCTATTGGGTGAACACAGACAATATATTATTTTTTTTAACACATATGAGTCTTACACTAGATAGACATTTATTGTCTATAAGTGTTTTTTTGTCCTAAGTTAATGTGCTTAATGTCATCATACCCTCTGCAAAGTAAAGAAATGAGCAGGGCCATATAAGGGAGGGCTACATTTACAATAAAGTTACACCCTCAAAAGGCAGGAATATAAAACCTTCATTCAAGGCCTATTTATGTATAGTACGTACAACTGTCATTAGATGAATCATGACAGTCCATTTGCTGTCAAAAGAAGAAAAGAAACTTTCAGAAGACCTGGAAAAAAAAAACCACTCAAGCAATTAAAATCCCTTCACCGTAATTAATCATAGGAATCCATTATTTCTGTCTTCACTATATGATTAGGCGACAACTAAATAACAGCTTTCCATAAGCCTTAGGTAGGTAGGTGCTTCTGTCAGTCTTGAATATATTCTTTTCATCAATTAAAACAACAGTTTAGCAAAATCAATTAAATTGGGTTGTTGCTGAATTGTTATGACAGTTAGAAACATATAATCCACTCAATAATGAATGAATAAATTTGCCATTTTTGGAGGCTCGTGAGTTGTCGGTAGAATTTCCTTCTTCTTTTTCATTCTGGGTTATCTTTGGACTGAAGGCAGGTTACGTCTTAGTACAGTATGCACTCTTAATTGGCAAGTGTGGGTGAAGTTCCATCTTGCCGCCAAAAGAAAAGGCATTCTTCTCTTTTCACTTGAAATGAATTGTTATTACTAATATTAATTTTAATGTCACACATCTACAAACTCCTACAGAGATATTTATATATTTGCAGACAGATAGGACGAAGAAGAAGAACTTTGCTGTGTGTTTTGCAGTTTGGTTGTTTTTTGCTAGTGGATTAATAAGGTAAATAATTTTACAGTAACAATTTAATTTTCAATAGTGTTTTTATTTAACTTTAAAAAAAATTATTCCACCAACTCTCCCTCTGTGAACCATGTGATTAATCAGATTTTTTACTGCTAGCCATGGAAATATATATATATATATATATATATATATATATATATATATATATATATATATATATATATATATATATATATATATATATATGTCTGCAGACTGTCTTGTTGGTTGTCTTTTATTTATAAATCTGTCCTTTGGGTGTTTTCATTTTTATCCTTGTCCACACATATGTAAAAACCAAAAGCACTGTGGTCTGCTCTTTCAGAACATTCTACACATGATAGATCCTGGAGTTGGGACAGAGTTAGATAAAATTTTCATCCACTGCCCCATCCTCATGGAATAATTTACAAAAAGACCTCAAACTGTCAGAACGTGTTACTTTTGGGGAATTTAAGGCTATTTTAAAAGATGGGTGAATAATATAATATTCTTGGTGTTTTTTTCTAAATGTGCACTGAAATCACAATTGAACTCATATTTTTGTGATCCTTTAGTATATGTATCTAGATAGTGTTTCTTATGGTCTTATACTATGTGACCAGATCACCCTCAGTCACAATCCCACTGTGTTAAATAGAGGAGATTTATTATATTTATTCTACGGCCCATTAGAATGTTGGGACAGCTCCCATTCACTTTGAATGGACGTTCCCAGTGTTCTGCGGGTGGATTTTTTTCGATAAACGTCTGCTGCCAATGGCAACGAGTTTTGTCACTTCAGATTCACGGTACTATATCACTCCGCAGGTAGTTTGGCCACTTGGAAAGTAAATATTCAATTGTCTGTCTTTTCTCAAAATAAGCAGTAATAACCTGTAATAACACATAGAATAAGCGGGATAATGTATTGCCCATGTGTGACTATCAAAAAATATTTCCCTTTGGCCCCGTCGGGAAATGTTTTTCTGATAGTAATACATTATCCCTAATATGTTTTGTTCCAAATCTATAAATACTCCCCGTTTTGTGCTTGTGCTTCTTTAAGAACTACACAACATGTTTTAAGTAATGTAACTGTATTTTATTTTGACCTAGATTGGTATATTTTAATTCTGATATGAAAATAGAACATTGATATTAAATATGTATTAATACTTTATACATGCATTTGCATAAAAAAATTAAAATGCAGCATCAGATTGACTATATCTTCAACAAAGCTTTTCTTGATTGATGCTCCTTGAACTAAATGCATGGTACTGCAGGGCTAATGGGGTGAAACAAGACAAAAGGCAGTATGGGAAGAATGAGCAATAGAAAATGATAAATCTGGGCCAGCTGTTTGCCAAGGCAGGAGGTTTCTGGAACTATTTCTGATATGAAATCACGTTGGATGTCATCCAGGAACACAGTGTTATTTATGACAACAGCAGGAATTACTCACTCATCATCAGGTGGAGAAGAGTCTTCACAAATCAACATGGAAATTAACTGAAGACAAAGAATTGAGGGGATTTTAGAGTATGAAGCCAACTCCATTAATTTCTTGTGTTGGAATATATGGACCAGAGCCACAACAGAAGTAATGAATCACTTAGTCAACTGCAAAATGACAATATATATCTTTGAATGCTGATAATTGAGTGATTTTCCTAGAAAAAAAAGTGACAAATATTGGACTGTGAAATATTTTCTTTTTTTTTTTTTATTGCCATTTACCTTCTTTGAACATAGACGTTAATGAGACACCTGAAAGCTATAAATGATGATGATGATGATGATGATGATGATGATGATGATGTTGATGATGATAAATTAACCCATAAATACCCAGTGTTACTTTTGTGGCAGTTCCCAAATTATTTTTTCTCGATTTCTACCTCTCGTAACTGATTTGTCCACTTTTTTAATTATTATTATTATTATCTGATGTATTTTGCATTTTTTGGTGCCGTGAGGTAAAACATAACCTCCTTCACAGAGGTAATGAGTGCTCACTTATTATTGTTGATAGTGAGGAAACTACATGCAGGCTCCAAAATGGCATCATGACCTTTGACCTTGAAAGGTAAAATCTATAGTCTCATGTTTTGAGAATGTCCATGAAAAGCTACAATGTCTGCAAGGGGGCGGGGTTTGTCGTACTTGTTTTTTATTTTTTGTAATATACAAAAATATCCCATATGAGTTTATGTTTGGACTGTCCTATCTTAACCATCTTCCAAAAATAGTTAAATAGGCATTAAAATAATGTGTTTTTACTCTTTTTGTTAGCTCACTTAAATGTTTTAATTTTAAAGGAAGTGACACATTTTCAACACCAGTTCTGCCCCTCCCTCCATCTCTTTCTTTCTTTCTTACTTTCTTTCTTTCTTTCTTTTTTCTTTCTTTCTTGAATTATGATGGCATTATTTGCATGCTGTATTTATTTACGTCAAACACTTGACAACTGATTAAACTCTATGTTTTAGCCTCTTTACCTACACAATTTACTGAGGCTATGTCCAGACAAGTTCGATATGCGTTTAGTTTTGAAACTGTGTCAAAAAGATATTACAAAACAATGGAACTGTTTTAGTGAAAATCCGCTTCAGCATGGGGGCGAATCGCTTACTGAAAACGATGCAATTCACATGCCACACCACTCTGAGTGCTGTAATCTAGTCCCACCGGATACAAGAGAACAATAGAAGAAGTAGTGCGCATGTGCACACAGGCCTTTTACTACCGGCAGGACACACACACACACTGGACACAAACAACAATAAAACTACTACACACTAACCCATTCACCATTTTTATTGTTTTGTGAGGAGAATGAATGTTACGTGTGCAAGGCTGTTTTTTTTTCCGGTCATGTGGTCATGACGTGTGTGAACACACAGGGATACTAACAGTATGGATACAGAAACAACACCATATCCAGATCTTCCCGCCCTGGGAGCCATTTTTCAAAGAGTTGGTTTTGTGGGATCTGCGAGACAGGTCCCATTTTGACCGTTAAGAAAGTACGTCAGTTTCACACAAACTTGTCATTGTGCAGACGGGGCCTGAGTTGAATTGAGTCATTTTCTTTCCTTCTACCAGCTCGTCACAGAAGGTGAACAGACATCCTTGAATTTAAATAACTACTTCTGACTATCAAAACGATTAGAAATAAAAAAAAGGTTAGACACATTTCACAGCCTTTGAAGGATTTTCTTTTAAACAGTAAAACCTTGAGTTGCTGTTTTGTAACGTGGAATAATAAGGTTTCTTTACAGCTGTCTGCCTATACAAGAAACTAAGTACTAATGGAACAACTATTCAGAGAATGCCTGATCTCACCCCTGTTTTGTGCCAATCTCAAGTTTCTATGACAACCCGTCCTTGAATTAGAGCCAATAATTTGACCTTTCTGCTAAATATGACCTTGACCTTTGCTCAAATGGATCATTGCATCTGATGCACATTAACTATACTATGTATATGCCCATGGTGATATCTCAAGTATTCCTTGAGTTATAGTGTGATATGTCTCTGAGAACACACACACATTGATCACAATAATGTCTCCCAACCAATGTTGGGCAAGATTAACAATGTTTGCTTCATGTATACCCATAATGCACTGTAGGGAGTGCTTCATCTACAATCCTGCCACTAACATACATCAGACATTGTGAATTATCATCATCATAATGTTGATTTATGATTATGGAGGCAACTGAAATCAGGAAACATGCCAAAGACACCATCAACCACCATCAACTTCACAAACCAATGACCAGTTGCAGGAGGCATGGCCCACCAAGGGGCTCCATCAGTTTGGCCACGCCCACGGAAGAACAGCTGAAAAGATCACAGTTCTGAGAAAGATTTCAATGATGACACAAACATGTGAAGGTGAAACAAACATTATATACCTATGACTGAAAAAGGAACAGTTAAAAAGGAATCAAAACAAATGTAATCATGCTTTAGTGCAGTTTTACTTACATTTAAAATGAAACTGTTACAATAAGCACCATTACCACATATAATTACATTAATGACTCATTTATTTTAATGTGAACATCTGCAGTCGAGTTGTGAAAGAGTGTGAATGTGAATTCCATTTTGCAGTCACAAGTCTTTAAGATTTACTCATAAAAACTACTTGCCAAGGGTTGTCGTAGTCCTTGGCTAAAAAATTTAAATGAATAAATAGTATTCTAAATATATATATATATATAATAATTAAATTTCTGGCACAATATTTCGAGCCTGAATTAATATTAAAACAATAGCATGTATTACAGTTACAGTGTGGCTCTCGGTTGGTCTCAAACCAGAATTTTTTATATAAAGACTGTTTAAAATAATTTTCTGCTACATAAATTAATGTCCTGTGGCAGATGTGCAAGCAAACAGAAAGCTTCGGTCCAGTGACATCACAATATACCGCACTATCTATGATTCGTAACATAAGGTCAGCTTTCATTCTTTCTGACATTTCACTAATCAAAACAAACATCACAGCCGCAGCCCATACATGAGGGTGCAACAGCCCCGTAACACCAGTAAATTTATCTCCTATTTGCGAGCAACAATCATTTATGGAACGTGATGTAGCCAACGTTTGCAATCTGTGTATAAGCGTTGGTTGCAAATTGCTTTTGTCCCCAATTCTCTTGAGCTCACCGAACCCTGTCAAAAGCTCAACCCTCCCCCTGTTTATCACAGAAATAAAAGCATTAGAATAAGTTATTTATATTTGCAGCAGTGTTTGTTTATGCCTGTCTCTAACCAACATAGTGGAGATGGTGCCTGCTGATAACTACGTTGACATGCATTAAGCACCTAGGAAATTGGATTAGCTGGCCAGTGAATGATGCTTCCACGATGGACCTGTATGTTTATGAATCAAATGTCCTCTGAAAGACATGTATTATAAAAACACCACAGCCTATTCTTTTGTTTGGTACATCTAATGTCAAAATAATCACAACTATACAATATATTCAGGGAATAGAACATGTTTAATACACCTCTTTAGATTCATGTTTAGATATCTCTATAGATATGGGGTAGTTTTGGAGAGCCACTGAAACTACATGTTTCAGATGTAACACACACACACACACACACACATAATTCACATGATAAGCCAATCATCAAGCTCTGCAGAAGCCTGATAACAACCATCAGGTGTGTTGGAAGAGGGAAACATCTAAAACATGCAGGCTCTCCAGGACCATGGTTGGCCACCTTTGGTATACATGAAAGAATGAATACACTAATGAATGGACATTTATGTTTCATGCAATAGTAATCCAGAAACCGATACTTAATTAGCTGCAGTTATTTTGGGGGAAAGTTTCCAAATGATTTTTTTTCCTCAGCATTCAATCTTTTCTAAGTGATGAATCACCAATTTAGTCCAATATTGACCTTTGAATTATTTAGCATTTTCCACTGAAAATCAAAGATTTTCCAATTTTTTAAAAATTTACTGTTAATGATTTTTATTCCAGCAAAGTTTATCCCTAACTGAACATATAAACAAAGGTCTGTATCTGCTAGCATTTATCAAGCTACATTGGTTTTACTGGTGAATCAATAGACCCTTTTACACAACACTTATATTCTGGGAATATTTCACCTTTCACGTCTGTGTAAAGGATCATTTGGTCCTACCTCTTGATTCCGAAATGCTATGGAAAAGGATGCTAGGATGGAATTTTCAATCACCACGAGGAGAGAAAATCTTCAATTTATTGATCAGACAAACAGAAATTTATGCAGTGAGAACAACACAGAACGAGCTGTTATCAGATGTTCTAAACATGAAGTAAGGAAACAGTGGTTCTATACAGAACGTCACAGAACACTCACAGTCATTTCTGGTGCCATTGTGTTTCTACAAATTAGTGTTGTCACGATACCAATATTTTGGTACTGGTACCAGTACCAACATATAATTTGATACTTTGATACTTTTCGATGCTTTTTTAAATAAAAAGAGAATTACTGACTGTATTAATGGAAAATCTTGTCAACATAACCAGTAATTGTAACAACAGTCAAATTAAATGAATTAAACCAGAGCAGTGAGAGCATGGAAACTTTTGTTAAAGATAAAATGAGAATCAGTATATGTTTAAATATTAAAGATATCATGCTTCATGTTAAAAAAAGGAAAGAAATGTTTCTATTCAATCTGTTATTTGGAAAATGTCATTTTCATAAAGCAAAATAGAATGAAAGAGCAACACAAATTTATTTTAAATGGAAATTGGACATTATAGGACTATTGGCCTGACTATTGGCCTGACGTGACTCCCTCACTTCCCAAAAATATGTTAAACTTAATGGCTTCCTGGAATTTGAAGAAAAAGATCTTACAGTTCAGTTATCCTACCTGTCATTCTCTGAACCCGCATACATATAGACATACAGTATACATGTATGTCTATATGTCAGAGTATATATATATATATATATATATATATATATATATGCTAATTTCACAGGAAAATGCAGTGGTCTCTAAATTTGTGGTGGTTCGATGTTTAAAAAGCCACATCTTACTGAGTCATTCTTCACTGAGCAGTGATGTTTAATTACACAAGTCTTCAGGAGATGAAATTGGTGCCTTTAGAGTGTGAATGTTCTTCGTTCCTTTGTTGCATTTCTAAAGGTCAGTAGAATCTCTGGAGTTCAGGAGCTGATCCGAGGCATGTTTTTTTTTTTTTTAATCCAGAGCTGAATAGAGTAGGAAAGGCCAACCTTGTCAACATCAAGGATATGAAAATGAACCCTTTAAGGTAAAACTAAATAAAGAACAGAACTGAAATTAGAGATGAGCCATTTGAATGACACCCCACTCACTCATTCATAGATAGATATATAGATATATAGATAACACCTAACTAAAGGGAGAAATGCAGGTGTCCAGCAGCAAAATGCAGTCACACAACAATAAATAACAGACAAATAAACAATAAGTAAAAATTCAAACTGCAAACAGTCTCAAAGACCTTCGCCATCCCTCGCAACCGCCTCCCCATACAACGTCAGTAAGGTGCAAGGTTACTGCAAAAAGTGACATGACGGCGGGGAGCCAATTGTTTCTCCAACCTGCAGAATTGTTTCTCCAACTTGCAGTACTTGTGAATGACAATTAGCTTTTGCAAAACACAATGATTTGTGAATCATTGACTGTGAATAAAACACCTTTTTTGTGTTGGTGAGGTTTTGACAGAAATTCCATCCCATAGTTCTCTCCGTGACTGCGTGGGTTTTGTTCAGCTACCCTGGTGCCTTCCCAACATCCAAAGACATGCACTGATAGGTTATTTGGTTAATCTAAATTGCCAACAGGTGTGAATGTGAGACAGTTCACATACCCCTGAGTGGGGGAAGCCCGGCTCGCTGTGGGCCCAGGGCCCTCTGGTGTTTCGCAGTATGGCCACAGCTTTTCCTGGTATCTGTCTACCCACTGGAACCTTCAAGCATGTTGGTATCTGGCTCGAAGGACCAAGTAAATGTCAGGTTCAAATAGCCTAAAACATTTTTAAACAAGAGAAGATAGTCATTAATAATTTCTTACTCGTGAGGAGAACGGACAGAGACGTATCTAGTTACAATCTCCAACCACTCTGAAGACGTTCTGCCTTTTATTCAGTTTGAGGTTGCCTAGGTTACACAATAGGAGGCAGTCCCTAAGGAGACGGGAATAGCAACCAAGATTTATTTCAGTATGTCACCTCCATAACCCCGACATTCTGTCAAGTCCTCTGTCACCATAACCCAAACATTTCTTTCATCACCACGGACTCTGGTTGATCAACCCCCAGGTTTTGTTTTCTGTCTCTGTCCTTGTCATGATTTTGCTTCTGTTTTTATTAAATGTGTTCTCACTTCAACACCGGGCATCTGAGTCCTTCTTCACCTCACCCCATCATGACACATGATACAGATGACTCCGCCCCTCTTACCAAGAGGAAAAAGAGTTAGAAGAGAAATAAATGGAACCTGAAAAAGTTAATGCAGAGGAAAAGAGACAAAGACGCAGATGAAATAAAATGAGCTGGAGAGAATCAAAGTGGACCCAGTGCTGGGTTTTACAGCCCTGGTGCCTTCGGGACCTGGTTAGTTAATAGCGCCGGTGCACATTCGGGTCTGGTTTGTCTGGACCCGAGTCAGCCAAACAAGTCACAACACCCTGGTCGCGGCGCCACCCACACAGCGACCATGACCCCACTGCACTGGACACACACCAGAACTACCCATAGGAGATTAATAGCAGATCTCTGAGTCCAAGCAGACATTGTTGTGACCAGTACATGGGGTTAGCTAGGTTAGGTTAAAAATCTTTGTGTTAGCTGTGCGCTATGGTTCATAGAGAGTGAGCGCTCGTCACTAGAGTTGAGCTTTGCCCTATTTTTTGTTCGGTGTCGAACGTGTGTTTCTTCTACTAACTAATTCTTCACGTTGAATGCGCTCCATCACCTTGAGCCTTGGACAATTTCTGTGACTTCATCTGCAATATGACTTCAGGTTAATTATGTAAAGTTTGAGTGTTGTGTGAGAGAATTACCTCACTTTAATGCTATTCAAGCTAACAGTGTGAATGCTTTACATGTGTAGTGAATGTGTTAGTAATTCAAGTTGTATGTGTTCTGTATGTTACAGTTAGAAAATCAAAGAAAAAAGCAAAACTCCAATACAAAAATACTCAGAAATAATTTTATTTTGTTAGCTGGCTGTCTAGCTTCACAGTTATGTGTTGTGCGTCGTGAGGACAGCACAATGCCGAATGTTACAGAGTGGTGAAGAATATCCCATAGACAAGTGGAAGGAATAGTTTGTTTTCTGTCATTGTTTCAGGTTTTCAAATACAGTTGAATTGAACATGAATACGTGATATAAGCCAAAAGTAAAAAGATAATACGTATTGTGACTTTAATGATAGTTAAATAACTTTCATATCAAATTTTGTAAAAAAAAAAAAAAAAAAAAAAGTTTCAGTTTTGATATTTTGATCAGAAAAACGGCATCAAAATTGTTGTTCCTTTTTGCCATAGAGCATAGTAAAAATAATAATATTTTAGAGAAATAGAGTGAGGCCGCGAGAGGCATTCATGTGTTAAGGGACAGGAAGACAAACCTGTCAGAATGAATAAAAATTCTTTGAAGGATGCTTTCATGAATTTTATTTTTGGATGTATGAGGGACAGAATGACAGAGTCCAAATGACTGAAACCCCCCCACTCTCCCAACCAAGTTAAAAAAATATATATATTAAAATCTTTCAACCAAAGCATTCACAGTAACTTTCCAAATGTGATCATCTATTTATTTATCAGAAAACACTGCTGACTGAACAGTATGGTTAGGTCGTCTGCACAGTGACAGACACTGTCATATACAGAAGCCTTGGAGTTCATTCCTTGTTAATTAATGCACAGTGAAAAGAACAGAGATCAGAAACAGCATTCACAGCAGTAATAGCACAAACACTTCACACTTGTAAATAAATGATGAGTTAATTGAAATGAATAATAAAATCTTGATCTGCTTTTTTCAAATGACGACCTTGTTGCTATTTGGGAATCAATATATTTTTAAGCAATAAAAAAGAAACTTGTTGAATGAGTACTTCCCTAGAATGAAAGGCCATCACCAAGTTTCATTCAACAACCAGAGTTAGCAGATATTTAGTTGTGCATCACTTAATTACAGTACTTTTTTTTTTTTCTCTCAGATAATTAAATTTATGCCTATACAAATTAAATGAAACCTGAAACTCCAGTCTTTATTACTGGATGTACAGAGGCAGAAACAACCCAAAGAATACTTAGTTTAATAATGTCCATGTTGAGCAGCAATTTAAAGCACTTTTTTTTTCTTTCTTTTTTTTTTTACATTTTTTTTAATTTATTGTATCCTAGAAAAGCAGTCAGAGTGCAGACCTTCACCACAGTAGATCAGCCCCCTCTTCCCAGAGCACCAAAATGTAAAACTTAATCCTAATTTATTTTACTTTTATGTCATTTTTATTTATCACTCTCTCCTTCATGGAATGTATGCAAATTACATTCTTTTACTTTGTTTAAAATACAATTACATCAAGGTAAAGATGATCTAGCCCTTCATGTTTCTGACCTCACCTGCACATTTTCATACCATTCTTATGTATGTACATGTATGTGTCTTTATATTTGTGTGCAAATAAATACAAAAAATACTAATAATTATTCCATATAATTCCATAATAATTCCATACATAACTTTTTTAGCTGTCTTGCTAACAAACAGAGGGATCAACGAACAGACAAACCCTGATGAAAACATAATGTAATAAATATGTCTATGTACAATAAAAATGACTCAACTGCATACATATCTTCACTTCTGAATAGTTCCTTTTCACCCCAGTTTGACTCTAAACATGCTAATTATACTCTATTCTACCTGCTGATTATTTAATTAGTTGATGCTTTTCTAAATCAGATTTTAATTAACCGAAAATCAAGCAAGCACAAGTTTACTGAGAAGCATCACAAATGTATGATTTGTTATATGGAAATTTTCAAGGATAAAAGGCTCACTAGGAGATACTGTAGCACTACAGAAATAAATACAATGAATTATATCTGTTCCGTGTGTATTGTGTGTGTCTGACAAAGGTCTAAAACAGATAAGGTTGAAAACAAGCTTTTATCAACAAACATAAAAATGAGGAGAAGTGACTTATATGAAGGTCAAGATATGGTTCCATCTCAAATCCTCAGAAGATTTGAACCAAGAGTAAGAGCTTGAGCTGAACATGACACAGGCTTCACATCTCACAAAAGAAACCTGTGCATCAGTGTTGAAAGATGAATTAAAAGGAGGGGATTCCCCAAAGGCAATATTACCAGCCGTTGCCTCACACCTTTCCCAAATATTTCCTCATACCTGGACTGTATTTGAAGATATATAATCAAACAAACTCTGAGATTGCCCACCTGGTTTTTTCCCAAAAGACATGTCCACACCTTACTCATGCTTACACTGATATATCAAATTTGTGAATCAGTTTGTACGTCTGTGGTTTTATTCAGCGTATCCCTAAAGCATGTAATTAGTAGATTGTTGTGGACGTAAATTAAAAGATGATCATATTCATCACCCCAAGTAATTACTTAATGAATATGAGGTACACCTTCTGGGAGGCTCTACATCTTTTTCCTGTATAGCCACAGTTGTAATTGGTAGACTGGGCATCGCACAGGAAATAATGTAGTTTTAGTAGTCTTGCCTGACATAGTTCAGGACCTGAATCAAGCCTAAAGTGTATAAACTACAGATTAAAGATTTGGTGCCCAGGTTCATATCTCACCCTGACACATTTTTCTTTATCCATTATTAAAACACATAAATAAATGTACAGACAGAAAATCATTTTATGATGAATAACTTCAGTTAAGCTCTGTAACATTTATACATTTACACTGGTAGAGAATACACCCTGCTGAGTCCATAAAAACTAGCTTATCAACACAGAACCATTTATCTGTTTGACTGTGTTACAGGAAAAAAAAAAAGAACATAAATGTTATTCTGTTATTTTTCTATACATGTTGTTCCAGCAGCTACAAAACTATTTCAATGAGAATCAAACCAAGAAGGAAACCTATACAGAGATGTACTTTTATCTGTGAAGAAAACAGTCATTTTTAGTTAAAGGTCATCTGGACCAGTGGTGGTCACAGCCGACAAAGACCAGAGGGGCAGCAAAATAGATTTTTTTTTATATGTTTTCATTAGTTTGGTGTTATTTATTATTCATGTACCTGACTTAGTACATTTAATTTTAGGAATATTGTGTTTATGACTAGTAATGATTTACCAAACAAGCTGTCTAAAGTGTGAAATCAATACTCTGTCTGTCACAAAGATAAACAGTGGAGGCTGGCTTTTGAACTTTACTGCTGTTCTTTAGGTAAATGTCACAGTCCTGTGTAGGGGGTCCTCTTGGTAAGTCCTACCCTTTGTGCGTTTGTTTTAGTGTGCTTCAATAAATCTGAAGTCTGTTATGTATGCTGTTTTTGTAAAAACCATAAAACAGAGTATGTGTGTTTTTTTTCCTTCTGGCTATGTCTCCTATTTTTTTTTTTCCTGAACACTTGTCACTTGTGTTGATGGACTGCCATCTCTGGAACAGCGTCGGCCCCAAAGCTGAGATGGTTGACATCTATAAAACTCACATTATACATTAGAGAAATGAGGAAATGTCTCCTGTGCACATAAACAACAACTGTACCATTCAGCTTTGTTAGTGAATAGTTTCTCTGATACATGTTTTGCATGTTAGTTTAATCCTGCTACTACTACTACTACTACTACTACCACTACTACTACTACTACTACTACTATTACTACTATGTATTACAATTACTACTACTACTACTACTACTACTATTACTACTATGTATTACAATTACTACTACTACTACTACTACTACTACTACTACTACTACTACTACTACTACTACTATTACTACTATGTATTACAATTACTACTACTACTACTACTATCACTACTATTACTACTACTATTACTACTATGTATTACAATTACTACTACTACTACTACTACTACTACTACTACTACTACTACTACTATTACTACTATGTATTACAATTACTACTACTACTACTACTATCACTACTATTACTACTACTATTACTACTATGTATTACAATTACTACTACTACTACTACTACGATTACTACCATTACTACCATTACTACTACTACTACTACTACTACTACTACTATTACTACTATTACTACTGTTACTGTTACTACTATTACTACTACTACTACTACGATTACTACCATTACTACCATTACTACTACTACTACTACTACTACTACTACTACTACTACTACTACTACTATTACTACTATTACTACTATTACTACTGTTACTGTTACTACTATTACTACTACTATTACTACTACTACTACTACTACTACTACTACTATTCCTACTTTTACTACCATTACTACTACTACTATTACTACTACTACTACTATTACTACTATTACTACTATTACTACTGCTGCTAATAATAACTAGGCTCATGACATCTGAAGCAATGGCTAGGGGGTATATCCCTGAATGACCTGGTCTGATCCTTAACCACATAGCTGTGTTGTCATGGTGAGGCATCCCCAGGTCATGACCTTTCATTTGCCCTCCATTTGAAGTCAATCAGACAAATACTGTAGTTCCAGAGATATGAACAAAAAAAAATGGTTAATGATTTTAAAGTTTTAAAGCGGCCCCTTGTGGGCGATCTGGAAAAGGTAAATTATCCAAAATGTAACCAGTTCTTCCTTTCCATGATATTTGTTAATATGGGACACATGGAATTTATGAAGTGAATATTTTTCAAATTATCGCATCAACAGGAAGGATATCTGGCAGCGACAATTAGACCAAAAACATGATGTCCCTGAAACTCCGTATCTGGAATATAATAAGTGGTACCAGGCAGTACAAACCCCTCCCCTTTTACATATTACAGCCTATTTTGGCATGGATTTAACTGCTCTGACTGCTGTCTTTACGCACATCGAGAGCGCTTTCCTATTATGCTCTTGAAAGAAGAAGACATGGTATGGGCCTCGCTCTCCTGTCCAGTGTCATGGAGGCCTGTCTAGGAATGGATGGACGTCCCTTACATTCAGATGTCCCCAGTAGCTGTTGGGAGAGGTTTAATTCTTTGATGTATGAGTAACAGCTGATGCTGATGATAATGCACTGTTTTTTGTTCTGAATATAGACTATGTAGCCTGTTTATGTGTAAAGAAAACTTATGACCAGTTATAACCTCTTATTCATTAATGCCTTTTAATAATTTATTTTAAAATTCATATACTATTAGGCTATGTTACGTGTGATGGCTCGTTTTTTTTTCTCCTATTGTGATTGTTGTGTGATAGTTGTTTCAACACTCAAACCTGATCATACGTTGGCCTGTAGTCTGTGTTTTTACCATTTCCTGTGACACTGTGATAAAATAAAATTTTCCATTTGGGTTTATATATTTAATAACCTACTTTAAATGCATTTAAATGCACGTTTATTCAATTATTAAATGTTTTCATGTGAAAAAAACTTTTTTTTCCTGAAGTGGGTGGGGCTTGGAACGGGATTGGGTGGAAATCACTCACCCTAATCTGGCAACACTGTTCAAATTACATCATAATTAATGCCCCAATTGCAAAAAAACAGCATTGTCCTTTAAACTTTAGATCAACAAGTCCTATTGAATGTCAAACATCACAGACAGCGGATCATTATCTTAAATAATATGCAACTAATTTTGACGCAACCATTACTTTTTATCATCAACCACCCTCCTTGTATGTTGTCAGACCCTATTTACAAAAAGACTGAGCTCCCTAATTACAAAGCCTTAGGACATCATTAATTAGCTCAAAACATTTTTTCCAGGAAAACAACCACCTGAAACTATTCTGAATTATGTATGATACATAAAAATGGCTAGAGCTGCAATAATTTGAATAAATTATCACAACTCAAATGGAAAAGGCAGCGTCCTGTTAAGAATCAAAGAAAACAAATATGGCTTTATATTAACCTTGAGCGTTCAATATGTATGCACGTGAGTGTAAACACAAATCGTGAGAAGAAAAACAAATTACACTTAACCTTTTCATGGTGCTACTCCTTAATGTCTCTGGTGAAGTTCAGACATTGAACTTCCCAATGAGGACTAAACCACAAACGATCCAGGTCTATTTATTAATTGGAAAAAAAAAAAAGGCCTGTCAACAAGTGGATTGATGCAACTCTGACATGACCTTTTCTGTGTTGTGTGAAAATGATTAAGGAATGGGCATACTGTGATTTAACATTTGAGTCAGCGGGTAGAATATTGATTGTGACTTCACATGAAACCATTAGCTTGTACACACTTCTTGTTATATATCTGTAGTTAAGTGACTTTTCATTTGCTGCTTGCTTGTTGTTTGTATTGTAAGGTATATACAAATCTGAATTATACCTGACATATTAAACTGACTATACTCCTGTCTACTCCATCTAATCCAGTATCAATATAAAATGCTGTACTGCTGTGTGTTCTGTCAGTATCACACCCAACAGGTTTTCATCATCATCGCCCTCTGGTTACTACTGCTATACTAATTCTGGCCAAAAGAAGAAAGCATTATTTAGCATATTTAATAACACATAAAGATTCAAACATCCACCAGCGACCTAAACCTTCTACTAATATAAACTGTTTAATATCTGTTAATCCATCAAAGCTATTCTGATTGTGTTTGTATCAATGCATGTAAATAATTAGTATAAAAGATAGTTTGTCGTCATTTCATGGTTATCAGATACGACCAATTGGGACATTTGGCTCTGTAAGTGTCCGACGTTGTGTGTGTGTGTGTGTGTGTTTTTTTTAATGAGATCCACCATGTAACCAGTTGGAGGCAGTCTCTGTCTATTCTTGGCTCCTGACACAAAATATAAATCCTCCAATCAGTGGACCCCACAAAACACGCCCCTAAACAAACCAAACTGCACAAAAATATGAATCACCAAATTTTGAAGTAGCCAATTCACCCAAAAGAACATTTTTAGAAGCCAAAACAAGAAATTACACGACCACTTACCTCCTCCATACACATCCGGAACAATAGGGAAGAGTTAAAGGTACAAAAATGCCAAATATAGTGGACAGTGTCGCACTATAAAGTGCACGCTGGGAATGGACCAAAACCAAAAGGTTCCACATACTGACTCGGAGGCTAAATCTGTCAGACATTAATTAAAAACAAACTAAAATACAAACACATTTTGTATAATTATAACAACAATTGTCCTTGACGTACCCACATTGCTGCAAAATAATTGACCCTGTTACATAAGTACCGTGGAACAAAGTCATCTTCTACAACATTGATTCACCAGTAAATCAATGACAGTGGATGGAGACACTGGGTTTATATTCATTTAATGATAGATTTGCTGAGAATATCATTTTTTTTTCTTTCTCCATTTTTGATATAATAACCTCCAACTTCAATCAGAGCTTTAATGAACATCTACATGATCTGTATTTTTTTCCCCTTTATGATCAGTGAAGTAAATATAGGAATATATGTGACTGACATAAATACAAAATACAGAGTATTCTAGAAAAACACTTGGAGAGACAGCAGGGAAAGTCTTCAGCATCTTTGAAACCATAACAAATACAGAAAATCAATAAATATGGAGATTTATTACAGTCAAACATATGTTGGTGAGATATAAAGGTGCACTCACACTGACAGTGGAAAAAATCACCTGTGGTCGCTCAGTTTACTCACTTGGAGTCGCCTGTGGCAGTTTTACATGAGCCTTGGAAGCGACGAGGGGGCGGGGCTTCAAGCTGCGACACAGATGTGTCCACCCAGGCATGACAGTAGTCATTCTTGTTTTCACAAGGCCCACTGTAATAATTTATCTAAACTATATCATTCATAACTAAATGATTGATTATGATAAATAAACAACCACTCATAAACACAACCGTGTGATTGTTATAAGTCATAAGATCATCATATTTAATCTGTATGTATTTACTTATTTGGTATGTTCGCACACATAAGCTGGAGTTTATTTTGGAGGGAAAGAGGTGTAGTCTATATATAGGTGCTGTATGCATGACTTGGTTTCCCCTCATCACCATGAATCTCACTGTGGGAAACTTTCTTTGTGTTGCTTCAGTATATGTGCTGCATAAACGTAGAACCCAGAGCCGCCGCCTTCTGGGTCCATAACGTCCTGAAAACACGGCAGATCCACGGGGAATTTCACCGGCTGGTTCAGGAGCTCTGCTTTGATGATGCTTGGTTCCAGAGTTACTTCAGACTGGATAAAAGTCAGTTTGATGAACTCCTCAACAAACCTGAGATCAGTTTCTGCTCCATGATTGGCTCCTTTCACCTCCAGGTTTTTTTTTCCACCTTGAGAATCCAGATCGGCGTGTTGCTGCGCTCATTTATATAAAGTTGAGATTTCTCATATTTTCTCGTTGTTCAATTTGCTCACTTCACATTGTTCACCGTCGCTCACCATCGCTGTTGCCTGAATTGCCCCTCGTTGCGAGTAGACATTGAAAATGAATGGCAGCTCGTTGCTTAGATCACCCCTGTCGCTGTCAGTGTGAGTGCACCTTAAGAGCAAATCTTTAGAAAACATGTTACTAGAAGATGCAGTATTAACCCTTCATAGTTCACTCATAGAAATACTGAAAGAATAACACTTGCAGACATTTTTATTGTCATGCAAAAAAAAAATTTATTGAGGTCAATGAAGTTACCATATTTGTTTCCTTGCCTGTAAGTGTAACAAAATAAGATTTCAGAATTGTATGCTCTTGTAATGTGAATGGAACATGTATTTCTGAACATTAGAGCATCATATGTGCTTATCCAGAAACTTGCCAAATCATTCACAATCCAGTGTTGTTCAACCTTGAGGTTGGGACCCCACATGGGGTCACCTTGATTTCAAATAGGGCTTCCTAAATGTTCTAATTGATAAAAAAAAAAAAAAAATGACAGTGGTAATGACAGCCTTCAAGTGGCAGCGGCCTCAGTTTAATTTGATAGGTTTTTGTGACATACCAAATGACAATCAATAATTTCAGGTCATAAAAATCTGTTCTTAATGACTTGCCTGGATAAATAAAGGTTAAATAAAATTTAAATAAAAATTCAAGGCAATTCTGATAGTGTTATTAAGAGAGACAATCACAATACATGAAAGACACGACACATGTTGCCACTTTAAGTCACTCTTTTATAATTTGTCACTCTTTTATAATTCATATTTTGAGTTATTGTTTGTTCAGTATTATTGTAGTTTTATGAATAAAAGCGTGGCCTAACTGTACATATCCTAAAAAAGGAAATAAAATTCTCACTTTATGCAGTAATATACACTTCAGTTTTCTGCCTCCATTCAAAATAAAGGCCAAGCCTCAATGTAATGTAAAATTAATGTTTATTTGCAATACATTACAGCAAACTATTACATGATCAAAACCAAATTAATTTTACGTAAGGCAAGGCAGGTGTATTTACGTATATAACATATTTCATGTACAAGACAATTCAAAGTGCTTTACATAAACCGTTAAAAGCATTACAGCAGCAATAAAAAGTACAGGCATGAAAAAAAAAAGTTTAAAAGAGAGTGCAGATCTGGACTGATACATAAAAAGTATTCATTTTAGCTATGAATAAATAAATAAAATGTCCGGGGTTACCAGAAATATGTGACATTAAAATGGGGTCACAAGCCAGAAAAGGTTGGAAACCACTGTATTATCCCTCTGAACATCATCCCTAACATTACTACATGGTACCTAACAAAGCAAGTACACTCACTGTTCATGCAGAACTGGACCTTACAGACCCTGTAGACCACATTGGACCTCAGATTGTTCCTTGCTGTCCTCACTCTAACTATCACTGTCTTGTAATGTGTGGAGAAATGACCAAAATGAGTGCGTGGGATGGACTACATCAGGAAGTCTGTGTCTGTTGCATCTGACAGTGTGACCTCTGTTCCCATCCATTAAAAACATGATGTTTTAAATGACAACTCAGTACAAACATGAGCTCGATAAATGGTCTCATCTATTAAAACTGTGTAGGCTGAATTATGTGCTGCTGATTGCGATCCCCCTCGGAAAAGCACCAATTAAAACTGAAAACAATTTGGAAGTAAAGCAAATGGATTGATAAAATACTGGAATACTTCTGAGGTCTGTGGGTACTCAAGTTGAAAGGTTTATTGGTTAGAACTGTCAGATTGGCAGCAGCATGGTTTTGTGTTGGGTTAAAGGAGGGAGTATGAGAGCTTAGAAAAACAGTTTGAGCAAGCTACATTTTGGAAAAAAAAACAGTCCACAACCCTTTCTTCAAACATCATCCCGAAGCCACACCTCCAGAATACTAGCAATTCTTGTTCCTGAGGGTCCTTATCCCCTGTCCAAAGCTCCAGTCCATTCTTACTCCTACCCCAGCTTTGGTCTAGTCTCCTCAAACCAACAACCCCTATCTGGCTAACATTACATTTCCTACTGATACACCACCTTTAACTTTGGGTCATGGCTAAAATATTCCTTTTGCTAGTCTCTGTGCAAAAATAAGTGCAGAGGCTGTCGTTGAGCTGCTGCCCCACTACTGTAAAAATGAGCCTGTTAAGGTGATTTTGGCAGATGATAAGCGTGTCTCATTGTCTCCTCCATATGGTGATATTCCAGACTCAATGAGCAGGGGGCCCAGGGACACTCCAGAGGTTTATTATAGCCTGGATTAGCAGTTCTGAAAATGACGATGTCACCCAGGAGAAACTGAAGAAATGAGATGAAAAAAAATGAAGCTTGGCTATACTGTTTGGTGTGGGGTCGTGGTTTATGAGAGATGGATGAATGCCAGAAAAAATGTGCACACACACACACACACACACACACACACACACATATATATATATATATATATATATAAATTGCAGTAAGTTCGATGTTATTCTAATATCATACTGCTTCTTCTCAGCATGCTTTTAATGTATTGATATTTTTTTGTTTTGAGTGCAGGCATACAAAGACCAAGGTCTGAAAAAAAAGATATTTACTTCTTTACAGTAATTGCACATATTTGTCTTAAACATCCATGAATTATAAATATATGATTAATTATTCATCTCCTTGCTTGCTGTGCTAATGTGAACAAAGTGACCTTATTCTTCATCTGCTTCCAGAGTAGCTCACACACAAGCGATGACATTGCATGCAGTATGTTTTAAATCATGGAAGTATTTCTAACTGTAAAGTGTAACTATTTAATTAGAAGCACTATTACGGAAAACAGAGGCGCTGCTCGGCTCTTGTAACACAATTAAAAAGCTGTGGACAGTTAGTGATAATGAAAATTGGCTCTTCAATCAGGTACTTGTGCTTGTTTTTCCCTAGTGATTCCCTTACTGTCACTTTGATTGATTTAAAAGTCTAATGGTTCTTTACAATGGGTCTTCTCTATCCCTAACTTTTACTTTTGTGTTATTATTTTGAGTTACTGTAAAAGTGTGCAACCTCTCAGAATAGCCTTCTACTGTCCATCCATCCATCCATCCATCCATCCATCCATCCATCCATCCATCCATCCATCCATCCATCCATCCATCCATCCATCCATCCATCCAGCCATCCATCCATCCATCCAGCCATCCATCCATCCATCCAGCCATCCATCCAGCCATGCAATTAGAAAGCTGTCTACACATAGGTAATAATGAAATTGGCTCTTAGAATGAGACAAACTAACCCTGTGGTTGTATTCCCTGATGACTCCCTTTATCTCCCTTTGATTGACTTAAAGCTGTAATGGTTCTACAGGACATCCTTCTCCAGTAACACTGGCTGTGTTTACATTGACACTGTTATGTAGTTTTTTTTTTCCTGAGGTTTGTTCATAATTGTTCTGTAGCGTGTAACATGTAGCTAATTAGGATTATCCCGATCCAAAATCAGTGCCGATCACGTAACTGCGGACTCGATCCGGACTTGGATGTTATGTTCCAATCAGGTATCGGATAAATAATTGGGGATTTCAAAATGTTTGTAAACAATAGGTGTGAAAAAAGGTGGTAATAAGCGAATAGGTAGGGTTCAGTCACTTGACTATGATGACTTTGTGATTTCAGCTGGAGGGCAGGAAGTAACCGTGGAGGAAAGCACTGAAGAGAGCACTTGTTGTAAGGATTTAGATCCAGTGTCGAAACAGAGATAAATACAGTTACAGTTAGTTAATAAATGTATTGGATGTGACAAGTAGCTTCAAAAAATTTAATTAATGAGTTTTCAACAGAACCCAAAGATTTGCCAATAATCGAGGCTGTGGATGTTATTAACTACTAGGGATGTGACTGTTGGTCCAAAACACTATTGGAAAAACTCACTGGAAACTATTTGAATATTATTTGAAATTCAAATGTGTTTTCAGGTGATTAAAAATAAACAAGAACTAAATAGTATTTTTTAACTACCAACATTCACAATCAGGGTCTGTGTCTACACCGACCACACACACACACACACACACACACCCACACACACACACAACCGTTTCTTTAATGTTGCACTATTCCTAATGTGAAGAAAATTTTATTTTATTTCTGTGTTGTTCTGTAATTCAACCGATCTCATAGAAGTTGATGAAAAAAAAACAAATGAAGGGACATCCTGGATGTTATTTGTGCTTTGTTCATTTCATAATGTTTTATAGAAGGGACTTGGTCTCTGCAGATACTTAAAATCACATGTGATCGGGACATGCCAACATGTATTAGAAGTTCTAGTTCTAGGAGCAGTAGAGTTGATCAAATGGGGATTTTATTGGTATAACTCACAGATTAGGATGAAATATACTGGCCCTCATTTTGTTTTGTATTGACATTGACGTGGACCATAGACATTTAAACTGGACTGAACATGACAGTCTGGCCTGATTTCCTGAACTGATCTGGTAATGACAGGCTGGAACTTCTGAAATCCAGTCCCTTTGATCAGAGTCCATGCAGAAGGGCCTATCACCATGATATGGTGAAGGGGCGGGGTGATCTGTTAAGGGGTCTGGTCTGACTGGGGACCAGAGGAGTGGAGCTGGGCCACAGTAAGAACCAGACTGACCTTGTTAGCGTGTGATCACAGCTGGACCTGTTTCTCCTGTCATGTCCTGGTGGTTCCATTGATCCTGACCCCACCCCCACCCCCCAACCCATTTGAATTGACTCCTCCTTGTGCTGCATCTTGACCTGAAATACATAAATACTCCAAAGGGCAATGGTTAGTTCTGTTCAGTTTATCAATCATGAAACAGACATACATACATACACACACACAGAGCCCACTGGGTTTTTATAATATACATCCCTATGGGAAACATTCTTCCAGTTATTTATTGCTCCTGCTGTTTTCACATGTGATATTTACAGCACAAAGTGTTAATTTAATCTGACATTTCAGTAACTGCTGCAGAACTATAAAGTTACTGTGGCCATAGAAAACAAGGCCCCTTTGGTTCATAGCAGATGTAGCATTTATTAAACACCAACATTGCACTGTGGATTTATCTTACTGATATTCATCTGCTGCCGGCAATGGGAGATCAAATCAACAGGTCCTCCAGCCATTGTTCTCTGTGTGGATAAAGATATACAGCTGCAACTGATGGTAGAGGGAGACCCATGACTGACTTGAATGACAGTGAATGTAGTAATGTCATGGTAGGGTTGTTGTTGTGACTCATTAATCTTGCCCAAAATTGGTTGAGATTATTGTAATTACCATGTGTGTGTGTGTGTGTGTGTGTGTCCGCAGAGACATATCATGCTATACCTCAATGAATACTTGAGATATCACCATGAAATTCCATAGGCATATACATATAGCTATTTTGCATCAGATGCAATGATCTGTTGGAGTCAAGGTCAAAAGTCAAGGTTACAATTAACTAAAAGATCAAAATCACATTATCGATTAGAAGTCAAGAATGAAGGGTCACAGAACTTTCAAATTGGTACCAAACGATGTGGAATGAAGATTTCTACAATTCTTATAGTTGGTGTTATCACCTATGACCGATCATTTTTAAGATACCTGGAGGTCAATGGAGACATGTCGCAAAATTAACTTTAACTGGAACACTGTTTGTGTGTGTCAAGCATAACCTTATCATGCTATAACTGAATTAATACTGGATATATTCAAATATAAAAACATGTGTGTTTTTTGTTTTGCAGAATGTAAAATTCTGAGTTTTTTTGTTTCCAAAAGAAGTATTTGCTTTTGCAAATTTTCTGTTTGGTGTGGGAGAGGAGACAAAGTTTTCTTTATCCTGTTTGAATGTATGGTGGTCTGCACTGGGCACTGTTGTGCAGGACACTTTAATAAATTCAATCAAATCAAATCAATCAATCATAATATTACCTGCACTGATGCATATATACATACATACAATGAAATTATCAATATTGCAAAAGGTCAAGGGTCAAGGTCATATTCAGCAGAAAGGTCAAAATCACATTATTGGTTCTAATTCAAGACAGGTTGTCATTGAAACTTGATATTGGCACAAAATAAGGGCGAGATTAGGCATTCCCTGAATACTTGTTGAACTAGTGTCTACTAGGTTAAACTACAGTAGTACAGTAGGTTTAACTGCAGGTAAATATCTAGATCTTTTTTGTTTTCATCTAATCTATGAAAGACTAAAGTCAGTCTCCATCACCTTTGTAGTGAGATACTCCCAATGTGACCACCGTGTTTGGAATTCTGCCAGTGCCTGTGCAGTAATTTTCAACTGTCAGAAACATTTAATAGCATCTTGGACACTATCAGAATACTCCAGGTAGAGTATGCAGGTTTCACAAACCCAAGGTAAGGTCCAGGTTAATGGAATCTGAATCTTCTGCTCATATCACATGACATTACTGCGTTATAAAATTGTACAACCCCTCACAAAAATACCTATCTAGATTTAAAATATGCAATGAGAATCCATCCATCAATCCATCCATCCATCCATCAATCCATCCATCCATCCATCCATCCATCCATCCATTCATCTTTCCATCCATCTTCCCATCCATCCATCCATCCATCCAACCATTCATTCATCCATCCATTAATCCACCAATCCACCCACCCACTCATCCATCCATTCATCCATCCATCCATTAATCCACCCACCCATCCATCCATCCATTAATCCACCCACCCATCCACTCATCCATCCATCTATTAATCCACTCACCCATCCACTCATCCATCCATCCATCCATCCATCCATTAATCTACCCATCCATCCATTAATCCACCCACCCATCCATCCATTCATCCATCCATCCATTAATTCACCCATCCATCCATTCATCCATCCATCCATCCATCCATTAATCCACCCACCCATCCACTCATCCATCCATCCATTAATCCACTCACCCATCCACTCATCCATCCATCCATCCATCCATCCATCCAGTTATCACTATATAAGTGCATTGATCACGACCATACAGATAAAGTCACAATTCAAGCCAATCTTGTAGCTTGTAGTGAAACACAGAACTCTAAATTCTAGGAGTTTAGAATATTCTGTGTATCAGTCGCCCCGGATACTGAAAGCTCGTTTTTCCCTGTGGTTCACAGTGTATGAGTCATGATGAGCCCTGTGCTGACTCCTCGTGGTGAGCTATCGATCCACTACCAGGATCACCTTCTGGCCATCATCTCTCGGCCTCATTAGCAAGGGCTTATTAGCTGAGTGGAGCTATTACAGTGCTGTGCAGCTGGAACCAGTAGTGAATAGGGAAAACACATTTGATCTTAAACTTTCATGCTTGACTGGAATTGACTTCCTAACTAGAATACAATGAAGAAATAATTGACAAGAGACAGAGGAAAAACAATCAAGCAACTCAGAGCAAATGTGATGTTGGTTGATTTAGCCTTAAAATACCATAATAAGAAAAGGCTTTACTCTGGTTTAATCTGATATAGCAACTGTAACAAGATTTGTCTGTCATCGGTTAATGGGAGACCTAAATACTCCACCAAATACCACCAAAACATATAGGCTGCTTTACTCTTAAAGAATTAAAGCTAATTTTATGGTGATTTCCAAACAAGTTTCCATCTATATTTAACTTTTCCTGATTTGATTTATGGCCATTTATTACAGTATTCTCTCCCTATTTAATTTTTCTGGGAAAAACATGGTATTTTCCTACTGATCACATATATGTTCATTAACTCTCAGAGCAAATTCAGATGTATTAATATTTCCCAAAAAAAGGGTGTGTGTGACATTTAAAATAATCTATATCATTAACTGAACATCACTACAAGCAGCAACAACCACTGGCTCTACAGTTATTAAATGTTTTACATTAGCAGGTACTCAAAGTCTTCTTTGGTTAGTCTTTAAGTGTTGGTTGTTTTAGATTAGGAAAAGCCCATCAATCAATCAAAGAATCAATCAACCAATCAATATTTTTTTTTATTTCTGAAGTGCTTTACAATGACCAAAGTGCTGATGATTGATCATTAATAAATAACAATTCAAAACATTTAAAAAATAAACCCAAAATACAACAATTTAAAAACGTAATTTAATTAAAAAACTAAAATAAAACACAAAAATAAATAAAAACAAAAAATTAAATTACATTTAAAATAATTAAAATTACATTACGCCATTATCAGGCTTCTGAAGAGCTTATCAATAATTGAACTACTTAGGTTTGAGAGAAGAGGGAAATAACTAAATCATACAGGACACTCGGCCATGAGGACTGGACTGCCCTAACCACACAACCACACAACCCTACCTCATCTGACCGCGCACACACACACACACACACACACACACACATATATATATATATATATATATATATATATATATATATATATATATATATATATTTGGTTAGGTCCACTAAATTCAATAAATAATATATCAAATCATTGAGTATTACCTGAAATGTAGAGTAAAAAATGTCATTTTGTGAAAAAAAGAAATATGGAGTTATCTGTTTTTGAAAATCAACTCTTCATATGTATTATAATTAAGTTTTGAGTCATTTTATTTGTCTCACTTGATACTGTACATTTCAATATCTCACAAGACAAAATCTAAACTTAGGCTGAAGTTAAACAATACTGACAGTACCTTCCCATATAAAAAGTATATAAAAATTACTTCAAGCCAAAATGATTCAAAAAGGAAATGCAGTTCCTATACTGTAAGCCATATTTAAATAATCACCAAATGTTTCATTTTCAATCTCCGCTGCTCTCCACAATCCTCCATAGACAAAAACTGATTTCCCTCTTAATCTTATTAAACAAAAGCCGTGTATAAAATGAATAATATGAGGCAAAATTAATTTCATTTTCCATTTCATTTATATCACACAAATGGCTGTCTGTCTTCCTCAGCAGCACCAAGATATTGTCCAGATTTGACACACAGGGGTAATATTCTCTGTGTGAATAAGGCTCAATGTGATCTTTGGTTCTTGGTTGATAACTCCAAACAGAAGTCACAACCACAGTGATGCAAGTGGTATATATATATATATATATATATATATATATATATATATATATATATATATATATATATATATATATATATAAAATGTTCCTCTCGCCCCACGTGGGCGGTGTCTCCTTCAGACTCGGGTCCTCTACCAGAGGCCTGGGAGCCTGAGGGTTCTGCGCAGGATCTTAGCTGTTCCTAGCAATGTGCTCTTTTGTACAGAGATCTCTGATGTTGTTCCTGGTATCTGCTGGAGCCATTCTCCCAGCTTGGGGGTCACTGCCCCTAATGCTCCGATCACAACTGGTACCACTGTTACCTTCACACTCCACATTTTCTTTCACTCCTCTTTCAACCCTTGGTATTTCTCAAGCTTCTCATGTTCTTTCTTTCTGATGTTGCTATCACTGGGGACTCCTACATCTATCACCACCACTGTCTTCTCATGTTTATCCACCACCACTATGTCAGGCTGATTGGCCATCACCATCTTGTCAGTCTGGATCTGGAAGTCCCACAGGATCTTGGCCTGTTTGTTCTCTGTCACCTTTGGGGGGTTCTCCCATCTTGACCCTGGGACCTCCAGTCCATACTCTTTACAGATGTTCCTGTACAGTATGGCCGCTACCTGGTTATGCCTCTCCATGTATGCCTTGCCTGCCAGCATCTTACACCCTGCTGTGATGTGCTGGACTGTTTCAGGGGCTTCTCTACACAGCCTACACCTGGGGTCCTGTCTGATGTGGTAGACCCCGGCCTCTATTGCTCTGGTGTTCAGGGCTTGTTCTTGTGCAGCCATGAGTAGTGCCTCTGTGCTGTCCTTCAGTCCAGCCTTTTCCAGCAACTGGTATGTCTTTTCCATAGCAGCCACTTCCTCAATTTGCCATTGGTGCACGCCATGCAAGGGTTTGTCCTTCCATGATAGCCCCTCTTGTTCGTCGACCTTACTGGGCTTTTGTTGCCTGAGGCATTCACTTAGCAGTTGGTCATTGGGGGCCATTTTCTTGATGTATTCCTGGAGGTTCGCCGTTTCCTCCTGGACAGTAGTTCTGACACTTACTAGTCCTCGGCCCCCTTCCTTTCGCTTAGTGTACAGCCTCAGGACACTGGACTTGGGGTGGAACCCTCCATGCATGGTAAGGAGTTTCCTTGTCTTGATATCAGTGGCTTGTATCTCTTCCAGTGGCCAGGATATTATCCCAGCTGGGTATCTGATTACTGGCAGGGCATAGGTGTTAATGGCCTGGATCTTATTTTTGCCATTCAGCTGACTTTTCAGGACCTGCCTTACCCTCTGTAGGTATTTGGCTGTGGCTGACTTCCGAGCTGCCTCCTCATGATTACCATTTGTCTGTGGGATCCCTAGGTACTTGTAACTTTCTTGCACATCTGTGATATTCCCTTCAGGTAGGTCAACCCCTTCAGTTGTGATCACCTTTCCTCTTCTAGATATCATCTGCCCACATTTATCTAGTCCGAATGACATCCCAATGTCTTTGCTGTAGATCCGGGTGAGGTGAATTAGGGAATCAATGTCACGCTCATTCTTGGCATACAGCTTGATGTCATCCATGTAGAGGAGGTGGTTGATGGATGTTCCACTTCGGAACTGGTATCCGAAGCCACTCTTTGAGATGATCTGGCTGAGGGGGTTTAGGCCTATGCAGAACAGCAGGGGGGACAGAGCATCTCCTTGGTAAATGCCGCATCTGATGCTCACTTGTGCAGTTGGCCTCCAGAGTTGTCTTCCACAGCCTCATTGAGTTCTGGATGAACTCTCTTAGTGTCCTGTTGATGTTATACAGTTTTAAGCATTCCAGTATCCATGTATGTGGCATTGAGTCATAGGCTTTCTTGTAGTCAATCCAGGCAGTGTACAGGTTGGGGTTCCTCGTCTTGCAATCTCGGGCAATTGCCCTGTCAACCAGTAGCTGGTGTTTGGCTCCCCTGGTGTTGTTGCCTATTCCTTTCTGTGCTCTGCTCATGTATTGCTCCATGTGCCTACTCATCTTAGTCGCTATGATGCCTGATAGTAGCTTCCATGTGGTGTTGAGGCAGGTTATAGGCCGGTAGTTAGATGGTATTGTTCCCTTCTGGGGGTCCTTCATTATGAGGACTGTCCGGCCCTGGGTTAGCCACTCTGGGTGGTTTCCCGATATTAGCAGCTGGTTCATCTGTGCTGCTAGGCGTTCATGGAGTGCTGTCAGTTTCTTAAGCCAGTAGGTATGAATCATGTCGGGCCCTGGTGCTGTCCAGCTCTTCATTTTGGACACTCTGGTTTGGATGTCTGCTAGTGTGATTACTACTGGGTCTTGTTCTGGGAGTTTGGCTGTGCTCTGCCTGTAAGTCTGTCAGCCATTAGGCATTGGTGTTATGTGTTGCCTCCTTCTCCCAGATGCTCTTCCAGTATTGCTCAATCTCAGCCCTAGGTGGGTCCGTTGTCACCTTGCCCCCCTGCCATTGAGAGTAGACCTTAGCTGGGTTGGTGGAGAACACCTGGTTTATTCTCCTGGCCTCTACCTCTCTTGTGTATCTCTTTAGGCGGGTAGCTAGTGCTGTGAGCCTTTGCTTAGCAGTCTCCAGTGCCTCAGCTGTGGACAGTTTGTTGTATTTCTTGGGTAGTGCTTTCCTCAGATTCACACCTCTGCTTAGTTCTGTTAGAACCCTGACTTCTCTCCGTGCTGCCATGATCTTTGCCTCTAGCCTTCTCCTCCATGGGGCAACCTTCTGGCTACTCTGGCGGTTCATCTTGTAGCCAAGCATCTCTAGGATTACGGTTGCTGCTGCGTACATCAGCTGATTGGTCTCAGTGTTGGTAGTGGTAGGGACAGTTTGCAGTGCAGTGTTCAGATCCTCAAGTAGAGACTGGTCTGGTACTTTGTTCATTAGCCTTGGCAAGCAGGTAGTTGTGTTCCCCCAGGATTTCATGATTCTCTTTCTCAGGTCAGCTGCCCTTGTGTTTAGTCTTTCTGGGGCTTGGTACCCAATCTCGATATTCTCGATATTTGGGGGTGGTAGTGAAACCACCCCCAAGCTGACCTGTCGTCCTGGCTCCCCCTTGCCGTAGCATCTTTGTACCGTGGGTGAGGTACAACGCTGTACCTCATCGATCTCTAGCTGTGATAGCAAACTCTTATTGCGGATATTCGAACACTGAGCTAGGAGCTGTTTCTTAGTCAGTGAGGATGTGGGGTTTCGAAGCAACCATTTCTCTCACATCCTCTGCATGTATCCTCTCTCACTGGGGTTACTCCCGTAGTAACACTCCATCAGTACCATGTTCTCTGCCCTGCTCCATGAATGTCTTGTTCCAGTAGCCAATAGCTTATATATATATATATATATATATATATATATATATATATATATATATATATATACATATATATATATATATATATATATATATATATATATATATATATATATATATATATATATATATATATATATATATACATATATATATATTAATCAATCAATCAATCAATCAAATTGTATTTATATAGCACCTTACAACACCAAAAGATGCACAAGGCGCTTTCCAAAATAATTACATAAAAAACTATTTTAAAAAATAAGTAACAGTTATAAAAACAAGTGACAATTATAAAACAAAGATAAAACAAGTTATAAAACCATAACAACAACATCAAAAAGACATGGACAGTCGACTACATGTCAAACGCTCACCTAAATAAATATGTTTTTGATATGTGTGTTGTGTTTGGATAGAAACTGATGCCATAGACCAGCGTGTTGTGTAAGATTTGCATTTATTATGTGTCAACCTTGAATGAATCAGAATTGATTTTATTCACATTCTTATACTAATGCACTTGTCTTTGCTTCATTTCTTTCAATTTTTTTTGACATTTCAAATGATTCATCTTCTGAACCCATTTTATTCTCACTAGGGTTGCAAGGGGGTGGTGGTGGTGGGGGGTGGGGGGGGGGGTTCACTAGAGCCTATCCCAGCTACATATGGTTGAAGGCGGGGTACACCCTGGACAAGTCACCAGTTCATCGTAAGTCTGACACATAACAACCAATCACTCTCACATTCACAGCTATGGGCAATTTAGATTAAGCAGTTAACCTATCAGTCCATGTGTTTGGATGGTGGGAGGAAGTCCCTGGAGAAAACCCACACAAAAACTAGGAGAACATGTCCAACTCCACACACAAATGGAATCAAACTCGGGACCTTCTTGCTACGAGATAATAGTTGCTATCTACTGCACCTTTTCAATATTTTACAACCATGAATTATGTTTAATTACCCTTGAGAAGTGCAGGATACATCTAATCACAAGACACACCAATTTACCAGGATATTTCCATTTGCTATCTTTATGTACTCATGACAAATTATTTCACATTTACACCCAGAAACTTTTTTTCTTAGTTTTACAAGAGAGTTGCCTGATTGTCAACGTTTTTTTTTTTTTTTTTAAAGATATGTTGATGTAATAATGTTCGGGATATGAAATGATATTTAGACTAGGGAATATGAACCTTAATAAAATTTTAAGTGCAACCGTTTTTGTGCTGAACGTTCTATATTTGGAAATAATAAGCTGTAAATGTAAAATGGATGGACTGCACTAATATAGCACCTTTCCACCTTCATGATGCTCAAAGCACTTTAGATATAGGCTAGGCCTCACATTCACCCATACACCAGTGAGTGGCCGCTACAACACCTACTGGGAGCAACTTAGGGTTCAGCGTCTTGCCCAAGGACACATCATCATGTCGCCAGCTAGATCTAGGATTCTAACCGCCGACCCTTTAATCATAAGACAACCCCTTCTACCAACTGAGCCGCAGGCACCCCATAATAATACAATATGTAATACAAGGACAGCTATTTTAAAATATCACAGGCATTTTTCACGGGCGGTGCAGTGGTTACTGTAGCACTCGTGCCTCACAGACAGAAGGTCCCTGGTTCGATTCCCATACCAGACCTTTCTGTGTGGAGTTTGCATGTTCTCCTCTTGTCTGCGTGGGTTTTCTCCAGGTACTCCAGTTTCTTCCCACCATCCAAACAAATGCACTGATAGGCTAATTAGTTAATCTAAATTACCCATAAGTGTGAATGTGAGAGTGTTTGTTTGTCTATATATGTTCAGCCCTGAGATGAACTGGAGACTCATACAGTACAGGGTGTACCCCACCTTCACCCATTGTATCTGGATTAGACCCCCAGTGACCCCCATGACTCTAGTGAGGATAAAGCGGGTTCAGATGACGAGATGAGACGAGGCATTTTTCATAAATGAGTTAGAGCCAATTTGATATTATAAAAATGAAGGGGTCAGGGTTGGGCTATTAGCAGTAACAGTGTGTGTGTGTGTGTGTGTGTGTGTGTGTGTGTGTGTTTCATCTTCACTGTGTGTCAAAAAGCTTCTGGGCTCCAATTTTGACAGCTGGTGAGACAGTGTATTATGTGTCGTATTCTGAGCTTATTTACTGGCCTTTATCATATTACTTCCATAGGAACTTTAATGGCTCTTTTCTTCATTTATATGTGTGTGTGTGTGTGTGTGTGTGTATGTGTGTGTGTGTGCACTGACATAGGGTTAGCTGTGAAGTGAAGAATAAAGAAATAAATGAGCTTTTGTGTGTCTGGTCCATGTGCAAACACCAAAGCTCCACACCACTCCACTCTTGAGTCGACCTCCAGACCTCCCCATACTCCTCTAACATGTGTTTGCACACTAATGCGCCAAGGTGCGCATTACCGAGGACGCAACCAGAGGACAGTATATGCGCTCCTGGATGCGAGCTGCAGAAGTCGCAGCCACTCCACTCCATGTTTTGCCCTGCCCTTGTGCGCTCTGCTCGTTGTGCGGCGTGTGTCTCCGTTTGCATTCCGCCTGCCTCACACTGACACAAACGCAGAGGCTGCTGTGTGGAGCTGGACAACTTATCTGCGTTTAAAGCACCAGGTAGCAAGTGTCTGTACAAACGGATTTGCAATTATTATTATTAGTATTTTTTTTTTCTTCTTCTCTCTTTTCGTTGGGATGACACACGAAGCTTTTGCAATGAGGTGGACGCACTACCTAAAGTGAGGAGTGTTTTTTTTTTCTTACTATTTTTTATTTTTTTTATTTGTTTATTATGGACATCTGACATTTCTTGGTTCACTGGAGAAACCCTTCCATTAGCCTCCTGGATTTGTTTTTATTATTCTTAGTTGGGGGTTTTTTTTTTGTATCTGACAGAAGGTGAACTATCTATTATCAAGGATTTCACTGATGTATGCGATGTGGAGACTGCAAGTCGCCTTATGTACTCTGTCGGTGCTGTCCCTGTCATACGGTGGTGAAAGCAAAGCGCGGAGCTGTAGCGAGGTTAGACAAGCTTATAACGCAAAAGGATTCAGCCTGGTCAATGCACCTCATCAGGAAATATCAGGTAGGCGATGCCGACAAATCACTGCCCACGTTTCATCCCCATCAGCACGTGTCATGTCTTGTTTTTGTCCGTATCTAATGTTAACGACATTATTAGAACTATGCATTCTTCTCCAGACCCCTGAGCAATGTCTATTTCTAACTGATAATAATTATTATTATTATTATTATTATTATTATTATTATTATTATTATTATTATTATTATTATTATTATTATTATTATTATTATTATTATTATTATTATTATTATTATTATTGAAGCAAGCCATCATAAAAAAAAAAGTCTGTGTGAAATCATACTGTTGAATGTCGTGGGCTGGACTGTGCCACAATAAAGCAGTGCAATAAAGTATTTTGATGCTATAGTGTTGAACTCTGTAATCCTATTGATCCAAACCTCTGGGATGTAAAAAAAAAAAAAAAAAAAAAAAAAAAGTCCATCCACACAACCTGATCTAAGATGAAACAGATGCTGCTTTTATTTATTTAAACACATGAAATAGATCCCAGACACTGGATTTCAGATCAATATTAGCAGCAACAGTAATATTTCATACAATCACACACTTTTCTCTCTATATATTTAGCAATTAGATTAGACTTTTTTAGTCATACTGTAAAACACTGGGTGTATCACTGGTAAAATAGCATTAAAATTTGATCAGATGACTCACAAAGACCCTTCATTTATTCTTGCTGTTTTACCATTCACTCTGTTGCATTTCCTCAGGGAGGTGACTTCACCCACAGGTTAAACGAGCCCATACAATACCATATAATATAAAGAGCAACCCTCCAGAATCATATGTGACTCATCAGTATGTAATGAATGGGAAGTTACATCAATCTGAAGTCAAAGATGCAGAAAATAGTCTGTAAAAAAAACAAAAAAACAACTGTTTGCACTCAAAAAGATCCTCATCAGACCCAGCAGCTTCTACCTGTTGCTCATATTCAACAGAAGATCATGGAGCATGTTGTGTTGTATTTGGTTAAATAGTGAATGCTGTTTACCAGTAGGGGGCTGTATGAACCCAGTCCCAAGTATACTCCCTTTGCTATGTGTTGTTTTTTTTTTTTTTTCTTCGATATTCCTCACGGCTGCAGCTTAGGTTTTAATTCATGCTCTTTGGTAGAGCAGAGATATGGGGTTTTATTATCTCTTGTGTGGTGGTAATCACATTTATGGTCAAAGCAGCAAAGGAGATTAGTCAGTAAACATAGTCTGCTTCATGAGAGGGAAGAGGAGAACTAGAGAAGGCCTGGAGTTAATCCCTCAACTGCTCTTACAGACAAAATAGAGATACTGTAATTGGCAATGTCAGCCTGTAATAATCACAGAAGCACCTTATTGGTTTTAACATGGTTTTAGCTAGATGGGAATATGATAGTTTTATTCTTAATTGACATGTGTGTGAATGGACGTCTGCATTTTTCTTTGTGCTTACTGTATATGCACTCTATCTATTATATCTATTTCTATCTTTTACTAAGTGAATCTATTAAAGTTATATTATTGGAAGTTTTTTAAACTAATAAGGAATCTGATTTAAAAAAAAAAAGTCATTATTAACTTTAAATGCAAATTGTTGATAGTGTCAGTTTTCTAATTCCTAATGTGTCACAAATACAGGAGATAAAATATACAGTGTCTTCATACAGTGTCCTGCTGCTTTTCTCATGTGCAAATAATGAGTTAGTCTTACACAATATTTCCAGTGTGGTAACTAGAGCATGGTTGATTTCACAATCATATTTGGATTATTGAATTGATTTTATTATGTTATATCATTTTTTTTTTCCATGGGACAGTAATATGGAGTGTTTTCGATCCATTTGACAGATCATAAAAAAAAAAAAATGAAGTTTTCCCACAGTTTTTCTTGGCACACCATTACAATCCAGATTCCAACCACACATCAAGAATTCATTTTGACTCAGATAACTACAGTTTTTATACTTGGAAACACATTTACTTAATCATTTCAAGTCCCAGAATTTTGTCTGGTATTAACATTCCTCACTTGTTCATGGGTTTTATTTCAGAGGAACATATTGTTGACATTTGACAGGAGTAATAGAACTGACTGTTTCTCAAGCTATGTGTTTCTCACATCCTATTCACAATCATGTACAGTGTGTTCACAATGTGTAATTGGATTTTATTGTCTCCAAATAACCTTTGCATAAATACAACAGAGGTTAGATATAGGCCTCAGGAGATGGCATAGTAGAACGTACTCAATTATGCCTAATTAGCTATGCTAATACAAATGTGTGGTGAGTTGCATGAGCAGAGTTAGTGCTCATCTCTCCGTCATCTGCTATGTCATGCTACTGCTGTGCCTCTGGATACAAAACACACAGGTTTAATACGTATGCAGAGGTGGCTACTTGAAGTTGTAAGCTCCAGTTTGCATAAGCTAATTATTTTGACAGCTTTCTGCCACAGAGAATTTGAGTTACATTATTCAAGAGGTGACAAATACAGATATGTTTCTACAGATGTTTGTTTTGCATATGTAAATGCCTTTGCCTTTATTATCAAATCAAACCATTAAGTTTAATTAATGTTAAACTGCATGCAACCAATATTAATTGAATTCAGATATTGCCTCAAAAAGAAAAAAAAAATAATAGCCTTGTAATTTACATAAATATGAGTGTTTGATGGTGAAATCATCAGTATAAGTTACTTCATTTTTCTCATTATTTTCACTATTTTTTTTTTCGATTTACATAGACTATTGCAGCAGTGTTTCTGTGTGTCTGAGTATCATGAAACAGACTATATATAATTAGTGGACGGAGGAGCTGTAACATCACCTCATAGTGTTTTAGTGGCCATTTTAAATACAGTAGTTTGTGTGTCATTGTCATAATTGCCTTTTTTTTGGAGTAGTATTGATGATATTTGGACAAAAAGGATGTACGTGTGACAAAACAAGGGGTCATGGATGAACTGATATTAGTACCTGCTGACTCTGTAAAACTTCATCAAATAATTTTGTTAAAATAATTTGAAGACTTTGTCAGTGAAACTTTGTGATCATAGCTATACTATAGCTGTCCAACAGGAGAAAATACAAGTTATTCAGTAAAAAGACGCTGCAGAAGTCTGGCACAGCAGCGATGTCATTCGAAGCCCAGCACGAAGGACACCAAAGCTTCTATTCAACACTAGAGTCGAGTAACAAAGATACGATTTAGAGGAGGACCAATGGTTCACTTTGTAGAAGCTCCAAAGAAAACCAATGACACCAAAGTGACTGAAAATATTATTATGCACACGTCATGATAAAAATATAGCCTTGTTCATTTTCATTATTTCAAAGTTGTAAATATATTTGTCCTGGATGTAAATGTAGACTTTTCACAGATAATAATAATAATAATAATAATAATAATAATAATAATAATAATAATAATAATAATAATAATAATAATAATAATAAGAATAATAATAAGAATAATAAGAATAGTAATAATAATAATAATAATAATAATAATAATAATAATAATAATAATAACAATAATAATAATAATAATAATAATAATAATAATAATAATAATAATAATAATAATAATAATAATAATAATAATAATTCCTCTGACTTTTCAAGATCACTTGGTATAATTTTTTATTTTATTTTATATTATTTTATTTTATTTTATTGTACTTTATTGTACTTTATTTTATTTTATTTTTTACTGATTTGTGGTTTGTGAAGCACTGAATGCACTTGATAGGTTTGACTTAATACTGAACAAAGGCTGTAAAGATGTGGTGAAAAATACTCATGATGGATTTATTGACATTTCAACAAAATCTATTTGTAAGCCTCATTATGTACTTTTTTTTATTGAGTACAGCAAAAAAATAAATAAATAAATAAAAGCAGGATCTGGAATTTTAATTCCAGTCTCTTTCACCAAAGACCTGGATATTAATAAGAATATTCACCATCGACTATAATGAAGGGGGAAAAAAAAAGACAAATATATTTCCCTGCAAAATCAGAAACATTTTATTACATTATATTTAGAATTTGGGTTGGAATTTACTACACTGTAGATTTTGCAGTGTTAATTTGGAGACAATGGGACCAAATACACTCTAGAAGAAGTTAAATAAACTCTCTAAGTGTTGATTTAACACTGCAAAATTTACTGTGTTCTATTATATTAATTGAATTTCAACAACACAGAATTGCATATTATAACTAAAGTTTCAAAAGACATTTCAAATCTTCAATATTTTAATTATTTTCCAGCACCTGAGTGGCCAGGCTAATAATAACTCTGTTCACAACTACAAACGTTTGACTTGTAAAAGGCTTGTTAACAGTCCCCTGCTGCCTCAATAACACATTTTCCTGTGTGTTTTCACTGTGAAAAGATACAATGCTTGCTCAGCAGTAAAAGTTTTTTACTTTGCAAATTTTGTCACAGATATTTGGAGCTTTATTGTGTGGCTGAAATAACTGTTTGGCATTGATGCTGACATGAAAATAAGTGGCATTATTAGGTGACTTGGACAGAGGTCAACCAAAATGTCCACATCATTATATAAACTTTATTACAGACTCAAGGCCCACAAGGGAATCACAATACAAACAACAATTGTACAAAAAACCAAGGGCGTCACAGCCATTTAAAATGTGGGGGTGTTCTAGGTTGTGGCACATGAGCTAAATTTTCTGAATCTATCATTGGAAAATTATCCATTAATGATTAAATTTTTTATATTAAAAAAGTAATATATGACAGAAAATAACAACAATGTGTTTTTCCCCAATTGAATTCAAAATTATTAGATAAAAAGTCAAAATTATGAGATAGAAGAGGATTTCAAAATTCAGACACTGATTTTACCGACACTGTACCTCTTTTTTCTTACAAAAATGTTTTGTCCATGTCATGGGAGACGACTAAGAATATGTTTCTCAGGGGGAACATCACTGAAAAAGTTTGAGAACCACTGGCTTAGGGTAGACATAGTTTAGTTAACTTAGTTTAACAACGGCAACATTTCTCATTACTTTCTAACACATGCGAAGAAGAGCTGTTTACATTACTGGCAAACTGAGGTGCGCTTCATTTAACTATGCTGTTGTGCCGCCCGGGTGGGTAAACAGTTTAAACCATAGATATTGTAACAACCCCGAAATGTTATTGATGTTTGTTTGGCGTGATTGCGAACGGCAGTAACTGTTTATTCTGAAATAAAAAGTAGGTGAGACCAACTCTGGATCCAGTAACGATACAATATATAAACTCAGGAAAAAGTTGTGGGTATGAAATCATCTGGTTGGAGAAGTGGGGGTGTCGCAACACCCCCATCCCCCACAGCTGTGACGCCCATGCACAAAACAATTCACATTCATATACTGTACATACAACCATTAAAAAAATTAATAAATAAATACATTTTAAAAAAGAGAAGAGAAGCTAATGAAGGGACTCATACCAGTGCTCCCAGATTGTAGATAAGTACCTAACAGAGCTACAACTTAGATCTACTAGTTGTGCAATTAGCGTATTTATAGAGCGGTCCAGCCTGCCCATGAATTAATTTTTTAATTCATTGATTAAAAAGTGCTAATCTTTTGGATACTTTGGAGAGCCTCCATCCACTTACAGTTTACAGGATGAGTAGTGAGAGGCAGAGCTTAAGAAGAGTTTTCATATAGTAAGATGCTCCCTGGAAGGATGCCAGAAGTCTTTATAAAGAGCAGGTGAGTAGGACAGAGTGATGGTGTAGAAATACTCTATGTGGGGTGAATGTGAGAAATGTCTGAAACTGGCTGCTGGACAAGTTCATTACATTGCACCAGGCAGAGTGTGTGTGATCCCCCTGTTCCTGTTGTCAATATACCATTCTGTGTGTTGTTGTGTGTTTCAGAGCAGTCAGCCGAAAGTAAAAAAAAAAAAAAAAAAAAAAAAAAAAAAAGTCACTGTTTAGATCGCCTCTGTTTATTTATCAGATATTAGTTATTTTGTCACACACACGGGCACACACTCACGCACTTCTGTATGATTGTCAGCCCTTTGTTCACAAACACAAAGGCTCCTGAATGCTTCAGTCGGGCCTTGCCATGAAGCTCTTACTCTGAGGTTCTGCTGTTAATATCAACATCTACTTACACAGTGCAGTTGGGATCCTCTGGGGTGGACTCAGCTCTTTGCTATAGCTTTGAAACAAAATCACTTGATGTGCTGCACTTTTTATTAATGCAGTGCCCGTGTCTTATATTTCCTTTCTCAAGAATAACAATTACCTTTGGGGTTCATGCAAAGCAACTTTAAAGAATATTATTTGATTTCTTTTAACAGAGCAGTTATTAGATGTTACACAATACAGCGTAATTTTGCCTCATGTGAATTCCTAAAGCTCTGCTGTGTTTGACTGTTTGCAGGTTGTGAGATGCAGGCAGTTTCCCAATTCCCTTAAACATAACCAGATACCCAATATTTACTGTTTCCACTTAAGTGAATGTGAGGACCCTTGTGAACCTTTAGTGTACCACATGGTTAATATTGTCAGTATAAAATAACCTAATTTATTTTAACACTGAAATTGAAAACTCTTTTGTAGTAAGATATACTTGATAACAATGTTATCAACAACAAAACCATATCTATTAAAACAATGGCTGTTGTGTTTCATATTATGTATGATGATTTAAGGCTTCAAATGTAATTTGTTGAAGTGGACGATGTTTCAGTGTGATTCATGGTTAACAGGTAAAAGTGTTTTGTTTGTTTTTTCTGGGTGCTCTCCATTGCACGACTGGATTCTTTGTAAATCATCAGTGAAAGTATTTAGTAATATTCTACACCAGCACACAGTCTGTCTCATCACTTCTGTCAAGACTATTCAGTGACATGATGTAGCACTGAAAATGTGATGATACTTTAGTAACGCTTATCCTTTCGGTGTCGGATCTCGGCATGCTATCATAAAAGTATGCAATCAACATTTCATTTTTTTCCCCCCACTCTTCTATTTTTAATACAGTGTCTATATGTAGGGCAGGTATGCAAAATAAATTTGGGAGTAATTTAAGATGCATTCACCACCAGATGCCTAATCACTTAATAATGGAATGACATGAGACCTTGAGTGAAAGTGTGGGAATACCGCTCTAAAAGCCCTAGCCTAGCAAATATCCATATAAAAATTCAGCGGGGCGTTTTCTCTTTTTTTTTTTTCCAGAACCCATTAAGATGCTCTTGGCTCTGCCAAATTGGAAATAAGTCTCTTGCCAGCCTGTATACATCTTCAGAGAGAACAGTTAATGAGATGTGAGGGAGATTAGCTTCTGTGTGTGCATATCTATCCATGTGTGTGTGCAGCAGTTTAACTTCACTTTGCAGGTCTTTCTTTGTTTTGCATCTCTATTAAAGTAGGAAATGACAAAGAGTTCCTGCTTTTCATTGGGAAAGACACAATATGTGCATTGGCTCATCCTAATGAGGTTGATTGTGAATCTTCCTGCTCTTGTTTTTTTCACCTTTGTCATGTGTCAGCCCTCTGTAAGCATTCATGCCTGAAATGCATATGGTCTACAAGCTTCCTGGAACCCTTTCTCAGCACCATGTATGGTGTTTTCTGAATAGTGTGAAAAGCCTCCGGCTAGTGTAGGAGACTGCTGCAGCACTTTTTCCAGTTTTCAATCAACTGTTGGCCTAAATCAGTAATAGAGAGGGGATTAAGGATCTCTACTCTCTTGAGCCTTGAGAGGAACTAGAAAATAACAGCGAAAAGTTAAAGGAAGGATGAGATTGTGTGTTTAGGGATTAGTATGAAGAGGGATACGACAGCACATGAAATAAGCAAGAAAATATACATGTTTACTCAGTAAAGAAGGTATATGGGCATGGAGAACATCCTTGACTGCCCATGTGATACTATCATGACATGAGTGGTAACTTTGTGAGATGAGAGAGGAGCTCTGGGGTATGAGCATAAAGTCAGATAGGATGTAATCCATCCCAACTTGAGGGATTAGTGGTTTGACCATGTGTGTGTGTTGCACAGAAGCATCATTACATTTTCCACTTTATACTTATTTCTACAAAAAAAAAACAACATTTTGCTTGTCTTATGAAAAAGGAAAGCTGATGAAAGTGGCAAAAGTCAAATGCAGTGTTTCTGTACTAGGAAAAGGACCTTATGATTTCTGTACATGAGTATGGGTAGTATGGAAATGTAGTAGAAAGTAGGAGGGGTCCTGCTTTCAAGTAACTGTTGACTTGAAGGAATAATAGTGGGTGGGATTGAGGGGTTGTTTACAATTATTAGAGAGCTTGCCCACTAATGTCTGTGTAAAAGGACCCCAGGGATTGACCTAAAGCTGTGTTTAAGATAGTGTTTACTACACAATACTAATCACTTCTATTTCTGCCCTCTAACCAACAGGGTGTCATTACTGTATGTGTGTTCCAGAACTAAGGCGTTTCTGATGTTTATTGCATGGTCTTTCCTTTTGCCCATAGAGCATTTTATCCCTCTGGAGGGTAGTCTTTGAATAGAAGTCCCAAGCTTAACATCAATGATAAGACTCGCTGAGATGAGAACCTCAGTGTGCCATGGGAAAAAACCCATGGGTATTTCATATCAAGGTGTCAAGGATGCAAATACATTTCACACAAGGGAGTTTTTATTTTTGTTTTCCTGACACAGACAAGTACACATGGCTGAGGTAATTTGCTAAATATGCTGCCCCTCAGAGATGTGCATGTAAACAAGCGTTAAGCACAGATAAACATGATGTGCCAAAATTGTCATGGAAACATCTGATGCTGTCAACAAATGCAGACAGCGATTGTAACATTGGTGTTGACAGTCATGTTGTTTAGAAGAAACCTCAGTTCCTATCACTGAAAGGTCTTCAAGCCTGTTTTCACTGTAGTTTAACCACAGGGGGGCTTTGATGTATCAAAATCAATAGTGCAGATGCTCCAACATGCAAGTATGAGCAATGTCCCAGCAGTACATCAGTGGCAAACCCAAAGCCTGTGATCATTCAGTCTCTACTCTAAATATAGTCATACTTTTGTATCTGAATTATTGAAGAAGGAAATTTTAATATCTGAGTACTGTAACATGTTAAAAGTTCCTGTGGATCTATAAAAGCAATCAATGAAAAACAGAAGGTAAACTTTCAAATGAGAACATGATGTGTGTTGCTGAGGAAGTACGAACTTTCCCCAAATCTGTGCACTGCAGTTCAATCAAATACTGGTGCAGTTTCTGATTTTGGATACATTGATGTATAGGCAAGTCTATAAACTAATCTAAGCACAATCTAGTTCAGTGTGAACCCAAGGTAGCTTAGCATTCTATGGCAAAACAGTATAATTTAATATGGCTCTAAAAAAAAATAAATGAATAAATAAATAAATAAATAAATAAATAATAATAATAATAATAATAATAATAATAATAATAATAATAATAATAATAATTATTATTATTATTATTATTATTATTATTATTATTATTATTATTATTATTATTATTATTATTATTATTATTATTATTATTATTATTATTATTATTATTATTAGTGGTAGTAGTAGTAGTAGTAGTAGTTGTAGTAGTAATAGTAATAGTAGTAGTAGCAGTAGTAGTAGTAGTAGTAGTAGTAGTAGTAGTAGTAGTAGTGGTAGTAGTAATAGTAGTAGTAGTAGAGTAGTAATAGTAATAGTAGTAGTGGTAGTGGTAGTAGTAGTAGTAGTAATAGTAATAGTGGTAGTGGTAGTAGTAATAGTAATAGTAATAGTAATAGTACTAGTGGTAGTAGTAGTAGTAGTAGTAGTAGTAGTAGTAGTAGTAGTAATAGTAGTAGTGGTAGTGGTAGTAGTAATAGTAGTAGTAGTAGTGGTAGTAATAGTAGTAGTAGTAGTAGTAGTAGTAGTGGTAGTAGTAGTAGTAATAGTAGTAGTAGTAATAGTAGTAGTAGTAATAGTAGTGGTAGTAATAGTAGTAGTAGTAGTAGTAGTAGTGGTAGTAGTAATAGTAGTAGTAGTAGTAGTGGTAGTAATAGTAGTAATAGTAGTGGTAGTAATAGTAGTAATAGTAGTGGTAGTAATAGTAGTAATAGTAGTGGTAGTAATAGTAGTAGTAGTAGTAGTGGTAGTAGTAATAGTAGTAGTAGTAGTAGTAGTAGTAATAGTAGTAGTAGTAATAGTAGTAGTAGTAGTAGTAGTAGTAGTAGTAGTAGTAGTAATAGTAGTAGTAGTAGTAGTAGTGGTAGTAGTAATAGTAGTAGTAGTAGTAGTAGTGGTAGTAATAGTAGTAATAGTAGTGGTAGTAATAGTAGTAATAGTAGTGGTAGTAATAGTAGTAGTAGTAGTAATAGTAGTAGTAGTAATAGTAGTAGTAATAGTAGTAGTAGTAGTAATAGTAGTAACAATAATCTAATAATATTGACTCAACATAACAACTACAGGTTGCTATGTGAAGGTCGTCCAATGACTGAAGGGTTGGTGGTTTTTGTCCCAGCTCTGTCTGTCCACATGTCCAAGTGTCCTTGGGCAAAGACACTGAACCTTGTCTTAGTCTCCCAGTAGGACTGACAGAACCTTAGGAACCTACGGGTGTATGAGTGTGAATGGGTGAATATGAGGCTAATGAAAAACGCTTTGAGCACCATGAAGGTGGAATATAAGTGCAGTTAATTTACATAGAACAGGTTTATATCAGTCATCATTTCTGTCCATCATCATTGTGTTTCTAGCAAAAATAAAAAAATCAATCAATGATTTTCACTAAAGTTGTTACATTTAATCAGTTAAGTGTTGACGTTCTGCCATTTGCTGTTTTGTTTGCCACCCATCTATGTTGTCTGGTATAACATTTGTCATGATTTCTGTGTTGGAAACAGACCTAGAACACCATTCAATGTTTTCCTGCTAAGCTACAGTATCCAAAGACTTCCCTGAAACTAAATTTAACATCAGTAAAAAGTTAAACATTTCAGTATCCAAAGAAATATGCCATTCTCCAAACTCTGGTGCTTGTTGCTGATTATGGTACAAGAGAAAAAAAAAACTACATGACCTTTATGTAAACATCATTATGGATCATTGTAATATATTCAATTTATGTATCCATGGCAATGAGAAAAAAAAGGCTGTAGGGTTGAAAGTGTTCAGTATCTACATTAATTAAAACACAATCGTGGTTTCCTGTTTCTAGACAAAGTATTAGACACATACAGATAATTTCCTTGACAGTTGTCTACTGTACATCTATATTAATTAAAAGAAAACATGTTCAACATCAGTATAATAATAGTATAATAATAAATATCTGATTATGTATTAATATAAATTGCATGGACACAATTAAAGTTCATCAAGAATCAGGATCTTAGTTATTAAATTAATGTAACACACTCCACAATGCAAAACAGAGATGTTTTGTTCCCTTTAATAAAACATTTCTACAGTGTTTTTCTCTGAAATAGTGACAGGGTTGACTATTTGAAAACAATGCTTCTGTTAGATTAAGACCAGGAAAAGTGTTGTGTTACTTTTATCTCAAATAAATTAATTTGACTTAAGTTCTCAAACTCCCCCACCAGTTACACATTCATTAGTAGACTGTTTTGAATGTCTTACACTTGGTTAACAAAGCACTCAGTAGTTTGGCCCCAGATTACATGTCTGACATGCTCCCACTGTATCAACCGTGTAGATCTCTTGTCTCAGGATTACCATCTCCTACAAATTCCCAGAACAATTCACACCTAATGACAGAGCTTGAAGTGTCTTTTTTTTTTTTTTCAAAAGTGTGATCTTATATATACCTAAGACTTTTGTTCTTTTGAACAATAACTAGATCATTTATTTCATTTCATTCAGTGTTTAGGCAGTGGTGGGTTGTCAATAGACGGCACTGGGCCAGAGTCTAGCTCCATGGGCGCCCTAAGCAACATTCTTTTTAGGGGTTCCTGATTTGACAACTACAATTGCACTGCATTAGTTAAACGGGCTCCAGTTAAAATTAAATATGTTAAATTGAGGCACTTAGGCAACTTAAACTGATAAAAAGCATTTTTTGTGGGGTTTTTTTTGCAATACATGTGCAATTATTATTATTATTATTTTATCATTATTATTAATTTCATTCTCGGTGTGTATATATATATATATATATATATATATATATATATATATATATATATATATATATATATATATATACACATATATATATATATATATATATATATATATATATATATATATATATATATATATATATATATATATATATATATATATATATATATATATATATATATATATATATATATATATATAAATGTACATAGTGTTGTAATTTTTTGTGGGTTTTTTTTGCAATACATGTGCAATTATTATTATTATTATTATTTTATCATTATTATTAATTTCATCCTCGGTGTATATATATATATATATATATATATATATATATATATATATATATATATATATACACATTTACATAGTGTTGTCTGCGTTTGCTTTTGCACTGAGTTTTTTTATATCGAGTTTTTCCTTTTTCTGAAGCTGTTGTAACAGTAAACTTTCCCCACTGTGGGATCAATAAAGTTTGATCTTATCTTAAAAACTATAATACAAGGAAAACAACAATCCTCTGTACACCAGTAAATAAAAAAAACTATTTTGAATGTTAAAAATGTTTACTTTGAAAAAGAACATACACAACTGTTGAGATAACTTTGTTTTTATATCATTATGGTATTTGATTTGTTTCATTATTATCACTAACAGGAATGGAAGGTGGTTAGATATCAATCATTCCCATCACAGCTGATAACAGCCTGCTACATCACTAACTGTGACAGTACGGTTCAAAGAATATGATCTAATAATGCCACAAAAACACCAGCCACATCTTATTATTGAAGTTGATCCAGTTGCGCTTGTTTTAAAAAGATATTTAACATCTGTCGTTTGATCCACAAAGATGATGTTGGGCTAAAGGACACAAAATGCAAAATGTCACAGATTAGCTGACATCGTTTAGCAACCCAGTTTTGCGTTGGCGCTGCCTCCTCACCAAACATTTCATTTCAAGTAAAAAGTTGCTGCACATGGTTACAGACAGAAAGGCACATTCTCCTTTAAAATAAACAAACACTGTATTAAAACTAGAGCACTCCAGGAGCGCAGACTGCCAAGGTTTGGATCTGGGTGTTCATAACTTATTTATAAACTAGTGTTCCGTGTTCGCTAATGACTTATTTTATCGGTCATGAACAATCCCTTAGAGGGTTTAAAAAAATTTAAAGTATTCCTCAGTTCGTTTTTTTTAGATATGGCCATTTAAATATTCGACCACATATGATGTCACTCTGACGTATTGTGACGTCGCCCCCACAATTCACATGTTAGATCTAATGTTAAATATGAAGCACAAGATATTGTGGGATTTAACAAAATATGTCAATAACCCTGATTTAAGGTAAAGGTCATAAATTTAACAAATATACCATTCACTTCAAGTCATATAAAGTCAAAACATGAGAGCATCGAGCCCAGGGGTGGATCTATGGGGGGGGGGCCTGGGTGGACGGGGCCCACCCTGATTGACAGCTGTGCCCACCCAATCACAAGCTCAGAAACAGAATTCTAGACCGATATTGATCAACTGAAATGTTGATCAATATCCTTATTTGTAAATGTCAATGAAAATAAACTATGTATATTTAATTATTTGTGTTTATTTAAAAAAAAATAATTCACTTTCAATTCCCGAAATGCTATTACATTATTGTTATACGTCTTGCCCTCCCTGACTTCACTTAGGCCCGTCTAAAAATATCTGTCTAGATCCATCACTGATCGAGCCTATCGGTGTTATCTCATCTGATGCCCGGAGGTAAGACGAAGTGAATGCAAAAAAACCACGTGATTCTATCTTGTCTGGATTCTGAGATATCACCACTTATGTGTTTTAGTTGTTTACCTTCACTGTGACATTGACCTTTATAGCTCAAAATGTAATGGTGTCTTCCTTAAGACATTATCAATCATCTCTGAACGTTTCATCAAAATCCGTCCATAACTTTTTGAGTTATCTTGCTGACAATCAAACAAACAAACAAACAGACAAACAAACAAACAAACAAACACGAGGTAAAACATAACCTGCTTTGTGGAGTTAATAATAATATATGTGCGTTGGCATGTCCTAATGCATCTGAAAACTGACTTGTATACAGCGCTACCACCAATAAATAAGTGTTTTGCCTGTAATGGGCTCTTATATTTGTATTTCAAACTGCAAAAAAAGAAAATAAAATGATCCATTTCATACTTGAGCTGTATATATGAACCTGAACTTGAAAAACTGCACTTAACTTTCAACATTTTTCATAAAAAATTGCAATCAGTACACTGTTATCCAGCCTCAAAGCTGCATGTCTAAATCTCTCAGATGAATCCAATTGATGAAAACAGCTCACCAAGCAAACAATGGAAAAGCACTGTACCGTCTTACAGTGTACATTAGTCGCAAATTGTATTTTCAAAGTGTGGAAGTTGTTAACTAACAAGACATGCAAGGAAAGCATGTTGTCCCATAATAAATTAGGAAATTAATAGTGATTACATGAGTTCATGACCCAGTTTAGTGTGATCTTGTTTGTGGCTTTGAGGTGGAGAGACTAATTGGAGATCATTATTATTTTTATGTTAATGCAAAAAATGTAGACGGCTGATCTTAACCCCAGGTCAGATTTCTGGGCTTTAATTAGAACATTAAATAATAGGTTTTACTGTGAAATGCCTTGGGGACATAATGACACTCTTGCATGTGTCAAAGGTCTACTCTGTGTTCATGCACCTCATGTTGCTTCATTTTCTTTTTACTCTACCACTTAGAATTTTTGGAAAACCCATAATTGTATTAGTCTAAGTGCAATTTATAAAAAAATAAAATAAAAAAAAAAGATTAACTTCTTTTTAGAAAAAAATAAAAAGGTTGATTTAAAAACTGTGATTGCAGTATACGAGACAGGGAAGGAAGCATATTTTCCTGTTGAAAGGACCCTTTAAAATATTCCATTTACTTTATAAAACAGTCCTTTTGTCGTTTGTTTCTGCCTGTGTAGGAGTATCATATTCATTATAACTGACTTCTAATAAAAAGTGTTGAGTGTACGAGTGTTGCATAGCTACATCAGAAGTCATGTAGAGCTAAAGAAGTACAGCAGGGGGTAAAACAACAGTTCATTTAAATCATCTATCCTTTTGTCTGATGGGAGTGCAGAGCAGTCTTGCAGGAAAAGCTATCTAGGCTCACTGGGTTCACCTCATTGACTTGTAGGAGGCCCCGCATCTCCAGGGAGCCTCGCTGTCATGACAAATGTGACAAGCTCATATAACCTTAATGGCAGAAAAAGGACTAGCTTCAAGTCCTGTCAATGAGGCTTGACAAGAATATCTCCAGCCTCTATTGGCAGTTTCATTAAATCAAGGATTGTTAGAGGAGAGGTTTTAAGAAAGACTCATTGAGATGAATGGGGTGACGAGTCCGTGTCCAGGGTTTTGAATTTCGTCAAATGTCAATTGAAACATCTGCCGTTCTGATGCTTTCTGGCGCAGCACGCCCTTGTTCTTTGGCTCCTGGAGGATGCTAGCATCTGAAAGGAAGCCAGCCTCATCTTGTGCTCCCAGAACCCTGCTGTTCCCTGTCCCCTGGGTAAGCTGCCGGTAAATGAGTGGGCTGGTCATCTCACACCCTGGGGCTCTACCTCTGGGCTCTTCAGACCACCAGCTGTTGTGTTTAGAACGGAGTCGTGTACCAGATACCCGGAAGAATCCAGACAACAAGTGGGAGTCTTTAACCTGCCCTTACACTGAGCTAAGAACATGTTTACGAAAAAGAAACAAGAAATAAATGTTGTCCACAGTGATAAGTATTTTGGTAATGATTGGTCAATCAGCTCAGAATTCTGGTCTGTCCCATTTATGGCTAGTGTTTCCTGCAGAGGTGGAAAGTAACTAAGTAAAAGTACTTCATTACTGTACTTAAGTAGATTTTTTTTTTTTAGGTATCTGTACTTATTTTTCTGGAAACGTTTGGTGTGATGATGTATTTCAGTGTTTGTGAGACATGGACTATGTATGTATGATCTCCCTGGAAAATAAGCAAACAAACAAACAAATAAATAAATAAAAGTAAAAAAAAAAAAAGAAGGAGGGGAAAAAAAGTAAATCTGTAGAAAAAGAAAATAAATGATAGTCTGTCCAGGAATTGAACGCAGGTCTTCCTCTTTGTAGACCAATACATTATTGAGTGAATTAAATGTCTGCTGTGTCTCAAGATGACATATTTGTTATATAATTGCCATGATACTTTTTCAAGATGTAAGTTATCAGTCTAGACATGTTATAATGAGGGTGATGATTAACTCTGTGGCAACAGACAAATCAACAGTTCATCCCACAATACTGCATCAATAAATAATACAAGAAAAATACATGTAAGGTGAAAGGAAAATATATTTTAGAATATTAGACCAACATAAGTGCTAATCCAGACATTATTATTATTATTATTATTATTATTATTATTATTATTATTATTATTATTATTATTATTATTATTATTATTATTATTATTATTATTATTATTATTATTATTATTATTATTATTATTATTATTATTATTATTATTATTATTATCATCATTATTATTATCATTATCATTATCATTATTATTAATAATAATATTATTATCATTATTATTATTATTATTATTATTATTATTATTATTATTATTATTATTTGAACATCATTCCTCACATTAGTATCATTACTTAATGGTAATAAAGCAGGTACAGTCACGGCTCAGGCAGAGGCGGACCTTACAGACCCTGTAGAACACATTAGACCTGTGCTCTTCACTAAACTCCCAAAATTAGTCACTTGGTTTAAAGATGGAAAAAAAAAAAAGGTTTACTGGAAGGAAGTGTGAGTAAAAGTAAAGGAACTTAAAGTCAATTATCTAATTAAAAGTATAGTCTGTGTCTGTAAGATTTGATATAACTTGCTATGCTGGTTCCACATGTTGTTAATATATTTTTTAAATTGATAATATCTTGTATAACTGAGTCGCATAATAAGAATTGAATAGCACACCGTGTTAAATATATGTAATACTAGACTTAATTTCTCCTACAGTATGTGGGTGCAGTTTAGGACATTGTGTAGATGGCTGAAAATAGATGCATATGAGATGAATGAAATACTGATGCTCTAAAAGCACATCTTATCACAATTCAAATTTATCTTATTTTTTTGTTTCTTATTGCATTCTTTCAGTTCAGATTTTTGTTACCAGTTCTTGCACAAGTGTGTTGCTAAAGCACTAGTGGACTTGAATTGAAATCTTTTTTTTTTTTTTTTTTTTTTTTTCCTGATCTCTTTGTTGGAATGTTCAGGAGAGTTGAGACTCTTTTTAGTATGTTAGTGAATCTGTTTATATTCTGTGATTACAATATATCATTTTCACCCACTGAAGTGAAAGGATCTGTCATTGGTTTCCTAAGATGAAGGGGACAGGGGACAAATCCATGTGACACAGAAACAGGAAATCATCCTTCAGTGGACTGTGGTGTTCTTTGCTATCTTTGGTAATGTTGTGTATAAAAGCTGAGGAGGAGGTAGAAGATTAGAAATGAAAATGTTGCACATGGCACAAAGCCAAGGGTATTTCCGAGAAGCAATGTTTACTAGTGAATAACTGGGACATCTTGAGCTCAAAGCTAGTATCAGCTGGAGAGATGCTTGTTGATTGTTTACCAGAAGCAGCTTTCATACAGTGGGTACAGTAGGGTTGAAGGTGTTATTTCCTGTACTTGATGGTTTTTTAAGTGTTATATCTCCTACAGTAAATCTGATATGGGTACCTATTGCCTTCAGCTCTTCATTAGTTCAATGTGGCTGTTTTGTCTTTTACACCGATGCCAAATAATGTGTAATTAATAATGAGTTTTTAAAAAGTAACATGTAATAATGTGTAATTAATACAAATCTTTTTTCAATTTTTACATTTAAAAGGATTTATTAAAAAGTAATATGGTAACAAAATACAGAACATTATCTGAATAAGTGAACATTTTGTTATAATGTAGACACATAAATAAAATAAGATATTATTGCAATATAGAATATCATGATTAGGCTTATCATATTTATTAAATAGTGTATTTGTAGTAAATATAAAGGGAATATAAATATACTTTATAGTTGATTATACAATTCAGATTGTGTGACAAAAAATATGTATATGAATGGTTTATATGGATGCTTTGTGTTAATAGTAAATGGATATAAATAAAAGTGTGTTAAAGTATAAGAAGCAGAATCTATTGGATTATTAGTTTGTAAAAAGGAGGTGGCAGTTTATAAATTTGACTTCTTCCCACTCCTTTTTAAGTGCAAAGGAATGTTTTTGTTGACTATTGATTGTTGCCTTGATGTTTTGATTTATAAGTGATAATCTTTTTTTTTTTTATTGATCTGTGTTTGACCTTTTGTTGAAAAATGAGCAACAGGGCCAGAGCTTCCAATTTAAAATGTATTTGTCGTCAAAATGGATGTAGGTGACTGTCATCAATAATCTTTAACCTCCTAAGACCTGAACTCCTGCGTGGCATGCAGTTTTAATTTCACTTGGCTATTTGGGGTGCATGGGACCTGGTGTCAATCACTATATATATATATATATATATATATATATATATATATATATATATATATATATATATATATATATATATATATATAGACAAAGAGAGATAGAGAGAGAGAGTAGGGAGGGATGGATGGTATTATACTCTTCTGACATCATTTGATGGCAGTATAATGTCCTCATAAGTGAACACCAGGCCTCTGTAGAACAAAACGTGGTATTGTGGTCTATACAAAAGAATATATGAAAGGTCACATATGTGGACGCCAGGTCCTAGGAGATTAACTGAAAAGGTTAAGAAATCATTTATCATGTGAAAATGATGGTATACTAAGGTAATAATAACTTTGTTATGGCCGTGCTATTACTATGGTAATTTACTCATGACTGTATGAACTATGCGTGCTATATATGTGTGGAATATGTATGATGTCACGTCATCTTTTTTTGCAAAATGCAGTTCTTAAGCTAAACATAAGGTTCTCTAGGGAGGAATGAAAATGAAATACTGCTTGATAGAAATGTTGATCAGGGCACTTGTGAATAATTAGTTAATCATGTATGTATATATATATATATATATATATATATATATATATATATATATATATATATATATATATATACATATATATATATGTATGTATGTTTTAAGTGGCATTAAAGGTCATTAAAAAGCATTGAATTAGATTTGCTGACACCTGCAGAAACCCTGACATAAATGTGATGTAAACTGTGTATGGAAAACTGGTTACAGGCTTCACGCATGATAGAGGCATGGAAATGTATGCAGTAAAAAACAGGTATGAGAGGAGGCTGTAATAGAGCCCATGCATGACTGGAGCGAGTGGCCATAAGCCTCGCTCAACTGCTCACTTACCTTTGACATTTACCACCAGTTTCCAACCTGGTTCTACTGTTGTATTATGAAACTGTGGAAATGTTTATTAAAGCATTAATGCATAAACTGAGTTAACCTCTATGCGGAGAAACAAGATGTCACTTTGGAGGAAATCTAGTTTATAAAAAGACTTGTGTTTCAACATGTAAGTCATATATGTTGAGTGTCACAGGTCATGTGACTATTCCAATTTCAAGTGTATTTGATGTTGATGGAAATTCATCATGTGAGAGCCACCACACAGGGATGTAGTACTCGAGTCGAGTTTTTTTTTTTTTTTTATGGTCTCAGACTTGTCTCTGGTCTTGCTGGTATTTGACTTGGACTTGTCTCTGTCTCAGCCACTGGTTTTGTCAAATATAGTTCTTGGTCTCGACTGAGTCCAGGTATCTTTATTTTGTTACAATATTCCAGGAAAAAGGCTTCATCCATCTGGGTTAGCTGTAAAGCTAGGTGCTGCTTAGCCTCATAAGCTAGGCTATGTGTTATGTTAATGTTAACATTAGCTAACATAGTGGAAGATAAGCCAAGTTAATGTGTTTTTGGACAGAGTTATCACTTACTGTACGTCTGGTATTACTGGTTTCATCAGAAAAAAAATCTAACAATTAGTTGTCATGAAATAAATTTGTGGTTGATACTGTACTGGTGTTACAAATGTTAGCAGCTACACAAACACTCAAGTGTTTACGTTAACGTTCACTTTAGGGTAAAGTAAACATGTGTGTGTGTGTGTGTGTGTGTGTCCTCTGTAAACAATGTCTGCACTTTGTTCAGAAATAAAAAGAACATATTTTAAATTACACTCTGACATTTTTATTTAACCAAACTTTAATGTTTTCTGAAAATAGATGTATTTTTCATTAGGATTAATGTTAACCATGACCCATTTAAATAACACAATGATAGAATATAGTTTTTCCAGGGAAGGCATAAACCGATTATAGGAGTAAACTGGTAATACTGGTCATTCTGGTCCATGTTTGTGAAGCTGTATTGTTTGTATCAGTACTTTTAACTAGGTATGATGATGATAATACTAGGTATCACCTCATATCATTGTGTTTTCTTTAGATTAGATGATGTGCTATAAATGGGAATGGTTCTACTTAAAAACCCTGGGTGTTGTGACACTGTTTTTGCTTTTAGATCAACAAATAATAACCCAAAATGATTTACCTTATCCTCTCATGCATACAATTTGTTTTTTTTTCTGTCCTGGACTCGGTCTTGTCTTGGACTTGACTTGGTCTTGACTGGTCCTATTCTTGGGTGGTCTTCACTACAGCTCTGCCACCACATTTATAATCACATTTTATTACCTACCTTTGCCTGAAAAGTTGATTCCACAACCTTCAAACTCTCAATTGTCACTCCTTTCATGATTACATATGTCCTTCAGTTCTGAAAGTCTGGTAAAAAAGCTGTCTTAGATTTTGGCAGCCATGAGCCTTAGCAGTCAAAATGTATAAAAGAGAGAAAGGAAGAAAAAAAAAACAACCCTACCATAAGATCCTGTGTTCATTGTCAAAATATAGACACAGGTAACAATTTGGTGCCCTAGGCGAGCACCCCTCTTTCCTTTTTGTGGAATTAGAAATTAGCATCTGTCAAAAATATGCGATAAAAAGTCAAAATGATGTAATAAAAAGGCCAAAGTATGTAATAAAAAGGCCCAATTATGAGATAAATAGTCTTAATTATGCGATAAAAAGGGCAAATGATGCGATAAAGGGGCAAATTATGTAATAAAAAGGTCAAACAATGCAATAAAAAGGCCAAATTATGTGATAAAAAGTCAAAATTATGCGATAAAAAGTCAAAATTATGCTATAAAAAGTCAAATTTATGAGATAAAAACAAAGAATTATGCAATTAAAAGCCAAAATTAACAGATAAACAGCCCACTTAGGAGATAAAAAGTCAAAATTATGAGGTAAAAAGTCAAAATTATCCAATAAAAAGTCCAAATTCCCAGTCATTAAACACAACCAGAATTTATACATATATAAGGCGCACTGTGAGAAAATTCACCATCAGACAGACAAACTGTGGCAAAAACACAACTTCCTTGGCGGAGGTAATAAAGGAATAGAACCTGGGGGTTGGACATTGAATGTATGTATATTTTCACTTTCATTTCACTCTAGCATTAGTTCCATTACTGTCGTTGTGGACCACAGCCACGTACATATACACTCCCCCCTCCTGCTTTATTATTTTTTGGACAAATCCCACCCTGTTTGTATAAATCACAAACCTGATCTCATCCAATTAAAAATGCATTCACAATAGTTTTACCCATAGAAACCAGCACTGATTCAACACATTCATCACATCTCAGCTGCAGCTACTAAAGCAAACACACTCATTGCAGACTTCAATTAATTCATTTCACTTCCAGATTCTTCACTAATTTCAACCAAAGGCCAATTTTAGGTTCATTACCAAGACTCCCTGCGTGCATTAGAATCAATTTTAACATTTAATGATAATTTTTTTGGATGTGAATGTGACTGCCCCCCTGAGTACGTCAATGAATATTTAATCCCATATGAGCCTGACATGTTCCGGTGGGTTCCTCTTCTACACACCAGGGTCTTTTGCTATCTATGTCCCATTGCTTTGGATGAAGAACTAGACCAAACCACATGTTCTTCTTCTAATCTCACTTTTTCAATAGATCTTTCTTCAATTAATTCCTGTTAGTGTATGGAAAATAATATTTGAAGATTCATTGAAAGTGTTATATATGTCCCTAGTATTAGAACCATTATAACCAAACATACACTAAACTGCATTAAAAAAAAACCCCAATACAATGCACTAAACAAACAATAAAATGTACTAAATATAAACTAAAATATACATGAAAATGAACTGCCCTAAAAACAAACAATCAAATATGCTAAAAAATAAACCAAATTGCACTTAAAAATACACTAAAACTGCACAAAAAAAAATCAAATAAACAAATAAAATACATTTTTAAAAATGAAAAATGCATCAAAAATACGATAAAATGCACTAAAAATCTAAATGCACATAAAAAAAATACACTACACTGCACTAAAAAAACCATAAGATGCAGTAAAAATACAATAATAAAATTCACTAAAAATGAACAATACACTATTATATCCCTGGCATAGCTTACGCAGCAGGACAGATCGTCAGTTGTGTGTTTCTGCGCCATCGTGTGTTATACATATATAAAATACAGTTCATTTTATTTGATTTCATTCATGCTTTTGTCATTTTTGGGGGGGGATTTTTGGGATCACTAATTTTTATTTCCATTAGTACAGTAACAGCAGGTGTAGTTGTATTGTGTGTGCGTGTGTGTGTGTGTGTGCACATGTGTTTGCGTGTGTGTGTGCATTTCAGTGTTTTTAAGGTAGTATTGATTCTGTTTTACATTCTTGGGATAATCTGAATTGGTGCTCATTACCCTACAATTTGAAATATTACCTTTTTATGTGTTCACCTTAGTAGTAGTGTCTCATTTATGCTAAATACAGTAAAGAAATTTGCAGGTGCAATTTTGTCATTGTTCATAATAAAAGGCCTCTGGTACTTATCTGTAGGGAAATTCAGCAAAAGATATTTGTGGGATAAAAGCAAAAAAAAACAACGTAGCCTGCTGGCACAAAATAATAAATAACTCTCGCAATGCATTTAGCAAGAATATTAGTTCTTTGTGATTTCTCACCACCATGCAGTTCCTTTAGCTCTCTTAACATTGTCCATAAAAGTGCATTTATTAATACCTACACTGCTGTTATGTCAGAAATGACAGGCTGCTGTTGAAAGACCATTGGTAAGTACACCAGAAAATGATGAACTTCAGGAAATATATGATTTTGTTCAGAACATTTGACTTTACCTTCCTGCCTCATGCAACATGCTGAAGGCTATATTTAACTGGCCATTACTGCCATGCAACTTTCCAAACTGTGGAAGTTATGTGAAAGTTAGAAAATCTTTTAGCAGTTTTCAAACGCAGTAACATATGGTTGGAGTGATTGTGGGAATTATCTGTGTCATCTTGTTTGGACATATTTAATTTGGGTCTCAAGCCCCAGTGGAAATAGTTGAAAGTGGATGATTTGGGTGATAGAGAGGAGATCCAGATGGCAAAGCAGCAGTAAGATCAATCGAGCTTGATGCATTTTTCCCACTTCAACATGCAGACAGATGTGATTTAACACAGTAATTGGGTTTACTTCCAGTTTGTGGATTTCTGTCAACACATAACACCTTCTAAAGCATGTGTAAGCTTGCTTGTAAACTCTCCCAACATTTATTATTTTACATGTTTTTTATTGCAGCGAGTGATTGTTCTAAGAAGCTATTGATACTGTAGTATAATGTATGTGTATGGATGCTATGGACGTGTCATACACCAATATTTGGATGATGTGGTAACTGTATTTTCTGGACTATAAGGTGCACTTAAAAAAACTTTCATTTTCTTCCCAAAACCACAGTGCACCTCATATATGAATTCATTCTGGTTGTGCTTAGTGACTGAAAATTTTGACTTTTTATCTGATAAATGTGCCTTTTTTTCCTCATAATTTTGACTTTTTATCTGAGAATTTTGAATTTTTATCTCAGAATTTTGACTTTTTTTTTTCATAACTTGAGCTTTTTATCTGATCATTTTGACTTTATCTCAGAATTTTGACTTTTTATCTGATAATTTTGACTTTATCTCAGAATTTTGACTTTTTATCTAATGATTTTGACTTCACTTAATGCACTTTATAATCCAGTGCGCCTTAAATATGAAGAAGATAAAAAATAAACCATTCATTGACAGTGCACCTTATAGTGACTAAATATTATCATCAACAAACCTTTTTCACGTGACAAAAACGAGACCAAACTAGATGTAAATGTGGGTCTTGTGACAATAACTATAATTAAATATATAATACAGTATAGTTGACCAATAAAAATCATTTTCACTTATCTAATAATTTTCACTTTTTATCAGATTATTTAGACTTTTTATCTCGTAATTTTCACTTTTTAATCTAATGATTTTGACTTCACTTAATGCACTTTATAATCCAGTGTACCTTATATATGAAGAACCTAAAAAAATAATCCATTCATTGACAGTGCGCCTTATAATGACTAAATATTATCTTCGATGAACCTTTATCATGTGACGTAAATGAGACCAAACTAGACGTAAATGTGGGTCTTGTGACAATAACTAAAATTAAATATTTGATACAGTTAGAGATGACCAATAATAAAAAAAAAAACGCTATTTTAATTCTTTTAGCCATGTTGTTATTTATTTATTTATTTATTGTTGCTGTCTCTCGCAAGGAAGTTGTCAAATCATGTCCCCACCAATGTCAACATCATGATTACTCCCATGAATGATAGTCACTTTTAACTTTGCTTCAAATACATATCTTATAAATCCACAATTGTAAATATAATCACCTGAAAATGGGACTTTTTTTCCTCCTGTATTATAGACTGCTTCTATCCATTACCATTTTGCACCACCGTGTCTCTACAGGGTTAGTTCATGTCTCCTCATGGAACTGACAGTCTTTTAGAGTCATTTGGGGAAAAACCCATAATTACTTCTCTCTATATTACACTTCAAGTTGTCAGAAGTAATCTTTTCCATCTATCTATCTGTTGAATATCCACTCTTTGATACATGTTTTTGGATAATGACAGGTGTTGTCAGACACGTAGGAAAGTTAAATACATGATTGACAGATGTAATTATTCCTCTACTCTGTGTCTCAATGAAGGAAGTCTGGAAAAGCGGCTGACTTTTTCCAAAACACCCTGAAACCGCATCACATTTTTTATGTTTATATGTTTTTTTTTTTTTATAAATTTGGACTGACAGGAGAAACACATAAAGAAGGCATGTCATTAAATTAAAAAACAAAACTTTTTTTCAGCTTATTGAGAGTTGAGAGTAAAGTAATTGGGGTTTTTTTTTAGAGTTAAATTACCCGAAAGACAAGAAGAGAAATGAAGTTAAGTGAAAAAAAGAATAAAACAGCACAGTTATTTCAGATTAAAAAAAAGGGATTCTACGAAGGTTCAGAGATTAATTTAGGAGTAGCTGCAAAATGTTTATATCATTTGGGTGTTTCATCAGCATTGTTTTGGGAACGGAAACTGAATCCAATATGTTTTAAAACCAGGTTTCAGAGTGAACACATGTGCCTTTTCTGAAAGGACGACCCCCCCCCCCCCCCCCCCCCCCATCTCCATTATCACACATGCACATTCAAATTAATCAACATCTTCTTGTCCTTTTTTTTTTTTTTAATGGCAGGTTTTCTGGTCATATTTGTTTTTATGTTAATATTCCATTACCACATAACAACACCACACATGGAGTATTTTGAGTGCAGTTAAATAAGACACATGCATTTAGAGCTGCACAATATGTTGTTTAAGTATTCACATTGCAGGTCCTGAAATATTTTTGCCAGTGTTTATCTGTCTGTCTGTTTATCTGTCTGTCTATTTGAACTGTAGAATGTTCATTATGTCTTACTGTTAAATTAAGTTAGTATTTTCTTTTATCTCAGACATATGTGTAGGTATTTCTCACCTGACATGTTTCGGCGTGTTACTTCCACCTCTGACAAATACCTACACATATGTCTGAGATAAAAGAAAATACTAATTTAATTGTCTGTCAGTTTGTCTGTCTGTTTATCTGTCTGTCTGTCTGTGTACAACATAACTCAAACGGTTATGGATGGATTTCCATGAAATAAATGTCATAAATCTAAATATTTTCATACATTAATGTTAGTTTTGTCCACTAAAACAAAGATACACATTTGAGGTTATCATCATTTATAGACAGAGAAAAAACTGACAAGAAAATATAGTCTTTTTTTTTTTTGTTATTATTCTCTTCAGCCCATGGGCCGCATTGGAACATTTGGTGGGCTTCATTTGGCCCCCGGGTCGCATGTTTGAGACCCCTGGTGTACAACATAACTCAAAAAGTTATGGATGGATTTTGATGACACTTTCAGGATATCTTGGGAATGAAACAAGGACCGATCAGTTAGATTTAGGTAAAGATCCGGAAGAAATCCTGGATTCTGGATCATTTTGAAATTTTACTTTGTGGTAAATGGAGAATACATTTCAAAGTCATATTGTCACAAAGAATATTGTTAAAATTGACCTTAATTTTTTTTTTTTTGCATTTGGATAATTTATAAAAGCACTTTCATCATTTAATGGGTTTTTTTGCACTAAAACAATGACAAAAATTTGGTGTCATTATTTTTTTTAGATTATTATGTTTTAATTTTACAGGTCCGGCCCATTGGAGATCAAATCAGGCTGAATGTGGCCCCTGAAAAAATGACTTTGAGACCCTGTTGTACACAGACAGACAGCAGTGATGCACGGGTCAATGTATTAACGACCTCCAACCGACCACTTTTTTAACTAACCTTCCCACGGCTCAGAACACAATAAATATATTTGAAAAGAACGAACCCGACCCGCCTCCCGACCCACATTTTAAAAAATGTAGTCAATGGTCTTTATGAACATCACATGACCTTAGTCACATACCTGCATTTATTTCCGTGTTAAAATCCGATGTCACTGAGGTCATTTCAAACTGGTTTCCATGGAAATTAAAACACTGGGAGCTGCTCATCATCTTTAAAAATCTCAGTGAATTTGTCCCAAACTTTAACTTTTTAGTTTCTACTGTATGTTTACGGAGCTTCCACTCTCCTAACTTGACTTTCTTTCTTGCCCCTTCAAATAAAGAAATATAATATAGAAATATAACACAAAATGAACAAAAACTAAAAAAATATTTCCAAAAAAATACTAAAATGAAGTACGAATAAATAAATAAATGGGAAAAAAATGCTTTTTGACACATTATTTATTTCCATATATTAGATCCATGAACAAAACTCAATAAAATCACAGAAATAATTACTGTTAGTTATTAAAAAACAAAAAAAAACAACAAAAGAAACACTATAATAATTATACGGCCTTTTTTTGTCAGCATAATATTGTGCAAATAATTTAGATTAATTTTGAGGAAAATGATGCCTTTGCACATGTAAAATATCTCAGACACAAAAGGGTGAGTCCTTTTTACTCCACAAAGCATAAAAGAGTATTAATGTCAGATAATACTGTAGCCATTTTACCTCCTTTAATCAATGCCATATTATTCCTTTTCATACTAATATGAACAGTATCCATTCAAAGACTCCATCAGTCAACGACCCTTAATTTTATTTATGAGTTTAGCTCTTCTTTGTACACGGTAGGTCGTGACAGTTGAATAAAAGGCTCCTTACATGAACCGCAGCTTAAATAAAGGAGACCAGATGTGTGAGGGGCTGCAACTGTACCTGAGTCAATAGATCTGAAAGATAGAAGTGTCAACCTTTTCACATGGAGCTAAGCTTCAGTCTGCCTTTTAGCTCGAAATGTCCAGTGTGTTGAATTAAGCTCAGATGTTTCGTTTGAAGAAAAAGGGAGAAAGTACAGAGACAAAGACCACCACTGTCATAGAGAAAACGTCAGTGGGACATTACTTTTTAGCACCTTTCATCTTAAAGTTCAACACTTGCATTGGAATTTCCATAGAGACAAAAATGTAATAAACCTTCAGCTGAAAAAGCAATCATAATATATATATATATATATATATATATATATATATATATATATATATATATATACTGACTTCATAAAAGTAATAGTATAGCGTCTTTTTTTTAGCTTTATAACTTGAATGTGGAAGTGTATAAATTAATGTTCAAACAGGAAAACTACAAATCTATTCTAATTGTAAATATTTCATTTATCAGACAGGGCTAGTGGTTTGGTAACATGACATTATTGTGATGCTACATGTATTTTCATTTCATTTATTTGTGTATTCGAACTGGTAAAACAAAATAAGTAAAACATACAAAATATTTAAGCAGAAATTATAAAACGACAACTCTTCAGCATCTGAGATAATGATACCTTGTTTGAAAGGGTGTAGATTTTAGATTTTAGATTTTTAATTATGGCAGGTTCAGTCCTCCATATGAAGGAAGTAGCTGGAACTAGTAAATAATAGAAAAGAAGAGCATATAATAGAATAGAATAGAATAGAATAGAATAGAATAGAATAGAATAGAAAGCCTTTATTGTCATTGTATGATAATATAACAAAATTGTGGTACATCTCCAGTCCAACAGTGTGACAAGTAATAATTATAGTATAAACCTATATACAATATATACAATATAAACCTATATACAGTATAAACCTATATACAATATAAACATATATACAATATAAACATATATACAATATAAAACTATATACAATATAAAGCCTAAAACAATTGTCAACTTGTCTGATAAATGAATTATCGACAATAATTCTATGTGGGAGTCAGTATGAAACTCTACCAGAATAAAAATCCATTCAGTTGTGAATATTATATAAGGGTTATTTGCTTTTGTTCAGCCAAAGTAGTGGTAGAGTCATGTTCTTGTACCTGACATGTTTCGGCTGTCGCTTCCATCGACTACTACTTTGTCTGAACAAAAGAAAATAACCCCTGTATCATTAAGATAAGAAGACAAAATGAAACTTCTTGAATATGGTAGAAGTGTCTAGGTAAATAGTTGAGATGAAATATGAACAATATTAAAGTGTTCCACAGCCCTGTGCCCTCATTTTAAAGTAATGAGTGTGTGTTCATGGGTCCTCTGTGGCAGCTGTTCTTTAACAGTAGCCCAGGCAGTTGTAAAGACACTTCTCATCAATTGTGATATAAATTTAATTCCTTCTACATCATGTTTCCCAGACGTGGTATGAAACACCCACCACCACACATGAAGGCGTCCTGATAACAAAACACAAACTGCTGATTAGGTTATTTAATTATTGCATCACATAAACTGTTCAATGCTTGTTCTAGTAATAACATTCATTTCTATAACACACTCTATATCTGTTTTAGAAAAGTGCAAAGAACATGGGAGTAATCATGGTGTTGACATTGGTGGGGACATAATTTGACGACTTCCTCGCAAGAGACAGCAACAATAAATAAATTAATTAATTAATTAATAAATAAGAACACAGCTAAAAGAGTTAAAATAACGTCTCATTTTGTTTTTGTCAACAAAAACTAAGAGACATTTTAGGAATGTTTTTTAATTTCTTAAACCACATTATGGTCATCTATAACTGTATTATATAATTAATTATAGTTATCGTCACAAGACCCACATTTATGTCTAGTTTGGTCTCATTTTTGTCACGTGATAAAGGTTTGTTGATGACAATATTTAGTCATTATAAGGTGCACTGTCAATGAATGGTTTATTTTTTAGGTTCTTCATATATAAGGCGCACTGGATTATAAAGTTCATGAAGTGAAGTCAAAATCATTCGATAAATAGTGAAAATTCTGGGATAAAAAGTGAAAATTACGAGATAAAAAGTCAAAATAATCTGATAAAAAGTCAAAATAATCTGATAAAAAGTGAAAATTATCAGATAAGAAGTGAAAATTGTGAGATAAAATGTGAAATTTCTGAGATGAAAAGTGAAAATTATTATATAAAAAGTGAAAATTATGACATAAAAAATGAAAATTATGAGATGAAAAGTCAAAATAATCTGATAAAAAGTGAAAATTATCAGATAAAAAGCCCAAATTTTCAGATAAGAAGTGAAAATTCTGAGATAAAATGTGAAATTTATGAGATAAAAAATGACAATTATTATATAAAAAGTAAAAATCATTAGATAAGAAGTGAAAATTATTTGTATTAAAAAAAAATAAATCCAAATTATTGGATAAAAAGTCAAAATTCCAAGTCACTAATCACAACCAGAGTGAATCCATATATAAGGTGCACTGTGGTCACCTTATAGTCTGGAAAATACAGACTCAAATGTCATGTAACTTCCCATTCAAAAATTGGGATGGACATTTTCGAAACATCCAAATATTGGTGTGGACACGTCCATAGCGTCCACACACAATTTTACACCCATGATGAAGAATATCCTCATCCCTCTTTATGGGATGATATGTGGTCTTTTTTTTGTCATGTGTGCGGCTCTGTCTAGAATATCCTCACTTTCTAAATGCTGGCACAAGTGGTCAAGGGATGTACCAGATGGCATGGCCCATATGCAGTCTGCCCTTTGGCCAGGTAGACTAATGAATCCTTTTGGGAGTTATTCACAGTCTCTGGCATCGGACCCTCTTTGGGCTCAAAACCCACTCTTTCCACAGCTGGCCTGAAGTATTCTGAAGACTTCAAAACATATGTTTAGAGATGCATTGAAAAAAAAGTCTGTTTAGCATATTAAATGTTTATTGAAGATGATAAGTTATACTATATGAGCTGTTTTAGGAGTTGAACGTAAGCTTTGACATGTATCCTACAGTGTATTTTATCTCCTGCAGTTCAGCTGTCACATTATAAGGCAGTTTTATCCTCTTTCATTCACACTAATATTGTTGTTTTTTTTGTTGAAAAGCATAGTTTCATTGCATTTTTTTTTAACTAAATCACTATGAAATCTGCCGCCATCCAAAGCATGACAAAGAATAGTGAACAAATTGCAGGAGTGATGGTGTTTCCCTCTTTATTTTTTATTTTGATGATAGTATTAAATCTCCACTTTAATAGATCTACCATGATGAACTGAAAGCCTTAGGACCTCAGCTTCAGCTTTGAAGCCTTATCCTTTAGCTTTTCCTTTGAAGCCTTATCATGAATTGGCAAAGTGACCGAGACCAATCGGTTAGAGTTAAAGTTGGCACTCTGTGGCTGTTCAGGTCCCATACCTTGTAGCATAACAACACAATATATTTATACCCACCTGCCAGGAGCCATTGAGCCCAGAACGCTTGTAGTGAAAACACAGTCTTGAGTTACATGTTCATGTCTCCAGCTGTCTAAAGCTTTAAAGGTGTATTTACTTTGACTTCAGCTATTTTAGGTCCTTTTAGCAGAACAAATATCTCTGTTTTTGTACTGTCTGTTGAGAATTTGCTTCCTGTGCTTTCATTTTTTTTTTATTGTATTACAGGCCACTATGTTTATTACATAAGGTATTACTACATCAAATAACACAAAGGCATAAAAAATAATCATTTAACTTTTTTTTTTTAATTTGATTTGAATGATTTATTTCGAACATGTGCAAATTGCAACAATAATCAATACATCAATAATACAAATATAATAATAATACAATAAATACAATATAATACAATAATACTTTCACCATTTTCTGTCACATTTCTTTCACCAGGTATTGATTTTTACTATTGCAGCTTATTGTATTTTGGCAGCACATGGCAAAAAGTCCATAATTACCTTTTCAGTAAACATTCATTCCTCTTGTGTACTGTATTTTTGAACTGTACAAAATCTACCACTTGACTAGAGGTTTGTTTTCAGTCATGTACAGAGGTTAAATAGTGACAGTTGTAGTTACCGATTACTCTGTGGTTTACCACACATTTAGAGAAACACTTTTGTTTTCCCTTTGTGGCATGAGAAGATGTCAGGTTATTTTTGTCATTACTTTTTTTTTAAATATAGCTTGACAGGAGAAAACTACAGAAGTATTTAGCATATTTCTAAATTCTATTTTTTTGGCTCCTACTGATGTAACTTGTATTATTTCCAAAAATGTAATAAAGTAAATTCAGCATAAATAAGATAGTACTTTATTGTCATCATACAATTGTACAATGAAATGTGTCCTCTGCATTTAACCCATCCTTCTAAGGAGCTCCTTACCCAATATAATTAATATTAACAATAGGGCTGTCAAAATTAAGACATTAACATGGATTAATCAATCATCAGGATTAATCTAATTAAAATTTTAATGAAATTAAATGGAAGTTGTTTGTTTTTTCCACCTTGTTTTGTTGAAACTCTTTGAGGGTATTGTATGTAGAATGTACTGTATTCATATTTCTACGTACGTTTTGGATATTTTATACATTTGTTTGTTTTGTCATGCATTTTAGAAGAGTTTAGAATATGTTTTGGCTATTTTATCAGATTTTTGGTGTCTTGTAGTGTACTTCAGAAGAGTTTAGAATATGGTTTGGATATTTTATCACTGTATTAGTTGTTTTTTGTGTGGATTTTAGCATGTTTTGGATAATTTTTTTGTTTCTTATAAAAATGAAAACGGCAAATAATTCAAAGTGATGCTTGGTACCAGTAAGTTAAATGATATATTCTTAAATTATTACCTAAATGTTGAAATTAAAAATAATTAATTCATTTTAAACAGAAACAAAAAAACTTTTTACAACATCTTAAGGTGTTCATTCCTTTTGGAATCCGATGGGTCACCCCGACTTACATGCTACGTGGTGTGTCCCCTCCACTGGTTGGAAAACACTCACTGAGAAAAAGCCTGTCCAATACACGTCATGGGGACATTGGTGTCCCCCACTGCAGCGAATCGGAAGTAGCATTAGCATTAGCATCTACAAGAGAAGACGGCGCCACAGTAGCTGCTGCACAAACTAGAAAAAAAATGGCGGAACAAACTGGTTTATGTGCTCTCTGTGGAAATAAAGCCTGTTTTTCCTGCATGTTTTCTAAACAAGCAACGGCATGAAACCTATCTAGATGCTACCCTGCTACTGCTGTATGCTACTCACAGAGCAAGAGGGGAGGGGGGAGTGTTCCTTCACGCATTATGAGCCAATCAGAGACGCCTTGTTACAGCATCATGGACATGTATACGGAAGTACCGGTAAACTGTTGTTCAACCTCAAGTCTTTTTTCTACTATCACCTCCGCATTATATACACATGGTCACATACAAACGGACTGTCTTTGTTCGGTATAGGGCTGCTTTCAACAGTTCAGTACAAATACATAAACTGTTACAGCCTTAATAGGAACCCTGTGATCTGATTTACAAATTTTAATCGTTTGACAGCTCAAATTAACAAAATCTGGTTGTTGACATTTCACAAAAGGAGCTAGTGGATTTTGCTCTGCTAACTATTGTTGTACAGTTGTATGTTAACATGTAAAATATGCCTTATTTTGTTACAAACGGAGACATAACATACTGTATTGCTGGTGTAAAAGCAGATACTGTACTAGTATAAATGTCAGCTGTACCGACAGCCATTTCTAAGTTCAAATACATCATGCGTCACCAGGGCATCTGTTTCAATTGAGTTTTTAACATTGCATGGATGCCTAATAAACCCTCCGGCCCACTACCAGTTTTAATGAAGCACAATTACAAAGGAAGGATGAGAACTATGGCATCCTTAACACCTGCCCGTTAGCCATTATTGCAGCACAAGGCAGTGTATGAAACCTCAAACACACTCCAAGTACATGCTTCTTTAACATCAAGGGACACAAACCCAAAGGGAACTGAGGCCAAATGCGCAGTAACACTGGAATCAAGCAAACGATATGATGTTATGACTTCTTTAATCTCTGCATGATCATACCTCCAGGTTCATCCACTTCCCCCTCAGTGACCTATATTCCTGACTTTCTTAGTGAGCAGATCAAAACGTCTGGCTGAATAAACATATAGGGGACAAAATAATGACAATGATGAACATTTAATGGTCTGGGTTAAGGTCAAAATAGCAGCTGAGGCGTCCGCATGTGTGTACTTTACTGTATTTCCTCCATCCATTAATCAGTGGGTCTATGTTAGTGTTCTCTGTACTGTTGTCAGCTATTTTTGCCTAATTACAATGATACGCTTCACTCATGTTTTGCTTGAGAAGCTCATGGTCCAGAGGAGCTAAACACATCTGTGCGTCAAAGAAACTGAACAAAACAACTAATGTGCGATAGCATGTGTAAACCCAACGCTATTTCGTACGCCTCACATCCTTTTAAATAGCGAACATTGGGAATTTTCAAAGAGAAATTCCCAGAAGAAGATTACCATTTGTCCTTAATTATCTTGCCTTTCTGTAATTACATACATTTAAATCTGTGATCAGCTCATTGAGAGAGTGGGTGATGTACAGCAGTGCCTTCTGACACCTGCGCTCAAGGCAGCTGCAAGGACAATGTGGTACATTAACAAGCTGGACTGGCTTACATATGAGGAAACCATTTCTGATTTTTTTTGTTTTTTTTGTTTACTGTGATTACACAACAGTTTACTCATAAGTCATAGATAAACCTGTGTGTAAATAATATATAATGCATGTGTCAAAGCTGGTCTGTTGAGTGTGTTGATCCATGAATTTGTGATCAGGTTAGGAGGAGTGTAATGAATCATGAATGTGGGTGGATGTGCTAGACCGGTACAGCTGTGTTATTTTACATCTGAATGGAAGTAGGCTTATCCTTATCACACTATAATTCTAATATGACAGGTGTATATTCTCTCACTAGAATATCACTAGAGCTACAGTAATTGATTTTCTAGAAAAGGATGGCAGTGATAATCTCTTTTTTTTTTTCACACTGTACAAAACAATTGCCAGTTTTATAATCTTATTTGTGTTTCTTTTCACCCACTTGTTAAACTGTGGCATCACTTCCTGTTTCCCAGTCCATTTCTGTACATTATTCTGGATTAAATAGGATACAGTACTGTATCCCTGAGACCATAAAATAAATCAACTTGTCATTCGGCCACTTTACAGGTGATGATATAGAGCAGGGTAAGTGGATAAATGAAAAAAAAAGAATACAATTAACTCGCTATCTGACCCCCCCCCATATAGAAAAAAAAGCTTTTATGAGATGTTGAGCATCTTCACACTTTGTGTTTGATTTGTTGTTTATTTGTGCTGGCCAGTTCAGCAGAAGAAAAATAGAGTAATGATTCATGTCAATAAACAGCTGAGCCTGAAATGAATAAATGCTGTGAATTGATTGGGAGCTTTAACTCACTTACCATTACAACCTCCTGATGGTAAAACACTGACTATGGACAATTGACCAAATAACTTGAGCATTACTTAATCATGCTCAGACTACATATTGGTAAATGATTGACAGGAGTTGATCAGTTGATACTATCTACTCCAGCTCTACCTTTACATTATGTATCATCAATACAGTTGTTATCTGTTATATCTGTTTTTTGTTTTTTGTTTTTTTTTATAAGGGAGTGGGGGCAGAGTCCTGCACACGTCCACTTTTCTAAACCCAAGCAAAACATGGACCCATGTTTTGTGTCCCACTGTTACCCCGGCGGGGGGTATAGAAATGCTGTTTGTCCATCCGTGCTTCCTTCCGTCGTACACTGTACTCTCAATAACTTTCACAGCTTTGAATGGAGGATCAAGTTCAATGATGACTCACACTTTTTTTTTCATGTTTTTTGTTATTTGTGTGATGGTGGACACAAGGCCTTCAGGCCAACAGCAGGCTATTTTTTTTGTCTGCTGGTACTAGGGTGCATCATTTGCCCCTTTATCTCAGAAACGTTCTGTCCCTAGTACTAGAATATTGCATTTATCAATTCATGCTAACATACCACATGCCAACATGAATGAAATAATAAATAAAATATACACTATTTTGCGCTAAACAGAATTTAAATTAAATTAAACTGAAAAGAACTGAAAATTGGCAACGTTTCAGGTTCATAAACTCGTCGTTGGGCCAAAATAAAGGAAAAATAAACCAAAATAATTCATAAATCAAAGTGTCCAACTGTAAAACTGCCAGGAAAATTACTGTTTTGGACTTTTTTTTGTAGAAAATCGCTGTTTAAAGCCACTGTAAAAAGGATGTCCGCTCCGTTCGGATGTTAGAGGCAGAGAATATGAATAATGATTGTTTTGGTCAGTTTTTTTTTTCGTTTCTGTCGACTTTGAATTAGTTTTTGTAAAGTGAAATAAAAAAAAAAGGAAAATGTGGCATAATTCAACTGTTGGTTTTGTACTTCAAAACGAAAATCAAATAAACCAGTCATTTTTTTGTTTTTTTTAATTTCCATTCATAAACAGAAAATCCAAATACCAAAATATACACAGACTGTAATAAAACCCAGTACATTGAGAAGTGTCTAAGAGTGCACTTAGGTCATTTCAACGGCACCTTTGGTATCTGACTTCAGTGATGGTTCCCCTCACACTTTTCAGGAAATTGACTCCAAACAACCAACGCCAAGTCTGTTAGCCAGCAAACCAGATATCTCGCATGTCTGGTCAACCAATAGATTTGGTACAGGCTTTCGGAAAGCTAACATTTCCCACAGAAATCACCCAAATCAACGAGCCTGGCTGACCTGCTCGGACCAGATCTCCGAATCACACAGAATAGAGCAGCACGACTTGCTCTCCGTTGCTCAGGAAGGAGTAGGGTAGAGGGGATGCATCAAACGCTGTCTTGGATGACAGTAGAACAAAGATTTGCTTATAGTTTGGTCACATTTTTGTTTAATATTTACCATATGGGAAAACCTAATAATTTGGTGTCACAGTTACAAACTACTAAGGAAAGGCATGGCCACGCGACAAGGCATGCATTGAGTGCTCATTTCACCCTGCCTCTACCAAGAACTGAGGCACTTAGGAGATCTGTCATGTACAGAGCAGTGACATATTGGAATAGGCTCCCACCAAACATGATCAACATTGAAAAGAAATGGAGATTCAAAAAGAAAATAAAGGAGGCCATTATTAGTAAAGAAATGATATTTTTTCAAGCTTGAAAAGTCAAAGTTGGTTTGTATCTGTAAATGATTTTATTATTATTATTTTCTTTTATTTTGTTGTTTGTCATTTATCTAATTCTGTAAGTTATTGTATTATGTTTTGATTGTCATATATGTGTGTCTGGACCCCAGGAAGAATAGTCCTTACCAAGGTAAGGACTAATGGGGATCCATAATAAAGAATAAAGAATAAAGACTCATGGTCAATCCAAATTTCCTCAATACAGGCTTTGAAAACTGGTCCAAACACGCCACACACCAAGAGTCACAAGTCAACCTGATAGTCCTCAATGAGTCAAACTAAGCATGGATTGTGTTGCTTCTGCTAAATCACTACCAGAACATGCTTCAGGTTGTGGAGAGAGATCAACAGCATACACCAAATCTTCAGAAACACTAGAGGAATGGTTAACTGGACATAAATAACTGATACCACAGTACTTTTGCTACATGTTTGTCATGGTTGACACTTGTTTCTACTTTAATAAAGGATTGTTAATGACATATCCACTGTTGTTGTTCATCACATCACCTGGTGTACTTACTGAAATATAGAATCTGTTCACAAAATCACTCTTAAGTCTGTAACATGCATCTTTTCAAGGTTGAACTGGACCACATAAGAGTTACAAGATTTTGCTAAATTTTTTCCAGGAATTTTCTATTATATTCTGGAACTAATTTATAATAGGGACAGATCAACCCCTCCAAATAATTAACATAAGAAGGCAGATGATGCACTCTAGCCCGTACCCATGTACGTTAGATCTACTCCTCAATTCTACTCATTATTAAACATATTGTCTACACAGTAACTTACTTTTAAGGGCTTTATACACATACTTCATCAATACATCTCGAATATGTTGCGTATACATCACTCATCAACATGAGCAAGTATGCACTTGGCAATAAAAACATTTTTAAAAGCCTAAGTATGATGCATAACAATAAAGTAAGAGAAAAAAAACATGCCCCCTATTATCACATATGGTCAAAGAACAGTGTGTTAATTAAATTGGGAACATTGTCACTTAGTGTTCGGGGCTAAATCAGAACAAAAACATCCTTCTTCTTCTGACTGAAATAACCTCTGTGTATTCGCAGTCTACCTGCCTACCAAATGTCCAACTTGGCCTTCAAGGATGTATTGTCCACAACTGTATAATCGCCTCAGGCTATATCTGTTGTGAAAGTCTAGTTCTGAGTCTGAGCCGCTTCAGTACTTTTCTTTTTCTCCACCAGTGCAGACGAGCAGTCTACTACTCAATGACATTGTTGGCCAGATGTGAACAGAAGTGAAGCTCACTTCAAAATAAAACAAACTAGATTAGATGATCTATGAATCTTCTTTTATTTTATCACTTCTTTTCCTGCAACTCAACCACATTCCATTTAATTTAAGTTTTTTTTTTTTATTATTATTATTTTTTCGCCAAACTTGAATGTTTTTGCAGGTTACCCATCAGGTATCTGTGGTTACCAGGGCCGGTGCAGGACTCTGGTCATGGTGGTTGTGGCGGGGGGTGGGGTTTCGCTGCTGCTTTCCCTTCTTTGACTTCTGTGAATGCTCAGTGAAGACTTGGAAGGTGTGCCCTTCCTGTTCCACTGATAGAAGGGCAACCAGCTCCTACAACAGACTGCCTAATTCAGATAAAGTCCTTTATTTTTCAAGAAAGTGGTCTTGACTGAGCAGTATTTGAGTTAAATACATGAATATAATCTCGTCTGAACTCTTAATTGGTGCCTTACAAAAGAAAAAGTAGTTACTATACTATACTATACTATATATGCATACGGGCTTCACTTTTAATGAGTGAACATTTGAATTATTTTACTGCCCTATTTCATCAGATTTAACAGGCAACTTATTCCATGAATGTACAGTATTCATTTTAATAAACCGAAACACACTGAATGGGTATAGCTCTAAAATGTACCCCAACTTATGTTGTCATAGAAATGTGTAGTCATTTCAGTAGCAGTGAAATATCTGGTCGCAGGACTGGCTTGGCAAACCGTTTCAACAGATGTCGTGGACGAATCCTGGGACTCAACCCAACTTCCCACTTGCTCCTCTTCACCTGCAGCCATTGGTAATGTTTGTGACAAAAACAGCGTTCCATGTGTTTTTGTCCCTCCTTAGTGCTCCACTTAGCAACAGTTCTACTTTGTCAAAACCCATTACTGATGTTACCACTTATGTAAGGATGCAGCAGAGCTTTATTAAATCAACATAAGTATGGTTAAAGTGATTGAGTGATTATTATTGTGCAGTGCTTTAAATTAGGTTCTGAATAGAGAAAACAAATTAAATAATGCATAGTATGGCTTTATAAATGTAAATCATTGTAGATGTGCATTGATTGAAAGCCTCTTATACAGTAGATAAAAGCTGGTTTTCTCTGGTACTTATACAGTTCGACTGTTTATTGACTTGGATAAGCAAGTTCTTTCTCTTTTATTATTATTTACTACTTGAATATACCCAACTCCACCACTGTGTCCACACCAATGTGTCCTTTTTTTTTTTGTCAGTATTGAGACTTACAACTTTAGGTTAACCTGACATACTCTCAGATAAATCTGTGATCTTGCAACCATGTAGTATATTGACAGCTTGGTTTCAAATTCCATCTTGAGTGCAAAGCAACCAGCTAGAACAGGACAGATATGGTCTGTTGAATCAAAATCCCATCTAGATTTGGACACGGTTATTCTCAAGTTCACAAAGGTAGGCATCTAGGTTTGTTTTGTTCTTTAGAAACCTAGTTTGGAATGTTTAAACACTTTGCCTTAGAAAGGAAATGAACAGGTGCCTTAAAAAAAGAAATAATGGCACCTTATTTGTGCTTTTTCTGTCTTTTTATGATGAAAAATAACAAACAACACAGCATACTCACTTTTTTTGGGAGGTTCATGTAACAGCAGCATGAAAATATACCAAATTGTATGTAAAGCAGGTAAAGGCATATATATATATATATATATATATATATATATATATATATATATATATATGAACAAGACTACGCTTGAATAGTGGTGACAATAATAAGAAAGCTCAAAGCACCATGTTTGCCTTTTAGTGTTCATTTACACTTAATAACAGTTGTGCTTTTCCTTGTTTTTCCTTTTTTGTGTGTGTGTTTTTCCTTTTTTTATGTATTGTATCAAACAAAACTTAAATTGAAATTGACTCACCCAAGACTTGCAGCACTTTCTAGTGCAGCAACAAATTGTGACTTTTCAAAATTTATTATTCATTATAAAATGCAAGTCTTGCTGTTATTGTGTCAAACACTGTAATTTAGACCTTGTTCCATAATGGTGAAATACACTAGGGTTTTTTCGTTTGTATATGCCACCTGAAAAAAACAGATGCCTTTTCCTGTGTAACCCTGCGACAAAGGAACATATTACGTACCAAAGGGGTTGTGAACAATTACACACTATCACACATTTTCCCGGATGGTGAAAAACTGTTACTCTCAAACAAAACTTGTAACCACAGTATGATTTAATGTGATGTAAATGTGCTAAGAATGTGTGTGATGAACTGCAGTGGGACTAACAAGAGTGAATGGTTGGATGAAAATTGTTTTTTTGTGTTGATGGAATTATAGTATTGCCTTTTATCCTGCTTTTTGTATGTTTTAGATTTTATTATTGCCTTTTCTTAGGAGTCTGAGTGGATTTTAGACATTTTTAAATACTTTTGAACTTACCTTCATATCTCACATTGAAAAAGTGTTTGACTTATTTGGCTTGATTTTTTTTTTCAGCACAACCTCACCTATGTGACTACAGCAATTTTTATTTATTTAATTTTTTTGACATGCTTCTTTTAACACACTGAACCTAAAACCAAACAAAAACCACAGAATTCGAGTCGGAAAAAAAAAAATCATCTAACTTGTTACTGTTTTTGGTGAAAAACATGTTGAACCAAACATTTTCAAAACTTAGAATGAACATATAATCAGAAAAGTACAAAACAATCATTTTAAACCTAGTACATAACAAAGTTATACACTGATATTTAAATGAAATGCAGGCAATAACTCAGGCATATGTTGGGAAAAATATAGTATTTCAAAAACCATCTGGTGTCACAAAATGATGGAACAAATATGTTCAATGAACCATTTTCACAACCCAGAAAACTATATCATTTACTATTGCAACTATATATCAACAATCAGGTGTCAGAAAATTGATTTGTACAACATTTAGACAGACAACCTGTTCGAAGCCTGTTTTTAGTGTCTCTACTTGCACAGAATTTAATGACTATCATCAAAAAATAGTTTGTATAGTCTCTCATAACTTTGCTTTTACATTTGCTTTCAACACGATTGACTTGGCAGGATCAGTTTGACATCTGTACTGTCGACTGAGATTGAAATGGGGTTTCAGTGAGGCTCCGTCTTGCTGCTTTGACATCTCAAATTGAGCATGCCACCATGACGCACCGGTGCATCCAGGGTCTCCTCAGTGTTAATGATGTCATCAGCCTGCCTATGGACTACAGGTGGAAAGTAGCACTAGTTTACAACCTTCCTCCACTCCATCTCTCCTCTTTAAGGTTAATGTTACATCCTAAAATGTCTGATATTGCATGAGGGATGAAGTTGTAGTGCTTTATTGTGATAAAAAGTTGCGAATTTCCCTTTTTTATAATCAAAATTAAGTAATATTCCAAATATTTAGTTACTGGCAAATTAATTAAAAGTCATTGTCCTCAAAACTACCTTTAACTGAGATGGAAAATAAATGATTACGAGGATTATAAAAATGCAACAAAATCTATATATTTTTTTCCAAATGCACTTGTTGGTTTAAGGGTTAAAGTTCATATGATTTCACAACACTACATGAAGTTGTAAAAACATAATGTAAATGTCTCAGCTAGTCAAAAAAAACCCCCATTATTACTAGTACTGTGTAGTGTGTAGTACTGTGCGGCGCTTTCTCCTGACAAAAATAGAACAAAGACACTGAGATATTAAGACAAACTTTCAAATATGGTGAATAAAATATTACCCCGATGATAAAAATGCAGCAAAAAAGTAGTCTTTCAAATGCACCTGTTGGTACTAGTGTATAATTTTAGCCTGCAAATGTGAACTGCTGGCGGCACATGTTGCTTCGTACTGTAAGATAAACAGGAAAAGGCGGGAGGAGCAGCTCAAGACGATGCAAATTATTGGTCACATTTTGCAGGAAAGTGGAGGTGATTGGTTAAAATTGCAACCTTGTGTTGAATTGCCATTGAAGTTTCAAATCGCAACATTGTGAAATCTTGGAGGGTCTGAATAAAATGAAAAAAATGATAGTGAAGTGGTCATGAACTGAAGGCAGTTAAAGAAACACACGTGTAAAAATAGCAACAATTGAACGTTGGCTTAGAAAGTACACAATAGAGAGCTCCAGTATGTAAATGGAACTGTGCCGAGATATTTACTGCACTTCTCTGAAGGCATGTGTTTAGCTGATGACAAGTTTCACACTGTTTCTCACCGTCATGAAGTGCAAATAATATTTGACAGATGAGGAAGTCTGTTCTCTGTTGCATTTCCAGGTGTAAATAAAACCGTCATTAATTAAGGGAAGATGCCAAAGAGCCTAAAAGAATCACCAAAAAGAAATGACTTTTATATTCTGTTGTTTTACAGAGTTTTGGTCTCTGTGGCCATGAGGCTTGTGTATTACTCAAGAGACAATAGGTTTGTGTTGAGCTGTTGATGGTGCACCTCATTACTGTAGCCTGCTGCCTCTCTAAGGACTGATTAAGGATTAAGCCCATTTGAGAGTGCCTGCACGTACAGTACATACCGCATCCTCTAGTTTCATTACCCATGCACAGCTTCTTCATCTATAGCTCTCTGTACTGTATATGCATACAGACACCCAGTGTGCCAGTGCTTGCATTGCATAGTAGGATCTATCAAAAAACTCTCACAATCTGAAGGGTTCTGCACCAATCCCCCCCCCCTCCCCCTCCCCGGTTCAGCGACAGACATTTTATCTTTCTCTTTCTCAAATGTTAATAGGTACAAGTAAAAAAAAACAAAACAAAAAAAACCCCTCAGAAATCTAAAATCTTTCATGTGACTGGTGCCCATATTTTTTTTTTTTTTTAAAGACTGTTTAATAATGATGTCTGGTGCTCTCAGACATGAAGCAGCAGTGGAGAGATAATACAAGAAGTATGCAGACAAGTGGTGTGTTACTATATTTATATGTATCATTCTCTACCCAGTTGAAACCTTGGAGATTATTTTTCCAAAAGATTTGTGCATCTGCTGTCATCTGGGGGAAAATACCATAAGGTACTATACTTCAAAGTTTCAGCACATGAAAGCAAAGAGTTATTCTGACCAGTGTACTTTCACAGAGAACTTCTTTTTTTTGTTTGTGGTTTATTTATTTTATTTTTTTAGATCATATCTTTTCACCGACAAATAACCTTCCTGTCAGAAATAACACTGACATACTGTATATCCTGCTGTGCACCAACAATTATTTGTCAAGTAGAGACTAGAAATGAGTTGTAAACTTGCAATGGCATGCTTTTAGCTTGACAGTGTCATTAGCAGTGAATATAAAACACATGTGTATTTATGGCACAGTTTTTTTTTTCCTGAATTTGGTTTTATGAATAATTTATGAGAAAAGAAGATATGCTCAAATCTACATATACATGTATAAATGTATTTTATTAATATCTAAAACATTAGGTAAATTGATGCCATTAATCACAACAAAAAAAATTGAATGATGAAAAGCAAGATTAAAAGAAAACATCTCATTTGTCACATGCACAGATGTTGTTTGGCACTTAGTTTGTGACATGCATGTAATTGTAGGATGAGTGGAATTGAACTGTTCTGTTAATAATGATCATGCAGATGCTCTTATTGTATTTACCACATGTTTTTGGTTGTTTTTTTTAATGTATTAACAACAGCTGAACAGGATTTCTTAATGGAACTTTATTGAAAATATACATGTATATAAAACATAGAGCAATCAAGATGCCAAAAAGAAAAATCTTCCAAACAAATAGATTAGCATTAGTGCAATGGCTTACAGAAACAAAGAAGACTAGTAATAATAATAACTTTGAAAAATAAAAAAAATAAACACCACACGAGTAATATCATTCCAATTATAAAATTCATTATAAATTGTCAGTGTTTGTGATTTCTATATTAAAGATCATTTCCAGTAATTTAATATATTTGAATTCAATCAAAAATCATTTAGATGTTGGGTATGTTTTAGTTTTATGTATATGAAATTTTCCAAATAAAATTATATAATAATAAAATATGTAAATACATTTAACTACATTTTCATTACATTCAGATATTGCAACAAGAATCCAAAGAATGCACACAAAGAAGTGGTTTCAGGGTAATTATAAAAGTTACATATTTTTTCAATGTCAGATAATCTAAATAAAATAACATTGAAGGGTTATATGGTACAATATATTGTACCATATAACCCTCCAATGTCTTGCATATATGCAAGATCTTGATAAATATTATTCTAATTTTGTTCCTAATACAGAATTTATATGGTTATGTCCATGATTGTGACCACTCAGTTTTGGGTAAAGTCAAAGTCCAATAGGTTTTACCTCTTATGGAGAAGTTTCTCTTTTCAGACAGTACTATATTTTTCACATCTTAAGAATAGATACATCTCCATTTCATGTCTACCTCAGCTGTGATGCAGTGATCACATGTTTGCAGCTTGGATTCTTTTATCACCTTGTCTTTGTGGTCAAACTATGGCCACAGAGTTTGTATGTAATAATAATAATAATAATAATAATAATAATAATAATAATAATAATAATAATAATAATAATAATAATAATAATAATAATAATAATAATAATAATAATAATAATAATAATAATAATAATAATAATAAAGGTGCTTTCCTATTATATTACTTCTAGGAACGATGGGAGGGGCCAATGTGACACTAACGTCCGCCACAGTGATGTATTCTTTGAGCATAAATTCAAGGGTGAGGTTAGATCAAGAGTGTTTCCAGGAGGTGTCATGGCGGCATGTATCTATATTTAGAACCGGAGGCGACTGTGCAAATCGTAGTCGGAATCTGGGAAAGTTCGCCAAACTCTGCTTCTGATTGGCTGAGCTGTTTCAGAGACATACTCGGACAATTGGAATATCCTGAAAAGGTGCTTACATTTCTGTACGGTGGAATGTACATATTATATAGACAAATAATATGCAAATCAATATATTGCAAGCTTTCATTTGTTTTGATTTTGCTGATTAGGTTGTACAGCTTCAGAAAATTCACTTTCAAGCAAAACTCAAATTTTCAGAGTTTTTGAGTTTGAAGTTTTAATAAGATGTAAATCATAATCAGCAAAATTACAACTAATAAATGCTTGATATATCTCACTTTGCATGTCATGAGTCTATAAATGTATTGGTTTCACCTTTTATGTTGAGTTACCTGAATAAAAAAACTTTTACACGATATTCTTAATTTTCTGAGTAGTACCTGTACGTAATCTAGTATGGACTTAAACGACGCAACGAAGGCGAACTCATTCCATTGTGGCTGTAGCAGGCTGTTAAGAATGAATTTTTCGAATCAAGAACGTAGGCAGGGGAGCTAGTTTGACTGACAGGTTGTCTCTACAATCCTAGCGTTTAAGGCGGAACTTTTCCCGGATTCCACCTACGATTTGCACAGTCGCGAACTGGAGGTGTCATGGCGTACATGCCCAACAGATTGTGAGAAATCATCCACTGACAATACCCCTTGATCATAGAAAGTTTCGACAGGAAATGAAGGAGAAAATCCAGAGGTATGGCAGTCAAATGGTAAATGACCAAACTCCGAGCTCTTTGGGCAAATTGTAACTCTGTAAAATATTGTATTCTTATACCAGTAAAAAGAAGTTTATTGTAATACAATTCACATGCGTTTTTACATATGTGTATGTATATATTCTTTTCCAATTTCAACTAAGAATTGTTATTATTCATAATGAATGTAGTGTTTTGATAATTACAATGACTCGCTCTTATTCTGAAATATGATATTGAAAATATGGAAATAAAATGAACCATATTAATATTTTATGAGCTCGGGATTTAGAAAAATCCCGGATTTCTAAATATCTGAGGGTTTTTAAGTATCATTTTTGTTAAAATCTTCGAGCATAGGACGACAGCGCCACCATATGAACACGACACATATTGAAACTAATGATGCAAACAACATGCCGCCATGACACCTCCTGGAAACACTCTTGATCTAGCCTCACTCCTAAATTCAACAATCACACAAGGAAGTAGAAGACAACGCTACTAAAAAGTAGAATATAAAATGAGGAGGACACAGCGTTTATGTTCTGTAACACGGGAATGTTAATCGTTGTCAAATACAGCGTCTAATGTCAAGAATGGAGGAGTTTACAGAGAGTCACGAGACGAAGAATCCAGCGGCAGGTGATACTAATACGTATGTTAATTTCATAGCTCTAGCCAACATTAACCCAAAATGAAAACTGTGTCGTCGGTCCGTTTATCACACACGTTCTCCGTATTTTTTACCCTAACACACAGCGGACACTACACGGGTGGTTTTAGAGATATAATCATAGCGGTGCCGCCACAGCATTGCCACTCGCAAAATGAATGGGGCCCTATGGAGCTAAACGGCTAAAGTGGTATATTTTACCAAATTGTCAATGAGAGCGCCCACGTTTGAATGTAGTTTTTGAGAGTTCAATATGGATTTTAAGCCAAACGTTGACTGAACCAGTACATATGTCCCTTTGATTTATTACAGGTTGCGTTCTTGTTGCCCACAACACGCTAGCATTTGGCTAATGACTGCTGGTTGGCAGGTGAGAGGACGGATTACGACCAGAGATGCCGTTTAATGGCTGGAACCATACGAAGCCATAGCCCCTTTAGAACAGCCTCACCACTCACTATTCAGTCACAGCCCCTTTAGAAAAACTTAAAAAAAAATAACATATGTAGCCTGCTTAACCGTGTCAACTGCGGCTCTGCTTCGGTACAAAAGGCTTGTTGCCGTAAAGTGGTATCTCCGGCCGTAGACTGTGTGTGATGTCATCAACACTTTAAATCCCCCTTTTAAGCAAATATGTAACTTTAAAATTCAGCCGTGGTTATTTTCTCTACAACCTCTTTCAAAAAGTGGGGGACCCCGTGGTAGTACTGCAAGATGTTCTTGACTCTATCAATCACCTACGTCATATAGTTCCTAGAGAACTAAAAAAAAAAAGACCCTCACTTCGAGTAGGGGTGAAAAGGTTCTAGGAACTATGTAGTTCCTATGTTGTGGGAAAAGGGGGAAAAAGGTTATAGGAACTACAAAAGGTTCCTACAGTGGGAAAGCGCCTACTAATTAGGGCTGCACGATATTGGAAAACAAATTAACTATTTTTATAACCCTGCAATATGAAAACTACTCACGAGGCTGTAATAACTGTGTGGTGCTGATATAAGTGGTTAAACAAAATGGTTGTAGTGACAGGTGGAAGCCACTATTGACACAGAACACATGCTTCAGTATCATCCTTCTTTTTCGTTATGACACTAAGTCTTCGTTCCTGATAATTTTCTCTTGTTTGTTGCTCATTTTCAATGTTGTTACCGGCGACTCCATGTGCAGGGGCAGGGTCTGTTTCGGCAAACTGATTAAGAACAATTGTGATTGGTAAGTAGCTGTGCACAGTGTGTGTCAGTTACCCAAGTTGAAATTAAATGAGAACATGTTAAGTTAATTTGCCTCTCACATTGCAGGACCTATTCACTGAAAAAAATCCTAATAATAATAATAATAATACAGACAGTTATGGAATGGGTAGAGAATGAATAAAAAAAGGCTATAAAGGACAGTGCTCAAGCAAAAGACAGAAATGTACAGAAAAAAGTGTATTTGTCTCATTTTTACTCAAAATATCTCATAAGTAAGACCTATTCACCAAAAGGTAACTTTTCAGTGAGATATAATAACTTATTTTTAAACAGTAGATCTTTAAAATGTTATTTGGAGAAGTCTTACCGAGATAACTTTCCCTTGTTCCATTGGCATACAGTACATATTTTTATTTTGTATTACTATAATTTGGTATTTACTTGATTTTAGAGGGGCATTTTTTCCAGTGTGATGTGCCAATAATAATAATAATAGTGTCGAGCACAGTCTACCAGGGCAGATCAATCCTGACCCCCCCCTTTCACTTCTACAAGTAGCAGTCTGTCCCAACTAACTGAATGCTTATATTACACATACAGATTACCAACTATTTCGTGTAAAGTTTTTATCCCTGTTAGGCTTTTTTTTAATCAAGAATAAATCATGCTGTCACAATCACTTCATGGGTAGAGGTAAGAGTATTTCACTCCAGCTCTCTGGGCAACAGTTTCCTTAGTGTCATTAAAGAATAATGATGTTGCGTACTGGTATTGAAATAATCAGGCTTCATGATATGAATGTCCACCACCTTCAAGTATTTGGTCAAGTTGCTGTTATTACAGTGCTCCTAGCAGTTATACAAAAAGAAAAATCCCACATGAGCTGCATGCACTGATATATCAAAGTCACACTCTGTTTCACATGATAGCAGGTTACCGACAAATATTATCTTTCCCCATTTGTTACAGTCTGTTCCTCTTTGATAGCTTCAGTGATGAGAGTCCCAAAATCACAAGAGAGTTTTGATCAAAGACCCAGCTCATCCGTTTGAAAAACTGAATCCTGTGGCAGTGATGTGTGTTAAAAATCTGCTCTATGTCTCTGTTTCCCGTAGGAGAGCACCTGCGTGTCTGTCCTCAGGGATACACCTGCTGCACATCCGAGATGGAGGACAAGCTCAACCAGCAGAGTAAACTGGAGTTTGAGAACATGGTCGAGGAAACCAGCCACAATATGAGAGCTACATTTGTCTCAAGGCATAAAAAGTTTGACGGTAAGTCCAAAGGGGGTGTAGGGGGGGGGCTCTGATCAATGGCAAATTTAAACATGTCATTGCGCATGCTCCTGGTCTCATCACGATGACGCCCATATAGTATTTCATGTTGATGCCAGCATTACTACTGTATGTGTATTACTATGGTTGTTTCAGTCGAACTCCTGCTTCATAGTTATCACAAAAATAAATGCAAACATTGCATGTAGTATCTGTCATTCCATGTTGATAGGTGAAACGAACACAAAACAGGAAGTGGATGTGATTGTTTTCTTTTGGTAGACATCCAGACGTTAAGTGGCCATTCTGTCCAATCAGAAGCCTCTGTACCTCCAGCTCTTAAAGACCAATTAACTAGAGCAGAATACGAATTAGCATGTCCATGTAAAGAAATAGTTTGAATTCTGAATTATGTTATTCCTAATAAGTAATTCTGAATGTAAAAAACATCATGTAAATGTAGCAATTGAGTGAATGAATGAATGAACAGAGGTGTAAAGTAACTAAGTAAAAGTACTTCATTACTGTACGCAAGTAGATTTTTTTAGGTATCTGTCTAGGTCTCTTTTTCTGGCAACTTGTTACTTTTACTCCCTACATTTTTGTATAAATATCTATATACTCTTTACATTCTCAGAACAGACTTGTTACTTCTACAAACTGAACAGATGTGACAGTACAAAAATAAGAGGTAAAAATTTCAGAGGGAAAATCAGTGGAGGAAAGAAACTGTGACTTTATATATTATAGTTATAAAAGTATTGTCTCATAATTTTGACTTTTAATCTCATAATTGTGACTTTTTTTTATCATAATTTTGACTTTTTCTCTGCACATTTTTGCTCAAACACATTATCTACACACTAACTCACTTGTAAAGGCTTTATTTTAAATCATTTTGAAACTTTTCAGATATTATTTTCTGATTATTGCGTTCATGACAAAAAAAGCAGTTTTACTTTTTACTTTAGTACTTCATTACAATTGAGAAGTTGTACTTTTTTTTTTTTTTTTTTTTACTTTTACATAAGTAGAGGAGTTCAATCAGTACTTCTACTTTTACCAAAGAATTTTTTATTCACACAAGTTGCTGTAGTTCTACTGAAATACAGAATGTGAGTACTTTGAACACTTCTGTGAATGAATGAATGAATAAAAGTCAGGCTGCGGGTTTCTAACTACCCCCCTCTGGTTTTTCAGGCCTTTTAGCTTCAGGTTTCTCCAAAATGTAATCCTCATATTCTTCAACAGATGACTTAAGTCAGGAACACAGCAGACTTTCCATTCATTAAGCTCCTTTTTTCCCACATACAAACACATACAACATACTTTTCTGATTCAGTGACAAAGCAGTGGCTGATGTTGTTTTGGTTCTTTGTGTATCATAAATGAGTCAACTACTGCGTCTTCTCACGGAAGCAAAACACAACACAACGGTGCTAATGTATCTTTGTGGTGAGGATGTTATTGTCATTCTGTATGCTTCAACACATTCCATCAGTGATTTTAAAACCACTGCTCTGTGCTGTTGGGATGCACACAGCAGCGGATCAAGGTAAACGCTCCTCTTTCTTCATTGCGTGTCTTATTGCTTCTTTTTTTACTCTATGACTCCCTCCCCATTGTTAATCAGCTGCCAGCAATTCCCTTCTGTGGGTCTATTTAAGTGGGAATAATTGTCTGGAAAGTTTCATATGAAAAGATTAGCACCATTTCTAATAGATTAATCAGCAAAGATAGACAGGTTTTTTTTTTTAAACAAGTCCTAGTCAGTTTTGATAGTAGCTAATGGATAATATCAGGCCTTTACTATTAACTTAAAAAAACAACTATTAATACAAAAAATAATCCTAATAGTGATCTCCTTTTGATTTAGTAAAAGGTAGTAAAAGGTGTTCTGTTGCATAATTTTTGTGTTCATTTTAAAGTAAGTCTATAGAGCAGGGGTGTCTAAGTCATTTTAATTCTGGGTCCACATTCAGCTAAATTTGATCTGAAATGGTCCAAACCAATGAAAGAATAACATCATAATAAATATAAAAAAAAGTCATTTCCAAATTTTTCTCTGTTAGAGTGAATGAAGTCAAATTAAACCATTAAAAAATGTACATCAATGAACAATCCATTCAAACAATGTGAATAACGTGGCCAATGTAATATATGAGCAGAATTTTAACAATATTATGCTTTCTCTTTATCATTTCCACATGTTCATTATAACTTACAGAGAACAGTGGATTTACAAATGCAAGAAATGATTTAATATCAGGCAGAATACTATTAGAATTGAAGCATTTTAGGTTCTTCATATTTGTTCAACTTCTTTCCATTTATACCAAAATTCTACTTTGTTTTAAACTAAATATGCAAAAATATTTACATCTACAAACAGAAAAATATGGAATTGAATTTATTGGTCATTATGCTAGTATTTTACTGGTGTGATTTACTTCAGATTGAATTGGTCTGACCGTGGAACCTAAACTAAAGTGATTATTAATATCTTAATATATCTTTTTGCATTTCACAAATTCATCCCAAGGGCCAGACTGGACACTTATGCGGGCCGGATTTGGCCCCCGAGCCGCATTTTTGACACTTGTGCTTATAGAGGATGAAGAAGGATAGTGTGGTGATGGCTCAATAAGTAAATATCTGCTTTTTCCTGCCTCCATATGTAACTGACAGCAGTAACTACTGACTGATGTTACTCTTAAATGTGACTTTACTGCTCTACTCTGTGCGTCCAAATGGGACCTTGAAAAAGAGGTTTCTCTTTTTCACATCAGTGCGAGAAAGCATAGACTTATGTTTGCACCTGCGTTTAGTTTTAGAACGTAGACTGAGAGGAGGGAGCTGCAGAATTAATGATGGTGTTTGTTTTCATACTGGAGTTTTTGCCTCTTAATTTTGGCTTGTTCAGCTTTAATTCATACATCTTTTGACAAATACCAAATACTGTGCATTACTGAGTGTGCAACTGGGAGATTTTGTTGCATAAGTACTATGCATATTATCAGTAAAATATGAATAATAAAAGGCGGAAGCTTAGAGGTAACGGAGCATTCATGACTGCTGCACCAAAGCTCTGCAATGAGTTACCTTTAAGTGTGAGACAGGCCTCCTCTCTCACAGTTTTTAAATTGTGTTTAAAAATACGGTATTTTTCTTTGGCCTTTAACACATTATAACTAATCTTGTATGACATCTACAGCCAGCGAACTGATATGAACCTGTTTTTGTTCTGTCATCTTTGTTAACTTATTTTCCTATTTTTTTTTATGCAGTACTTTGGTTTCCACTGTGGATCTTTTAAAAGTGATATACAAATAAAGGTGATTGATTGATTGATTGATAACATCAAAGATACATATGAGATGGTATAAAATTTTGAGTAAATACAAAAAAAATCTGCATTTAATGACATAAAGATGATACAATAATATTTATTTAATAACTAAGTATTGTGCTATTTTTGCATTATATTATGATAATAATAATAATAATAATAATAATAATAATAATAATAATAATAATAAATGTTATTTGTATAGCACTTGTCATGACACTCAAAGACGCTTTACATGAAGTAAAAAATAGAACAATAAGAGTCCTACTACAATAGGAAAAGAAGCAATAAAACAAACAAAAAAAACAATAGAAAACCGATCAATCACACATTAAAACAGACAGAATAAAAGTAATCAAACATTACTTACATTATAAACATGTGTGGAATATGCAGATATTTTGCTGTCTGGATGAAACGATGAGGAGGAGTATGGACCTAGTTCCTCATGAGGTTATTGTTTCAAATGCAGGATTACTGTTAAAAAAAAATCAAATTGCAGGATAAAGTTTCCTTGAGAGGGTTCAGTTTTCAAAGAGTCATTTATTCCTTAGTTTTTAGAAGAATTCTTTAGAAGAATTCTACGAATAATATTGTGCACGAGGAGGACCAGAGAATTCAGAATGCTGCAGTAATGGCAAAGAAACACATTGGATATTTTTCATTTATGAAATAGTGTGTGGGTGTTTTTGTTTTGGGTCTTCATTTTAAACCATATTCTTCAAGTCCTAGAAGGCTCATTCTGTCTGTCTGGACTATTGTAGAATAAACTAAGAAAAAGAGGAAGACTTTTCAGTCTTGTGATATATTTGTCTTACACTTAAGTATAGTTTGCAGCAGAAACAAAATATGATTCAATATTCAAAGAATCAAAGCTTTTCTAGGCATGTGTTTGAGTAAAGGAACAGGTTTCCCTGTACAATGAAATCTTACCTTGTCATTCACACTGAAGGCCACAAGAATTTAAGATAAGTATAAAAGTACAAGTTGAATAAAAAAATTTCAATAAAATAATTGAAGTAGGCGATTACAACAACCCAAACTTTAATGGACCATTGTATGAGAGGTTTAAACTGTACTATTTAATCTTTAAAAAGTTATGAACTTTACATAATGTCTGCTATAGTCACAGATTATGTTAAGAATTGCGTAACATTTTCTAGACCTTTCTATGGAATGGCTTTTATTTTATTAACTCCGCTAAGGAGGTTATGTTGTTGCTGGTGTTAATATGTCTGTCTGTCCGTCTGTCTGTGTACGACATAACTCCTAAAGTTCTGGACAGATTTTGATGAAACTTTCAGGAGAACTTGTGAATTCCACAAGGACCAATTGATTAGTCAGACAGACGGATAAATGCTAGAACAAAAATAACCTCCTTGGCAGTTGCTTTTGTAGTTTAACCTTTATTTACTCGGGGGGGGGGGGGGGGGGGGTCCCATTGAGATCAATAATGTCTTTTTCAAAGGACACCTGCCCTGCGTAATACACAGTAGTAGTAACAGCTAATAAATAATAATGCATGAATGAATAAAAACAAATGTTATTTTATTTTGGCAATGAATCATTTGTAAAAATAAAAGTACAAATAAGTTACGCAAGCACAGTCTGCAATAAATATACAGTAAAACACTTTCAAATAGTTGCATCTCGGGCTGTACCGTAACTATCCATACTTAAATAAAAGGTATGGACATTTAAAATTCCTTCCGTGATCGTCAATAGGCAGATCAAGTTTTTCGGTGATCGGTATCAGTGATCGGTGCATCACTAATAATAATTAATAATTATAATAATCTTTATTTATATAATGGCTTTCATACAAAAAACGTTGGCTTCAGTGTTTCACATCTATTAATATTTTTACAAGAAATAAAATGAAATGTTGATAAAATGGTTTAAAACACAGGGTGAAATTAGTAATGCATTAATATTTGATTTTATATAAAGTTATAGAAGTACAAGAAACTAGCAGCAGCAGAGCCACAGTTCCCTCCTCTACATATGCCTGTATACTGCCAGGACACTCCACATCATATTCCTTCTCCTTGTGTTAAGCTCCTTGAACCTCATGGGGTTTGAATCATCCCTCATCAATTTTACATGTCCTCATTTTTGTCCCCAGTTATTTATAGGAAACTATTATGAAAACCTTAACTTACTTTTTGATTACTGTCTGCTTCCCTTGGAGCCTTGTGGGTTTTGATGTATTATTGAGTAATCCCGAAGCCATAAATGACTGTTGTGCTCTGGATTTAAAGGTTTGGGATCTCAGAATGTCCAATCATCTGGCCTAAGAATGTTTTTTTTTTTTTTTTTCTAAGCATTTTTTATATTCTCCCATAGAGACTTTGACACTGGTTATTTTCCTTCTAACACACAAACTTTGTGGAGAAGTAAGTAAGTCTGTAATTCCTTAGCCCCGTGTTGTCTTTAAGTTTCTTGAAAGTAAAGTGTTTTCTGCTGTGGGTCTGTTGATGCCTTAATACAGAAGGGGAAGGAACTGAGTACAAGTACTTCCTTTACTGTACTTAACTACAGTTTTTAGGTATCTGTACTTTACTTGAGTATTTATTTTTCGGGCAACTTTTTTATTTTTGCTCTATATTTTGGCATAAATATCTGTACTTTATACTCTTTACATTGTCAGAAAAGACTCATTACTTTTTCAAACTAGACAAATGCGACAGTATGAAAAATAAGCCATAAATCAGAAATTGTGACTTATTGTATAAAAATGTTGACTTTTTAATCTCATAATTCAGATTTTTTTTCCTCATAATTTTGACTTCTTAACTCCTAATTCAATTTTTTTCTTTGTAATTCTGACTTTTTATCTCAGATTTTATCTTAGATTTTATTAATCTCATAATTATGAGATTATTATTATTATTATTATTATTATTATTATTATTATTATTATTATTATTATTATTATTCCTATTTATGACTTTTGAATTTATACTCAATATCCACAAAACTGAGTGCCAAAAAAGACAATGTACAAACTAACTCACTTTTAAAGCCTATATCTATCTATCTATCTATCTATCTATCTATCTATCTATCTATCTATCTATCTATCTATCTATCTATCTATCTATCTATCTATCTATCTATCTGTCTGTCTGTCTGTCTGTCTGTCTGTCTGTCTGTCTGTCTGTCTGTCTGTCTGTCTGTCTGTCTGTCTGTCTGTCTGTCTTAGTAGTACTATTTCTGAAACTTTGAGTATTCACAACTTCATATATTTAATAATTCTGAACATTCAGGTTTACAGTCCAGCTCTAAATAACACGAATGGAGTTTGATGCTGAAATCAAAGCATTTCTGCTCAACTCATGAAGGTATAACATGATTATGTAATGTTAACTTCATCGACCTTGCTTGGACAAATCGGAACAGGCCCTTAGTGCACTTATTGACAGCACAAACTTTCCAGAAAATGGTGCTAATTTGTGCTTTTACTTCTGTCTATTAAGAGAGTGGTGTTCTGGTACGTGACTTTCTCCTGCTGCTCAGAGTTTGGAACATCGATCCTACCCACCACCTGCTGTCTTAAATGTAAAAGAACTCTTTTGAGATTAATGTTTACATCAAATTATATATATATATATATATATATATATATATATATATATATATATATACACACACACATATAATGTTACAGCTATGCCTGTCTTTTCACTGCTGAATGTGGGGAGTTTCAGTGTTTTGTGTGAAATGTAGAATATCATTAGCTGTTAAAACCAGTGGATTTACGGCTAGGTTAACAGACAGAAATAGAGAACACTCCTTTATTTCTGTGCCAGCATCAGCCTTTCTATTTGTCACTTGTCCTTGTTGTATGGTAGATGCTCATTAGATTCAGCTTGGTTGATGTTTTTTTTCCCTTTCGGCCGTCTCACAAGACCTCTGCTAGAGATTAGTGCGTGTGGTTGGTTGACTAAAGTCTGGGTTGAGCAGAGGCCTTGGTTGACTGAGTTCTTTGATCCTGCCCCAGTAGAGCTTCTCTGTTCAATGTTGAGAGCTGCAGTGCCCCTCATTCACATCAGCAATCCCTTATTCACACCCGACTAAAACCAAGGCTGACTCGCACACAACACCCCATTTTCTCTAATCTGTGCTCTCTACAAATTCACAAGCTCCCAGTGGACCGTGTGAGCCAGCAAAAACACTACTTGACTTATTGCTTCTCACACATTCATTGTGTATCTGTACCATTTATCAACATTAACAATTATGTCTATACAGTAGGTAGTCATACATGTGTCGAAGCACTTTAGTGGTTGGATTAAATAAGTTTGTACTTCTTCCTACTCCTTTTTGATCATGGACAATTCTGACTTGCATGTACTTGAAGATAGATTCTGTTCATTTGTGACCGGCCGTATTGATGACGCCAACGCTCTCCTTTCTGGTCTTCCCAAAAAGACCACTGTGCCACTGCAGCTGCTCCAGACAGACAGAGCATATGACACCAGTGCTCAGGTCTCTGCACTGGCTCCCTGTGAGCATCAGGAGTGAGTTTATAGTGCTTTTATTAGTTTTTAAGAGTCTGAATGGTTGTGGTTCTGTTTACTTATTGGATCTGTTTTGAACATATGAGCCCTCTCGGACCCCACGTCCTCAGGTAGTAAGCTTTTAATTGTCCCTAGAGTTCATACTGAAACACATGGTGAGGCCTCATTCAGTTTTTATTTCTCCAAACTATGGAACAATCGACCTGAGGACCTGAGGTCCGCTGCGAGTGTTCATATTTTTAAGGGTAAACTGAAAACCTCCTTTTAACTAAGTGTTTAGTTAAATTTTACTCTTAACATTATTTCACTATGCTATTTTATGTATTTACTTTTATTTTATTACTATTTTTTATTTATGTATTTATTCTATTCTTTTTAACTCTGTAAATTGTTTAACTTGTCCTACAATTGCGGGATAATGGGGGGTCTGAAGTAAAGCACTTTGTGCTACATGCACCATGTATGAAAAGTGCTATATAAATAAAGTTTGATTGATTGATTGATTTCAGTTTTATTTTGTTTTTATCTTATTTTTCCTTGTTTTGTTCCATTTGTCACTTTGCATGTTTGAAATAAATGAAATACAATAAAAATAAGGATATGTACAATTCAGCAGCATTAGGTTCTAATAGAAAATAAAATGATTGATGTTGAGTGTTATTTATAGATTGGAGCACTTTTGTTACAATAGGTATCAGGTACAATTGTCACTGAAATATTAAAATGATAACTCGGACTGAAAATATCTTCCTCGGTGTCATAATCATCAGCACAATGATTCTGTGTGTAATTGTGTGGCCTTTTACAAGTGATGAGAGGAAAAGGAAGCTTTGATGGAAAATCACTAACTGATGAGTCACTGTCAACAGTGCACTTCAGAACTAACCCCATTAAAACAACAGGGTGAAACATGAAGGCCTATGAAGAGCTATGATGTAGCTCATAGCCTCATATCAGCCTCATGTATCATTTCAGTAATGGACAAAATTTTTCCTCAAACTAAAAGTAATTTCCTCATTCATCATCCAATGGAGCAATGCCTCTATTATAAAACTTTTTTGATCTGGCATATCTAGCTATGTATCTGTGCCATATTCTCACTTATTCCGAACAATCTTCACATTTTAACATTCTGTCAGCAGTAGAGAAAGGTATGACTGAACCCATTATGATCCTGTCATATTGGGGAAAAAAACCACCCTTGTATTCCTTTATACCAGTTAAAATGATCTTGGACAGGGTTAGAAAATGGAAGTAGAGGACATCAGCAGGTAGGGAGGTGAGCCACGGCATTATAATGATGAAATGCTCACAGAAAACAGACATGACTCATTTCACCATTGACCTCTTCGTCAAAATGTACCTTATTTTGTGTGTAACTTAATAGTTATCAGTACGGTGTGTTTGTGAGAGGGCTTTTGAAAATGGTATCCGGCTAATACAGCCAATTTCAGTTCCAAATGTTGACAGGCTCATGCTTGTCATGAGCATTACATCTGGATGCCTAGAGTGACACTACACTGGCAATGTTTAACAGGCCTTGCAGGCAAGACATCATTTTATGATGTGTGGAGTGCACATGGGGATGCATGGTGTCATTTTACATCATATGGGATATCTATCTATCTATCTATCTATCTATCTATCTATCTATCTATCTATCTATCTATCTATCTATCTATCTATCTATCTATCTATCTATCTATCTATCTATCTATCTATCTATCTATCTATCTATCTATCTATCTATCTATCTATCTATCTATCTATCTATCTATCTATCTATCTATCTATCTATCTATCTATCTATCTATCTATCTATCTATCTATCTATCTATCTATCTATCTATCTATCTATCTATCTATCTATCTATCTATCTATCTATCTATCTATCTATCTATCTATCTATCTATCTATCTATCTATCTATCTATCTATCTATCTATCTATCTATCTATCTATCTATCTATCTATCTATCTATCTATCTATCTATCTATCTATCTATCTATCTATCTATCTATCTATCTATCTATCTATCTATCTATCTATCTATCTATCTATCTATCTATCTATCTATCTATCTATCTATCTATCTATCTATCTATCTATCTATCTATCTATCTATCTATCTATCTATCTATCTATCTATCTATCTATCTATCTATCTATCTATCTATCTATCTATCTATCTATCTATCTATCTATCTATCTATCTATCTATCTATCTATCTATCTATCTATCTATCTATCTATCTATCTATCTATCTATCTATCTATCTATCTATCTATCTATCTATCTATCTATCTATCTATCTATCTATCTATCTATCTATCTATCTATCTATCTATCTATCTATCTATCTATCTATCTATCTATCTATCTATCTATCTATCTATCTATCTATCTATCTATCTATCTATCTATCTATCTATCTATCTATCTATCTATCTATCTATCTATCTATCTATCTATCTATCTATCTATCTATCTATCTATCTATCTATCTATCTATCTATCTATCTATCTATCTATCTATCTATCTATCTATCTATCTATCTATCTATCTATCTATCTATCTATCTATCTATCTATCTATCTATCTATCTATCTATCTATCTATCTATCTATCTATCTATCTCAGTAATATCGCTGTGTCCTCCATTGTTGGTTCTATTTAAAAAACAAACAAACATCTAGATTGCTTTTGTCTCAAGCTGTTTTTGGAGGGTAGAAAAATTACTTTAGGTCGAGCAACAGACTTTACCGGTGCTTCTGCATACATGCCCATGGCGCCAGACCATCCAAGAGTAGCATCCAGCTGGGTTTCGTGCCGTTGCTTGTTTTGAAAACGTACAGGTAAAAAAAACCCCAAAGCTTTATTTCCACAGAGAACACATTAACAAGTTTGCTCTGCCATTTTTTTCCAAGTTTGTGTAGCGGCTACTGTGGCGCCGTCTTCTCTTGTAGATGCTAATGCTAATGCTACTTTAGATTCACTGATATGGGGGACGGGCTTAACCCCACGTGGGTGACTTCAACGTCCTTGTGACGTGTTTCTGAGTCGTTTCTCTGTGTTGTTTTGTATGAATGGTAAGTACAGGAGGTGACACACCACGCAGCAAACGCAGCATGTGTTGGTAACTCGGGGTGACCTATCACACTCCAAAAGGAGCGTGGAAAAGTGGTTTTCAGAGGAATGGCACCTTTAAGACAAATACTGTACTACTATAATCAATCACACAAATCTGTCCAAGACCATGGTGATGCAGCAACTGCAGACCTTCAGACACAAACATAATCAAATATGTTGTCATTTTATTCACATATAACAATGTGTAAATGACACAAGTGTATTCCATAAATACAAAAGTGCCAGAGTGTACCACCAATATGAGTTGAATTTGAGTTGAAAAGGAAACTATAAACAGCTGACAAGAATGACAGAGCCATAAAATAAAGTGCATGCTTGTGCAATTTCAGTGTAAATATACAGTAATTCATATTTTTATTCTTCATAATATTGATTACTCGTGTGTTACTCGCACAGACTCGATATATTTAGCCCATCAATATGCAGAGATTGATTCACACCCCACACAGCATTTCCCCTTCTTTTGTTATAGAATCGCTTTGTATGTTTTTCCTAAAGAAAATCTTTCACTGTGCTTTTAAGATGGAGACTGGAGTGCTGTCACTTTGGTTTCATTGGATTCTGTTTGAATAAAGTGGCTTTTCAGAGTCCTATCATGCTTCAAATTAACAGCAGGGCATTTTTTTTTCTTTAAGAGGTTCATCAATATCTAGTGAGTGAGAAGTAACAAACAAAATATTTCTAAATATTTTCCCCTGTAAATGCTGAAGGATCTCGGCCTTATACTGTAGTAGTTCTGTGTTATTATTCACTATACCGATAAAGTCTCTGATAATCTGCTTACTTTTCCAACACATCATCAAACCACAAACTCAGAGACTACATGTATTATTCATGGGAAGACATGCATTGATGTACTTACTAAGTAAAAATTTGAAAATGTCTACAATTCATAACTGACATCAAATAGTTGAATCAAAACAACATCTCAAAGGTCCTCATTATGCTACACTTGTCCCAGTTCAACTCTGAAGTTATGACCTAGAATTATAATTATCCATTTGTAGTTGAGAGTATTATAATGTTTTCATGTACTAAATTACTTGTTCCTTTAAAAATGTGGAATTCTACCCTATTAAAAAAAAAGAAGAATATATATTTTTCTTCTGCAAACTTGAACGATAGGTTAGACTAATTGCATCATGTGAAGGGCTCTGCTTTTGCAGTTTGAGCACTTTGTGGTGTGGACTGATTTGTATTTCCCATTATCCTTTGTGCATAATATAATAGCCAACATTACTAATTTATAGTAGGAATAAATTAAATAAGCGGGTTACACTTGATAGAGATTCTGACAAGATTCAGCCCCATTTGGGTATTATTTGTTCATTTATATTGGCTAGCTGAAAGTTTAGCTGCTTTATCCAGCTGGGCTTTAATTTTCTGCTGTAGGTTAAGTCACAGGTTTGTGTTATAAAAATATTTGTGTAATAAAAAAAGACTATAGTCAAGACAATAATCAAGCTGATTATACCGAAGCATATAATTAATACAAGTGATTATAATAGAAATAGTTTGGAGAAAAACGTGAAATCATATGAGTCAATATATCAAGTAAAATTATGATTTTATCTGCTTTTTAAAAGTGATAATTTGTGTGCACAGAATAAGCACTAGCTATGTGATGTACTGTTTAATGGCATAGATTTAAAAAGGCAAGATTTAAAAAGAAATTGTTATAAATATATATATATGTATGTATATATATATATATATATATATATATATATATATATATATATATATATATATATATATATATATATATATTCTATTTGTATTTTATTGTTTTTTTTCATTTAATACAATAAGAAAAAAAACAAATGACATTGACACAGTTCAAACATTTTGACAGTGAGGATAAAGGAAGTGATGAACAAAAAAGAAAATAACATTAAACAAATAGAACTCTTGTAGAACTTGAAGCTTTGAATCGGGGTGAGGAATGATGTCCACACAACACAATTCACAGAATCCAGTCGATCCTGCCTCATGTAGCCTAACCATTTTCTCCCATTTTTTATTTATTTTTTTATCCATTTCAAATCTGACTGAAGCAGTTAGTTTCTCCATTTTATAGATACCCAACATTATCTCTACCCACTCATTTATTTCTTGCACGTGAACATCTCTATATTTTTTGGTGTTTTTTTGCTAGCCAAAATCATTATTCTCAAAATGTTAAAATCATCATTCATCCTCAAATTGAGATTTTGTAATTCACCAAGATACAATACTTTGAAATCCAGTGGAACCTTAATTTTAAGCACTTTTTTTTTTAATTTCTATCCAATATTGTTTAATTAATGGGCATTACCAGAAGATATGAAAATGACACGTGTTATCCTCCCTACAGCACCTCCATCATTTGGTGTCACCAAACGTCCTCTGTGCAGGGTTAGAACCTTACAGTGTTCTTCCAGGAGGATGAGTTTGTGCTTTTCCACTGATATTCATTTATTTCTCTCCATTCTTCTCCAGTCACCTCTATTTCTGCTTCCCTGTCCTATCTCTCTTTTACATAATCAGTGTTATCTACTTTTAGCTGCAACACATCACATCATTTTGAAATAGCTTTATGTTTTATTTCAGATTTATATGCTTCAATCATAATTTTAATCATATTTGACCATGATCCTTCTGTATTAGCCTTTTTAATTTCTTGCTCTAAGTAATGTCGTAGCTGTAAATATTTGTAGAAATCATGATTCCCAAGGCCAAACATGTCCTTAATTTCCTGAAAATTCATTATAACATTATTTTTAACAATCTCCCAATGCATCCTCAGACCATTTTTCCATAATTTAAACCCACTGTTTAATTTGTTTGGCGTGAAGTCATATCCAATCCACCGCATATACATATATATATATATATATATATATATATATATATATATATATATATATATATATATATATATCACAAATGTATAAGGATTTCATTGTGGCAATAATTTATATGTGACGATGAGCTTATGTTGTCCAATTTTACATGGCTCAGTTAATCGACTAGTGTATACAATTCATAATAACGAATAGGTCAGTTATTAAATTATCAAATTATTACATATCATCAATAATTTTAGTGCTGTATTAGTGCCACTGTTACTTTACACTTTCAAAATAAGGTTTTTATAAATCTTTTATAACTGTTTTTACATTTTGTTGCCATTGTTTTTATTCCACACCACTACATTAACTACACACCTTTTATGATTTGCTCTAGCAACATATAATTTCATATTTAGTTTCCGTCTGTAGTCATAACCACTCGTTCTATCTGTGAGTATTTTCTTTATGTTACTTGGAAGTAATTTATTTCTTGCTTTGTAATATACAGGTTTAAATACAATAGATGTTTTCCCATTACACAATGGCATAGAGAGAAAATGAAATGGATTTCATCGCAGACATAATAAAGAAATAAACTGTATTTTTTGCAAAGTGTAATGAATTTTATTCACATTTGTTTTTGTCATTTTATTAAGTAAATGTTGATGATGTCCGTCCTGCAGCTGTGGCTGTGGTGAAAGGAGGCCAGCTGAGTTGTGTTCATTAGATTTCTAGCTTTAGTAATGGTATTCATTTGAGACGCCTGTCTGTAATATAGTTGTATTGATGTTGTAGAACACCAACAAAGGTAATAATGGCAATATTTTGAACATAGAACTTTTGAACTCTTTTAGATATGTGTATATGAGCTTTATTGTGTTTAACTGCTAATGTACTTTAACTGTTAAATTGTGTTTCATAGGAATGTGTGCATTTGTACTGTATGAAACTAAAGATACTAGATGGGTAACAATGGCAAATGTTTACAGTTTATGATATAATCTACTCTAAAGATAAATTACACTTAGATTATATTATGTATATATTATCTAAGGAAAAACATTACATTATTGATATTTTTTTCTTGGCTACTAGATTAGAAATTTCAAGTGAAATGTGCTTTTATTTAGACTGGTTTATTTTTCAGTGCTTCTGTTAAAAAACCCGTTACATAAATATAAATATGAAATTATTAAAGAAAAACAGAAAAGCTTTTTTTCCTGCTGGTCCTAATTTCTGACCGGATACCTGGTATGAGACGCATATAGAGCAGGACATAAAACAAATGTGCCTGACACAAAGGACAGGACAGGAACCATGTAATAGTACAAGACCCTCATTACACAAGAGATGGCAGTAAATTACACAGGGCAGGACGCTGATGAGGCCAGGGCATACATTGATTTAACCCCTACAGTGCAATGATTGCGCTGAATCCTCTGTGACAGTCTCATGTCCATTTCTGATGAAATCTAAAACCATGTGGACATGCACTTCCTGGAAGCATTCATAAATAAATAACCTCTGTTTTGATGCCCATGTGTTACCCTAAGTGAATGTCAGGAAGACTGTAATCCTCTGAGGACAGAGAATGGGGTCTGTCCGGTAGTACTTTAGCTGAGAGTTGGTGGCAGCCTCCATCATCTGGCACAGGCTGCAGCCCGGTGTCACTTTTGTACTTCAGGATGGATGGCTCTGCATGGCCTGGACACTGTTAACTCTGTCCCACTGGTGAGCTTCAAGGAGAGGCTATAAGAGGCATACCTCTCCATGAGCCACTCTAGCAAAAACGAGGAGGAAATCCAAGGACCTAGTGCAGTGTGATTTTTCTTTTCAATATATTTATTAAATTTAAACTTGGTGTCAGATATTATAGACTGTGGAAAACTTACTTACAAAAAATCCTTTCGCAGCAATATTGAGTTAGCTCAGGTTACAACTGATATCGTACTGTCTATTGAGACAGATGAAAAATGTTACCCCCCTCGTGCGAAGGTGGCAATATTCTTCCCTCATAGATCCCCACTGTTCAGTTCTCTTTTGATTTCCATGCATCATTTAAAATTGAGCGGCTGTGGTGACCATGAAGCTGGCATAAATTTTAGTTTAGCATTCACTTAAGATGTGACAGTGAGTAATTGGCATGTCATGGCTTACGCTACAGCAGACGAAACTTCACATCAGGAGTGCTAAAAAGAAAAGTTATAGTTAATTTTTTTTTTTTTATTGCTTTGCTGATCAGGTGCTTATTTTAAGCTTAAATATGTTTCACTGCTACAGGCGTATAGATGCCATCCATTACTTTTTCTAATAGGCTATAATATATATATACGCTTTAGCTCAAAACAAAAAAAAGTGTGAATACTGTATGTGGATATATTCACTTCAATTTACATTTTATTTGTAGAGCTCAATATAGGTTGCCTCACAGGCCTTAAAGAAATTGTTGAATTGATTAAAACACACACACACACACACACACATATACAATGAAAATGATCAGTAATATGTAAAATTATCTAACCATATATACAGCATATATAAATATTTTTTGTACAACTGTGCCTTGCTCAGAGGACTGTGATAATAAATGCAACTCCTCCATATGCATATGTGAAAATAATCCTGTTGTTATGAAATATTTCTTTAGCTAGAAATGAGGTATTCACAAGAGCTGAAATGATCAATGTATAGGTTCCATGCATGTTGTTGTTTTGTTTCTAAGAACCTCAGTATCTTTACTCAGGCACAGGAAATATTCTGCAGGATGGATTACTCTGACAAAGCTCTGCATGGAAGCTTTCATTGAGAGCAGTACTCCAACAGCCAGGTTGAGACAAAGCTGCTTATCCACGGGGTCACAGTAATGTAATGGTGTGTGCAGCCAATTTGCTCCTTGCTATTCAACGGGTGTGAATATCATCCATGGGAGGAAATCACTTTGATTTTCGGAGCCTTGGTAATTGACTTCCCCAAATGTCTCTCAACACTGAACTCTGTCAGATCTGGCGTGTCACAGAGATGCTTTCAGCAAAGGTGGCTTTTGTCAATATAATTAACAGAGCTGACAAGAGGAATTGTAGATTTTCTCCCAAGTTCCCAACCTCCCAGGAGTCAAGTGGAGAAATGGGTACTTTTTTTTTTTAATCTAATACATCAGTGCTCAGAATTCATTAACAACAATACTTTAAAAAATAATAGTACAATAACAAAAAAATCCTTGCAGGGATTATGTAAAAGCAAGATACTGTAAATTGTAATATAATTTTCTTTCTTCATAAAATAATGGGTACGGCTCAAACAGTACCCAGAAGCCTGGTCCACATACAAACAAAGGATGAAACACTAAGGATGATGAAATTAGCCCCAACAACAGTCCATCAGAGTAAATACACTGACTTTGTTCCTTGAAAATTTTTTTTTCAGTTTCTCCTTTTCCATATATTATTTCCAGCTTTTCCTCTTTTTATGTTTCCTTAACTTACTTGAAGCTTCCTGCAGATTTTCCCCCGATAAAAGGGAGGCTTGAATACTTTTGATGTGAAAAATCTGAACACTGGGTGTGTTTTGAGCTGCATTTGTGGAAAAGTGTTTTTAAAGGTCTCATTCCAACACATTCTGCGTTTGAAAGTGGTGTATCTATTTACCATTCATAGAAAACAACACAGAGAAACAAGCAACTCAGAAAAAGTCTGTACAATACACGTCATGTGGACAAGGGCGTCACCTGCTTGGGGTCATGCCCACCCACGGAATGCAGGTAACACTCCCACCAGCACCCTCTGATTCAGGGTAATAGATGTACGGCTGTATTTCCGAAGACATGTTTTTTTTTTTTTCTGCAAGTTTTCGAAACAAGCCACAGCACAAAAACTAGGTTGATGCTACTCTGGGATGGTAAACACACACAGAGCGAGAGGGGAGGGGGGAGTGTTCCTTCACACTTTCATTCTCTGAACCAATCAGAGACGCCTCATTACCACGTCATGAATATGTATAAGGAAGGATCGTTAACTCTGTGGTTCGTCCTCAAGTCCTTTTTCCACCCTCCAAACACAGCTGGAAAGAAAGAATGCAATGGAGAATACATTCACTAACAATGGAGAACACAGCAATATTAATTGGAATTTGAGCTTTAACAATTGGGGAAAATGTTATGAAAATGATAAAACATTAATAAATTAATTAAAGTAGCAATTATCCAGGTAGTATTTAAATACAAACAAAGGCACAAATGTTTTTATAGTTTAATAACATTGTCAAGGTTTCATTATATAAAGCCTTAAGCATTAAATCACTGACAAAAAAAATCCAGTTCTTTGAAACTGTAGACTTTATTGGCCCTTCTGAACAACCAAATCCTTTTTTTTCTTTTTCTTTTTTTTTTATATGTTAATTTCCATACATGTTTTGCAATTCTATGTCATATTTGATACATTGGGACTCAGTGCTCAAATATTATTTTTGAACAAACATGTCCAACAAAATGGTAATTCCTTTTCAAAATTGGTAATGTTCTTCCACCTTACTCATTAAATTAATCTTTTAGTGTCACTGGAAAGGTTTCTGGTGACTGAATGGAGGAGCAGCGGTTCTACTCAGATGTCCAAGCTCCCCACCCTATCTCTAATGCTGTGCCTGCCACCCTGTGAAGGAAGCTCATTTCAGCCACTTGTACCCAAAACTCATGACCATACAATACTCCCCCCAGAAATTCTGAGCAAGGAGCCTCCACACACGCCCTGTCTCATCTACTGGTTAGCAGGTTTTATAAACGCCTTGTGCTTCGCCATGATTGACATCATCAGGAGTTGGAGAATTTTTCACAGAATGTGGTGTTTTAAACGCTGGCATAATTTTCACCAATGATGTCATATTTAACTGACCAATGAGATGAGAGTCTTGTTCTTGGAAACATGAACTGACGGCACTTGCGAGAGAGTTCGCTCGCGTAATGCCGGAGGGTTGAAAAATGGCAAGGAGGCTCTCAGATTGTGGCAAGGAAGCCCTGCGCCCTTAAGCTAGCATCTGGGGATAGTTCTGCCATAGGTGAGCCCTGGAACGTAGATCTATGGGTAAATCAAGACCTTTGTCTTTTGGCTTAGCCCCCTCTTCACTACAACAGACCAGTTTACTGCCTGTATTTTTTCAGGCTGTAAGGTTCGATATGAGGAATGAGCAGTAATTTCGCCACCATATAATGTATATTATTGCAGCAATATGCTTGAACTGACCCTGACATGGTTTCACTCAGCTACTCCATACTCCATACTCTCTGCTTCTCCAGTGCTACAGTATTTAATAAATAGATTCTATTTCAGGGCTTTTCTCCAGTCTAACAGTATGATATTTTATTAATAGTCAGTTGCTATTGCTTAGTCTGTTGCTATGAAATTCTGACTAAAAAGATGTCAATCATGTCATGGCCTTGGAGTGTTCAAGGTGAGACCAGAATCTGATCCAGTTGAATAGAATCAAATGGGACTGCCATGTCTCAGACGGAACTGTGCAGTAAATGAGTGGAGCACAGACAGGACAAATCCCTAGAACAGGAATATCTTCATTTTTGTGTTGTTCCACCCATGCACACATGGTTGGATGCTGTTGCTTGCCAAAGGTACCATGTGGCTTAAGCTCAGAAACATGAACACAGTGAAATAAAAGAAAAACAGAAAATACTTGTAGTGGGCAGGATCTCTGTAGGTAAACGGGTGGAGAAGATGTAGAAAGGTTATTATTGTAAGAATCCTGAGAGTGGTTTGGTAGGGAAAATGTTATGTACTTTGGGCCGGATCTAATAAGATCCCTGATGGAAAAATTCTGAGTTACCATCTAACAGTCAAGACACAGTCACTGGATTCTGGAATCAAGAGACTTTACTTTTAGCAAGCTGTCAAATCCATACAAGATGCAGCAGTTGACTAACATCAGGAAGTCGAAGTTGTTATAAAAGAGTATGGATAATACAATCATCGGTCCAAGTGTCCAAACATGACATTGATCAAATTCACTATTGGCTTAAAACACAGTGGATGGATTCTTCGATCATCTTCCCCGTGGTCTGATATCCCCATACAAACATACAGACATACAAATAGAGGAGAAATCATAGACCTATCCTGGGTGTTTCCTTATAGGATAGTCATGATAACCCCTTTACGACTTGTGCTCTGGAAACCGGGCATTTACAGAGTATAACCAAATATTATTTCTCTAAAAATCCCAATTTGTATAATTACTGTATGCATGCGTTATGAAAAATTTTACATGTGGGGTTGAACCACAGTTTTCAGGTGATTTACAAAGAGTGACTGCGTAGATGACAACAGGTGCAAAGACTTGAAGACACTACCGATTGTGGTCATGGATACAATCCAATGTAAAAACTGCTCTGGGATCTGCCACTGGTTCATCTAGAAGGTCTAAAATGATGTTGCTAGGCAGTAGTGCCAGATTAATTTTAGAGGGGGGGGTTGTTACATTGAAATAACATTCACATAAGTTTGTCACAAGTATCCTAATGTTGGTGCTTATTTTTAATGACAATCATCAGAATAAGTGGAAAAGTAGATTTTATAAGAGTCCAGTGTGTGTGTGTGTGTGGGGGGGGTGGTCTCATTTTGACAATAACTGCACCCATGTGTGCAATCATGTAACCAAACCATCTGCACCTCCTTTGAGGCGTGTTAAATATAGACATAGTTTTTAAGAGCAGCATTGCTTTCAGGTTTGATCAACCAATCACTTTGCATGAACTAAATTCATATATTTACATTTTCTACCCCCAGCATATGTACAGTTGTGTGTGAATGCCCCATATTGCATATTCATTCTGGTAAGGGTTAATAACTGAATGCAAACACACTATTTTTCTCTTCTGAAAGATGCAACCCTTAGTGTCCACTGTTAGTAAATGAGTTTGTACATTTTTTGTGTGTGCAATGAGTTTGCACATGTTTTTATATGTGCAAACCTTTAGTTAATCCAGCCCTGTATCTTTAAAATGAATGCGACAGAGAAATGAATGGAGATACTGTAGGGCCAACACTGTGAATGAACATGAAGATTAATGAATATCTTATTTAACTAGCATATTTTTCTATTAGTCCTTACTGTCTGTGTTTTTTTTTTTCATTTGATTTGCAAGGCTAACAATTGTTGTAATGAAATCATCATTGTGATTATGTAATATATGACTGCTAATCACATTCCAGTAAACTCGTTTAGGGATTGAAGGTATTCTCTGCTGGATGCAGCCAGTGGTTGATTGGCTTTTTAGAGCAGTTGTGCAATATTAAAATTGCTTCTAATGCTCACATAGACTGAAGATTACAGCAACAAGGCAATGAAAGTAATGTTGAACAATTGGAAGGCAGTATGCTCTAGATACTGGGTGGAGGACACTGGCAGAGTCTTGCTGTATTCATATGTTATGTTTGTTATTACTGTGGTTGTGTAACTCTCTGCCCGTGGGACTATGGAAGGTTTTGATGGCCAACATTTGTAATTCTCCCACCATAAAAAAATTTTAACAATATGGCATAAACAAGTAAGATGAAATTACAAAACCATGTGAGTTTGTGGTATCCAAGATCTTCTAGATAAGTTGAAAGTTTTACAGTTATATTATAGGTTTAAACCATATTTTTGTGTGATGAGAGAGATCAATCACACACATTTGCAATATTTATTATGATGTTTATTGAAGTTCATACATTTCATTTTGGATTTCCCTCACTACTCTCCAGTATGTATGACATTAAAATATTTAGTTACATTCATGTTCCCTCATGTCCAGTCATTTTTTTTTTATGCTGGTCGTGCGTTACTGTACAGACTTAACTATTCAGCAAATGAGAAACTGAACACTGAAAGTGTATTAGTCAACCTCAGACCATTTATACTTTGGCTGTAATATAAATCTTAAAAAAAACAAAAAAACAAAAAAAACCCCGCATACTAAACACAGCACATATCATTACCTTCATAGTAGCCAAATTTGGCAAATCTGCATGACTTTACTCTCCTACCACTGCTGCTTATTTTTGACCTGAAAACAATATGACTTATTTGCTATGAGGCTAATGATATGTACATTTTACAGCATATGTACAGGAATTATATCTGCATGCTAGAGATGTTTGCACATAAATAATGGTTAAAAAGCCAACCTGTAATCTGCCATCTGTGTCAAGGTTTTTTCATTTTTTTAAAAATGCATTATCCCCTTTCTATTAGATTAGTCCAGAGGTATAATTTATGAACATGGTGACATATTAATAGAATCATTAGCCAAATAAAGCAGCCTACCAACCACAAATAAAAGTCCATTAATAAGACAACCCGGTTTTGAACCTTGATTCTAGTGGAAGGCTGTGTGTAGAACTGGAGGACTGGATGTCATGAGGCGAGGTGCAGTTGATAGAGACAGGTTTTCATCCTGTACTGGGAAGTGGAGAGAGAGAGAGAAAAACTATTGTACTGACTCAAGAGGAGAAAAACACTGAATTGTAGTGAGCATCCACTACTGTAGCACAAGTAGCATATTATGAAGGTGGTAAGGTTATTTAGCTCAGTGTTTTTTTTTGTACGTTTGACCGTGACTGCAATAACATGCAGAGGATATTACTGTGTCGTGTAGTTGAATAACACATACTGGATACTGCAGATGCAATGCATAATAAATGTAACTTTAACCAAACGACATAACTTGTTCTATCCGTACAGAAACACTGAATGAACGCTGCAAGAAGAACAACACACAGAACACATACATTACTCTATTGTACTGTACTATCCTATTTTTCCATCTATATGTCAATGATTTCAGCGCTCATATTCTGTTGAAGGATTCAGTAGACTGGGTCCATCTCACCATGCACTGGCTAGTAGACGGGGAGTACCCTTTATTAATATTAAATGCAGATCTTAAGTTTCTGTTAGCTTCATGTTTCTGCCTTCCAGCATTTATTCCGGTCGCCATATATGCTCCATGCTCAGAGTGTCTCATTAAATCTGAAGTAAAGTACGACCTTGTGTAGAAGTAGAACATTGTCCGTTTCTCACTGCTAAAGTGAGGTGTGAGAACATGTTCTACTTTTCTCATTCCTAAAACTCCTCAAGCCTCATTAACTACAAAAACAAGCCAACTAGCTGCTGTGAATGGTTTGTAGCATTTACTTGAGCCAAGAAAAGGCTCTGTAGCTCATGGACTGAACGGATTCCCTGCTGGAGCAAGCAATCACTGAGGCAGACGATAATGGGAAAAGTTTCATGTTTTATATGGTCTTATGTGCTGAGTGGTCGGGTTTATAGTTAGCTGTAATGTGTACATTGCAAGTGCACACATTGAACCAAAGATCTATGAGTCAAAGTTTTTTTCTTGTTTTAATAATAATTCTGTGTATTTTATATTTTCAAAAGAACCATTCACACATTGAGGCCACTGAGATTGTGTGTGATAGCCTACTTTATCACTTGGATTTAACACTTGGAGCTGAAACCACAAAGAATGGGTTGCACTCACTAATTGTGCAGAGAATTGTCCAGGGAACTACACAGCATTTGCACATCCAGTCAGGGATATATCCAGAAAACATCTTTGCAGTAATTATACGCTAGTGCAAACATACACAAGAACTTTTGCCTGAACATTGGCAGATTTTTCTTCGCACTTCAGTGCACAGGTTAGGCCATACCGAAAACAGCAGAGAGCAACAAAGGCTCAAATTGTATGTCTTTAACCATTACATGCATGGATTAGTGAGAAACGGAGAGAATCTGACATGTCCAAGTGGTTCCAGTTCTTATTGTGAGTGACATACACAACTGCATTTTCATATTTTGAATGTAGTTTAATGGTAAATATAAAAATTAGCATGAAATTGTTTGTAAATGCAGTAGATTAATGACTGAATTGGCTGGGTGCTCTGGTTTCCCCCATCACCCAAAAACATGTTTGTTCGGGTCAAATCGTCCTGTCAGTTGATTCTGACCATTAGCCTGGCTCTACGGCAGGAGATGGGTCCCCGGGCGCCACCCATGGCTGCCCACTGCTCCTTACAGGTGCCCCAATGGCATCAGAAAGGATGGGTTAAAGGATGCATGTATATATATATATATATATATATATATATATATATATATATATATATATATATATATATATATATATATATATATATATATATATTTACATTTAAATTATCTTGTGCGTGTTTAAACTGCAGGGAACAGTGGTCCAAGTGTGATTTTTGCTCATATTATTTATCACAGTGTGAATTGCAGAAATCCCATGGAATATGATTTCTAAGTCTTAGCCTCCAGATGTGATTTTTTTGTAAGGCAATCTCAGTTTGAATCATTTTTTCAGAATTAATGGGATATTTACATCCCTTTTACAAGAGATGTCAAATCTTTTCTTTCCCTCTGAGAGTCAGTTGGACAAAAGAAAAGTAGCTAGAGCCAGAACTATTCAAGTTTTAGTCTAGCTTTTTTCCCTCCACAAACAGCTGATCTCAACCGACCTGGTTGAGATCAGCTGTGAGATCAACTGAATGGTATCCAAAACATATATTTCAGAAACAGATTTCTAGACCGATTTTCGTTGCCTCATCAAACTGAACTGTTGATCAATATCCTTAATATAGTTATTTATTTGTAAATGTTAATTGAAGTAAACTATGTATAGTTAATTATTTGTGTTTATTTAAAAGAAAAATTCTGTTCTGGAAATGCTATTGCGTTGTTTTTATACCCCCCCCCCCCCACTCCGACTTTACTTAGGCCCATCTAAAAATAGCCGCCTAGATCCGCCACTGACTGAATGTAGTTGTGGACAGCGTTAAATGAGTGCCTGACATTGGATCTTTTACTGACTGACACTTACAGAACTTACATTATCACCAGAATCATTGTAAAATCTGGTGGATGCATTGTTACCCCTGTCCTTCACATCTGTCATACTTATGTTTCTCATCATCATCATCATTATCATCTTCATCTACTCAAACATTCACTGGCTTTGACTGACCAATAACAACACTGTTCTATTGTACATGTGGTTCAGTTCAAGGCTATAACTAATCAGTAACAGAAAATCATATTGGCTATAATATCAGTAATGTTAACGCTAAAATATGTTTTTACTAAATCTGCTCTGAGCATTCATATGTATTGAACAGTAAGGCTGGCGGTGTGAACAAATAGCTCAGCTGAAAATTGATTGAGTGCTGCTCTCTGGCAATCTCAAACACAAACACACATCTTTTATCAGACATTTCAACATTTGTCTTTAGGTGTTTCTAGACACATTTCCCCTATCTACAACAACAACAAAAAGAAGTGCAGTTGAAAGCTAACCACAATATGCATTGAAACCTTGGTCTGAGCTACACCAGTTGTGTGCCAGGCTACTTGCATCCTGTTAATTCTACCAGGTTTACAGATTTACACCATTTTCATCCAAGTCATCTGGGGTGCCAATAAGCGGGAGGTAAACATGATAAATTCACCCACAGAGCAGAGGAGGGGCGTCAGGCGGGTGGCATTACTCCAATTCATTCTGTGTTGCCCGCCCCCTTTCCTTTTTAAGTGTACGCATGTAGGAGTAAGAGGTGTCCCGATTATTGATTAGGCAGAGGTGAAGGGTTAAGGAGCAGTTCAGTATATGGGCAAAACAGTGGGGGAGCAGAAATTTGTCATAATTATGTTCAAATAATTTGCAAGATGGAGGTAAACACAACAAAAAAAGTGCAACAGTGAAACATGTTTTTTTTTTCATATTTTCTTTGTAAACAACGTAATCATTTGATTGACCATTTAATAAAATTTCAATGCGTTATAGATCACAATTTTGCAGTATATAGTTGATTGCTGTGCAAAACTGCCCATGGAACAGATTTGGTTACAGCTGCATGGGGAATACTATGGTGGCCGACGGGGGCAAATGCACTGCATCGACGAAACGCTGCAAACACAAGAAAGATGCACAACCAAAAACACAAACAAATGCAACACAAGTGAAGCTGTAAGAGAAAAATGTTGCAATAACAGAAACCAAGCAGAAGCAAAAACGTACAAACCCCCGAAACAAATGCGACAGAAAAATGCTGCAAATACCCAAACATGCAAACTTCCAAAACAACTGCAAGAGAGAAAGGCTGCGAATTCACTCCACAATAAAATGGAAGTTCACCAAAATAAAATGGAAGAAGATGACGGTGGATGAAGACGAAGTTGAAGTTTAAGAGATTAGCATGAAAAGGTGTAGAGCAGCAGAGGTTTGTAGCTAATGTTAGTGCCGCACCTCTGCTGCTCTTCTATTATATTGTAGCAGATTACGGTCAAGTGTTTAAAAAAGACAAAAGGAAAACGTACCTTTCACGTTAATATCCTAAATTAATGAACTACATCTTCATCCACCTTTCATCTTATTTTGGTGAACGTCTGTTTTGGTGTGGAGTGAATTTGGAGCCTTTCTCTCTTGCAGTTGTTTTGGGAGTTTTGCGTGTTTTGGTATTTGCAACATTTTTCTTTTGCATTTGTTTTGGGGGTTTGTGCGTTTTTATTTCTGTTATTGGGGCATTTTTCTTTTGCAGCTTCACTTGTATTGCATTTCACAGCCCCAGCAGACCATGGAGTAAAATATCACTGATGCCACCGCAGTCATAAAGAGTCCTGAGCAGTACCCTGCACACTCCAAAGGACCTCAGTGTCTTCAGTAGATAGAGGCGGCTTTGGCACTTCCTCTACAGGACATCTGTGTTTTTTGACCAGTCCAGTTTAGTATTTAGGCGAACACCCAGGTACTGTATTCGTACTCTTCCACCATCTCAATGTGCAAACCTTAATCATGGCCTCGACGACTGAAGATGACATAACGGGTCACAAAGGGTTGTCCGATTTCATCTGGGAATATTTCAACCTCTACCCATTACAGCGCCATTTCAAGAGGTAGTGGAAGGGGTTTGGGACGTTGTAAAAAATTTATTGTAAGATCTGTTGTAAAATAGACGATTAGAATGTGGGAATCAGACATGGAAAATGTGTTAATTTTCAGGGGGTTTTTCACAGTAGCACAAGGGATGTTGGAGCGCACCCCCCTCTACCCCGACATATCAACAAAACACTGAATATTTTAGGACCCACGACGTTTAGCTTTCATGGGGCCCACAATCGGTGGCGGCACCCCTGCAAGTATTCCACTCTAAATGTCTGTTTTTCAGACTTTTGACGAGTTGAAGCATCAGTACAGCTTGTCTTGTTTCCCTCTGTGTTGCTGGTTTGATCTGTTTGCGACTCCTTTTGCAGTTAACCAGGAGGTTCTACTAAAAGACTATCGAGAAGTAAAAGAAAAAAGTACTTGGTGGTAAAGGGATTGAAAAATGGTCTGCATAGATAAGATGCATTTCACAAGAAAAATGAATCTCACCAAAGGTTAAACAGGCCAAAGAAATGTCATCAAAATGCCACTTAAACATGATTTGGCCTTTGGATTCTTTCATCGCATCAAACTTTGTGCCAGAAATGTGGCTTGAATATGAGGGAAAATGCAGCGCAGGCTTCTGAAAAGGTCGATCAAGATCTGGTTCAGAATAAAAACCTGCACTTTAAGATAAACTGCAATATATTAAATGGATCGATAATGCAGTAGTTATAATTTACTTTTACTTTAACATACATTTAAAAGATAGGGATTCAAATCATTAATTCATGAATCCATAGGTGGTTGACATTATCGATCGGTTATCGATTAATGGAAAAATTTGAAAAAAAGTGACAATTTTCAAGAGAACCTGAATTTCTCTTTCAATGTAGAAGTACAAGCTAAATATTGTTTATTTACTTCATTCAAAAAAGTATGTCATATTTCATAACGATTCAATTATTGTACCATTAAGGATACAGCACAGGCGATGACATTTACGTAGTCGAATAAATAAATTTTGCAGAGATGATAAATAAATAAATTGATTTGAAGGGGGCAATTTGGCACAACGGCCGCTACTGTCAACACCACGAACACTGCTTTGGAAAAGGACAATTAACCGACAGTATTGCAATTTAACCTTGGGAATTATTATCAACAATTTATTGATTGCTGATTAATTGTTTAAATCCCTAATTTAAAGATATATTAAAAGTAATCATGGAATTTGATTTGAAACACACTAAAATGATTGAAAAGTTGAAAAATGAAGTTCAGTGCAGTGTTAATTTCATCAGATGAGATGAGACAAAATATGTTGGTCGACCACCCTTTTTTTCCCTCATGATGGGGCGATGACGAGACGACACAGCTGTTTGAAAAACACTGATGAAAAACACCACGAACAATGTGCCTGTGCTGTAGTGTACTTGTGTAAATGGCAATAAAAGTCTATTCTATTCTAAATAAAAAAATGGGTAACAAAATTAACAATGGTCCAGTGAAACTTTTAATGACTAATACATAACATCTGAAGTGTGACTGTTGATGGGCCCTTATCTAGGCGACTAACTCGAGGCATTAAAGTTGCCACTTAATTAAATGTACTATTGAATATATAATTTCCTTCTAGCACTTACTATCTAAGGTTCTGCACCACTTTTTTTACTCATAATATGTTTACCTGCTTTGGGAAACTGTCTTTGGAATGACATTTAACCCAGCATTTATCCTTTCTATCAAACCAATCACTTGCATTTTCTGTATAGTTAGAATTCTATGATATCAAATAGCTTTTTGTACTTTTAATATAACAGCTTTTTAAAAGAAAATGTGATAGAAATTGCTGAATTATTCATTTGTTTGACCTCCTTCTAATCTAGTTTATTTTGTTTCATAGAAATGTCTCTCTGCGTGTGACAAATGTTACATTTCCAGATTTATACTTTGCTTCATGGCTTTGTCTTTAGTGGATGTAATTGAAATCATTCTGGTTAAAGATTCACTTTGAAAAATGGCCCCAAAAAAAGACAATTAAAAATGTTTGTCTTAGCGTTCCCTTGCTGCTAAACACATTTATCCCACATCCCATTCTTCATATTTTGTGTGCAATCAAATCTTAATGTATTTCTTATTTATTTTATTGACATTTTATAATATATGTATAATCAGTTTATCTTGTCCTTTTGTAATTTTTTTTAATTTTGTGCAATCAAATCTTAATGTATTTCTTATTTCACCCTTGTCTTAAAATTGTATTTTAATTATTAATCAATGTGAAGCACTTTGGGCTACAATTTTTGTATAATAAATACAGATTATTATTATTATTATTATTATTATTATTATTATTATTATTATTATTATTATTATTATTATTATTATTATTATTATTATTATTATTATTATATCCACACTGTACTATACATGGCTTCATTCAGTGACTTCATTTCCATCACTGTCATCTGTCTGATACATGACTTTCATCTCTCACTGCCTAATAAACCTGCCAGTGTACCTGCTACTTTTACACCACTACTCTTCTCTATTTCAACACAGTCCACGCTAATTAGTTTATGCCTGGCGGCCCTCCCTTCCCTGAGGCCACTGTGGCTACCTCGCCTTCATTTCCCCTCAGATACGAGACACAACAGTTCCTGAAAGTGGAGGATTTCACCTCAGCGTTCTTCAGCCTTGGGCTGATTTGGCCTATTCACAACAAATAAGAGGATCAAACTGCAATCTGTGAGGGTGCAGTACAGTCACTCAGTGCATTAGGAGGCGAGAAGGCAACACCTACGCCTGTTTTCCTCCAGGTTGACTAAAACACACTCAAGTACTTGGATTTATGTGACAGACTGTGGTTAAAGGTAGAAGCCCATTGTTTTTACCTTCTGTGGGGCTGTATTATCCTTGTGCTTAATTGCTTTAGTGATCATTCATGATTATATGAGCGTGTGTTTTCATCTGTTGGAGCCTCAAGTTTTCCCAGACTGCTGACTGCTGTCGACTGAATCGAAGCTTGAACCTTTGTAATAAATTGCCTTGACTGTTACCTCTGATAACAGCATGGATTCTCACATCCTTCATAATCTTATCTAAATCTTTGAAGTGTAATGCAATTAGCCACCACAGATGAATCTCTTCTGCTTTTTAATTGTCATTGTGGAAAGTGCTGCATCTTTTGCGTATATAATTTGAACGAACCCACATAGCTGGGGTGATTTTTGTTTTGTTTTGTGTTTTTTTGTTTGTTTGTTTGTTTTACAACCGAATCTCCCAGGGCTACTGACTTTGGTTGTCAGTTGTTATTTTTATGCTGTGACAAAAAAAAAAAAAAAAAAAGATAAGGATAAGGATCTATATTCTTGTGCGCACATGCACAGAATGCTGTGGGTAAGTTTAAGAGCCCCTGTGATTCGGCTGACTTATTAGTCTGAAAAATTAGAGACAGTCGAAGAGATGACAGTGCTTCAGCTTTCATTAACTCTAAATCACTTCCCACAAAGAGTGCAACAGTGCACAAAGGTAATTAATTTCCTCAAGGACAATTATTTTAGTGCTTTCAGATAATGACAAGAACTCCTCAAAGTTCAATCTCTGTAGATACTGTAGGTGTGTTTGAAGGAAAATTACCCCCAAAGGGCTAATTCAGATGCAGACATGGTCGGTGAGAAAGTTAATTTACAATATACAGGTTATATTTATCTGAGTGAATATACTCTTGTTACAGTACAGCATAGGGGAAAATGCTACCCAACGCTCAATTAACAAGCAGTTATTACAAGAGTACAGTGCATGAGGGAGTGTAGAGTACAATGTCAAACACACTTTAGAGAGAACAGAAGTCCTACGACAGAAATATACATCAGAAGAGTTGCACAAAATAGCTTAATATTCCAGCCCCTTTTTGTGTTGACTTTGTTGGTTTTGATTGTGTGTGTGTTTCTTATGTATATCCTGTTACATATGCGGAACCGCAGACAATTTGCCATCATTATATTTGCATACTGAACAGTGAACAATATAAAATCTAATCTATAATTTGAGAATGTTATGGAAAAGATAATACACTTCCATAATATTAAAAAGTGAATAGAATCTTCTGTGTGTTTTATTACTATTTATTTAATTATGAACATAAGACTACATTTTTTCAAGCAACATTAGTTGCTAGAATTAGTTTTTAGATGCAAGAAACAGTGGCAACTAATTTTGAATGTTATATCTAAAAAATATTTTGGATCATTAGAATTTAGTGGTAATGGTATAATGTGCAAGAAAAATGAAATATTAAAGTGTTTGTTAGAATTGACAAAATACAATAAAGATACTACAGTAAGCATTCAATACAATTTTTAGATGTTTCAGTTTCCAGTCATTTTACACGACATGCACATGATTAAATGTGGTTATTAGTGTTTATTTTTGAGTGATGCTTTATCTGCAGTCCGAGTAGCAGTACATTATTAGCGACAGTCTTAGGCCATGATTGATGTTACCTCCTGTCAAATGAGTTTCTCTTATTCTGATTGAACAGCAGATCACTCCTCTACTTGGTGTGGCATCAATTTTGAAATAGAGTGCGGAGTTAAGACTGTCTTCCCCCACGAGAAAACACATGTCCTTGTCTGGGAGGTACAGAATTGCAAAGCACAAGTACTATATGACACCTCATATTTGCTGCCGACAGCTGACAATGTCCTATTTTAACTGGAATTCACTTCAATTCAGTGAAATCCTTGTTGTCATACTTTCTATAAGTGAAGATGAGCACCAACAGTTCATCTTCTGTAATAAAACACTGTCCTCACCCAGGAAACAAACAAAAACATGACAGCGCTGTTTGTTTGTTCAGATTTTTACATTCATATTTTCCCCACAAGAACCCTCCAGGAGTTGTATGAACAATTACTGTCTTCCTCTAGTAGTAAAAGAAGACACAGTGAAATATTTTGTCCGTGTATGTTAGTGCAAAGTGACAGCGGAGGAGGCAGTTTGGTTGTTTTCTTTTGTTATATAGAGTTCTTTAATGACTACACTATATGGACAAAATAGTCGAACCTATCACAGTATTACACAGGAGTGGGAGAAAAAAATCGATTCACATAGGTATCTGGATTTTTCGTTTTACGATTTTTAAATCTATTTTTTGTTCAAAAATCAAATTTTTTCCCCATATTTTAATGATTCCTTTTAAGCCAGGTGGGGGGAAAATTACTGCATATAAAGACAGTAGATGACTGTATGAGTCACTCACATGTATAATGTGTGTCATGGAATACACAGAAATCACCTCACCAAAGACACACAGATGACAGCTAGCTTATTATCGTATTAGCTTTAACAACACAGCAGCATTAAACAGCATTAACTTCTGTGCAGATAAATAATACACTATGTTAATGTCTATTCCAACTGTATTGTGTTATTAATCTCACCTTGTGTCATTTACACAGAGTAATAAACCAGGAGTATATGAATTAGAGTTGGGAAAAGAGAGTGTTTACAGTAGCAACAAAACAGCGGCTAATTCTAAACACAGACTTTGGTGCGTTCACGACCGTCGTAACATCTCTGGTGCGTTCAACAGCGCGGGATATCTGAAAACTTAGAGAAAATGAGTTGTTTTTAATAAATATAGTATATATGTAATTAAAGTGTGTGTGTGGTCTTTCTAACAGAAGGGAAGAGCAGAGCTGGATATGTACACTTTAAAGTTAACTTTATTATGAAGTATGTTAATTTAAAAGCTCATATTTGTGATGTGTACAGACAAATGTAGCAGTTTACTTCCCAAAGTCTGGTTCAAATATATTACTGCTCAATAAATCTGAACAGACTCACATATGATGTGCATTTATTTTTTTTAAATATAGTTCCTGATATGATCTGTAGGCATCATCATTCAGCATATTTATTGCAACTTTGACTTCCACAAAAGACTAAAAACTTTCATCACAATTTTTCAGAAAAGTTCATGCAACATCAGGCATTTTAGGACACAACAATCTCAAAAAAGACCCACAAAATCCTGGAGGGACTGATATTAGGCTGTACAGTAGGTGGCCGCTGAGTTTGACACCCCTGCCCTACATTAACATTAATTAAGCTTTTTTTTTTTTTAAGTAAATGACAATATTAGCCACAACCATACCTGAAATACAAATCTTTATTGCAATGTAAAATCTCAACATTTGTCATGATATATTTGTTGCAAACATCTGAATCTAGTGTGTTCTAGTTCTACTTTTGCCCACATAGTGTACATGTATATGATATTCTCTAATGTATAATATATAATCTGATAGTAATGCACATTAAATGCAGGAGTTACTGGCCATATTTGTCACTGCCAGAAAAATACAAAGGGGAGGATTGCTTTTTTGTATATATATATATATATATATATATATATATATATATATATACTTATCAGGACAAAATTTTAAATTAGCCACCTTTGGAAACTGTCCTAGTCTCAATCATCCAAAGTACTTCCATCAGTCAGTCCTGTAGTCGATTTGGTTTTCTGTTGTTTTTTTTTTTTTTTACTTGTTAATTACACCAATTTTCAAGCCAATGTTTTAACTACTTTGTTGGTTGTTTTTTTATGGGGTCGTTAGAAAAGCTTGGCTGATGTTATTACACTTTTATTAGATTAGACAGTTTTTCAGCTTTTTTTTTTTCCCAGACACAATTCAAAATAGGAACATCACTGAAATAAAGTCACTGTGTTAACATGACTCTTGTAACAACTTTTATTATTGGACATAAATAAAGATAACTTTGACCCGTATGCATTGAACACTCACTTCCAACAACAACTGTTGGATGCAGTTGTCTTTGTAATGCTAAACGTCTCATCATCTGAACCCACTTGACCTCACTAGGGTTGTGGGGGTCACTGGGGGCTTAATCCAGCTACAATAGGCACCCTGTATGAGTCTCCAGTTCATCTCAGGGCTGAACATATATAGACAAACAATCACTGTCACATTCACACCTATGGACAATTTAGATGCATGTGTTTGGATGATGGGAGTACCTGGAGAAAACCCACGCAGACACAGGGAGAACATACAAACTCCACACAGAAAGGTCTGGTGTAATGCTAAACGTTTCATTCAAATATGTGTCACTGGTTATAAGCCAATAAAGTAAAGATCTTAATGCAGCTCAGTGATCATTCACTTATTTAGACCCATTTCTTTGCTTTTTGGTATCAGTCCTGGAGTCATCCTGCCCTTAGTTAACAGTATCCACCTGACTTATACCATTTTTCAATAACTCTTGAGCTATTATTTATCTATCTAACAACACTGGAGGCAATCACAAATCAATAATTCAGTTGCACTATTATCATTCTGCCTACTGCTCCTTGTGACGATGTCATCAACACGCTGTAGAAGTAAGAGATCAGTACCTGGAATGGAAAGTCTTCATTTCATTGCTGTCTCTTTCCTCATAAATGTTTAAGAACCACAATCACCAGAAGCAAAATTGAAATAATCCGAAATAAAAATATTGTAGAACTGCCCTCACATGATACAGCCATTCATTTCACATTAACCATATCAATTTGGCACCAACAATTCCTCAACACTGTTTTGATATGAATATCATGTTGTGTATTTGACTTGAATAACAATAGAGCTTTTCATGAAATCACCATTTTACTGAGTATTATATCAGAAAGAGAGCAAGGGAATTAATGGAGAATATACCCTGTATTAGTACCGGCACTGTTTCTGGAATTATCTATTTTATTATCAGTTCCTGCTCTCAGGGAGCCTTTTTAAAATGTGTCTGTAAAGTAGCTTCCCTGTTTCAGACATACAGATACAGTAAAGCAAAATGAGTCGTATTAATTTTTCCTAATGATTTGTCCTGTCACTGTGGCAGACAGGAGAGTATTTCCTCCTCTGCTGTGTGGGTGCTATAGTTACACAGGGGGATATGAATTCAGGATACATGGTATCATCTTTTGTGACGGCGGTTCTTCATGTGAGAAACGACAATATGTTCCTGGTTGTAGAGTCATCACACCAGAGTTCTAAGCTAGTAATTATATGAACTAGTTTAATATAATACAAATGAATAAATTATTGAAATAATAATAATGCAGTTCCATTCTTTATAGTACCTTTTCATACATTTGAAGCCACTTTATTTAATAATTCTGGTCACCCACAGAGTATAATCACCCTGAGCCACTCAAATCAACACTATGGATTCTTTTTTTTTTTTTTTTTTTTTTTTGCAGTATGGAAAAATAATAAAATCACCAATATAAACCATGTATATCTTTAAATGTATGTCTGTCTTGGTAAATGCTGTATTCTGGCTAGTGGGTTTGCATTAGCATGTCTTCATTAACATGTATTTGATACAAATTGTGTGACCAGTTTGTAGAAGAAACAGGAAGAGATACCCACTCATCCTTTATTTACAGAGCCAGATGGTAGGTTTGGACACCATCAAGCATCTATTAATATAGCAGATGCTGAATGGTGAAATTTCTCAGTTTTGGCTGGCTGGCTGCATGCCATAATGTCTAAAAGCCTATCATCCAAGGCAAATGTGTGACCCCCCCCCCCCCCTCTCTCTCTCTTTCCTGCTATCAGACAGCATCAATTCTAGCCAAAGTTATTTCTTTGAGAACAGAGACCAGGCTCCTTTTCAATTCAGTCTGTCAGCTCTGTGCATAAATGTCCACACTCAACCTTTCTCTCCCAGAGATTTCAGCTGAGATTCACTTAGCTGTCAGAAAACAATTGCTCTTTGTAAAAGGCAGTGGCGAGTGCAACTTTAATTTTAAAGATGTTTTAAATGAGCTGCCACAGGGTGATTGATGGGCCATGAGAAACTTTCCTTGCATTCTTCTATATCCTCTACAACACAGGCCTTTTAATTACAAAGCCCTTGTATTGATGCTGTCAGCTCAAGTGTGGTATGCATCATGCATGTGGATAGAATGGATTTTACCACCTGGGTACTGGTCCTGTACAATACTATCACGTTGAATGTCATGGGTTGAAAATGCACTGTCATCAAAGTAGAGAGATACTGCGATGGATCAGGGGCTTTGGTATTCATGTATTCTCTCATGTGTTTACTCTCTACGATTTGATTATGATTGATGAACAATCATGCATAAACTCAGCCACCGTTTAATCAATATCTACTCAATGTAAAGTAGGACTGTTTTTTTTTTTTTTTCCTTTTCCACAATGGACCTTGTATATTCAGAGGGAAACATACCTAAGCCAGTGGAAAAATGCATTTCTAACAGCTTTGTGTTGTTTCACATACCAGAGGAAAAAAAAATAATGCACTACCTGAGGAAAACATTTTATCACTAACAAGGTGGATATGTGATCGCTCTTCTCAAGGATTATGCAAAAGCCACCGCACTGATTTTCATGAAACTTGAGAGGGCATGGGGCAAGGACGATAGTCTTAAATTGAAAAGTAGATCCATTGAAAGAAGTCAAGGTTGAAATTGTTTTTCAGATTACACTAAAAATGGTCAGTGAAATGTAAAAAAAAAAAAAAAAAATTTAATAAAAATTGTATTGGTAAAACTTATACTAATATTTTATATAATTAAGTAAACATATTTAACTCAATTATATTTAGGCCTAATAGCGGTTAATTAAGATATACCTCATTGTCTTTTCATTATTTTAATATCACAATCATAGTTTACAATCAGTTACAGTATTACAAACTATTTCAGCATAAGATTACTTTTAGATTACTGAAGTCACAAGTCAAGTCGTCCATGACCTGAGAGGCCATGTGACACTAAAGGGGGAGCTCAGACAAATAGCTTATAACACCTTCCTGTCGACCCTGTCCTCTGTATTTGTCCGTCCCTCTGTCCATTGGTCAGCTCTTCCTGAAGGGCTGGGTGTCTATGCGGTGGGGACTGTCCCTTCCCCTGTATATCACCTCTGTATGTCTGTATGTAAATTGCTTCACTGTGATCACTTTTACAGAGACACCTTTAAAATCCAAAAAGTACATTTAAGCATTCATATTTTTATATTCCTAGTCCCATTGTAATTTTCTAAAACAAAATGAACCAGTGGCACCAATTGAAAAATTCAAACTACAACCATTAGGTAATCCTTTCTTTAACAGCTTACTAATTAAAATGTGCTGTACATTGTAAAATAGAATATAATAATATAATAAGTACATGTATATTTGTATGGTTTATGTTTTTTTTCTTATCTAGGACTAAGTAGGATTTTTTTGTTGCATATTCAAACTAAACTAAACTATTATTACTAATATTGTCACTTACAACTTACTAAGTAGTAAATGCAGAAAAATTTCACCTGAAATTGTTCCTAAAAATCAGGTATTTAGGTAGGTAGTTATTTCAGAGTATTATTAAACCTGGACTGATCACAGCCACACTCACCTTGACCTTTTCAAAATCAGAATGCTTAACCAATGTGTGTGTATATATATATATATATATAAAAATGTTCCTCTCGCCCCACGTGGGCGGTGTCTCCTTCAGACTCGGGTCCTCTACCAGAGGCCTGGGAGCCTGAGGGTTCTGCGCAGGATCTTAGCTGTTCCTAGCAATGCGCTCTTTTGGACACAGATCTCTGATGTTGTTCCTGGTATCTGCTGGAGCCATTCTCCCAGCTTGGGGGTCACTGCCCCTAGTGCTCCGATCACTACTGGTACCACTGTTGCCTTCACACTCCACATTTTCTCTAACTCCTCTTTCAACCCTTGGTATTTCTCAAGCTTCTCATGTTCTTTCTTTCTGATGTTGCTATCACTGGGGACTGCTACATCTATCACCACCACTGTCTTCTCATGTTTATCCACCACCACTATGTCAGGCTGATTGGCCATCACCATCTTGTCAGTCTGGATCTGGAAGTCCCACAGGATCTTGGCCTGTTTGTTCTCTGTCACCTTTGGGGGGTTCTCCCATCTTGACCCTGGGACCTCCAGTCCATACTCTTTACAGATGTTCCTGTACAGTATGCCCGCTACCTGGTTATGCCTCTCCATGTATGCCTTGCCTGCCAGCATCTTACACCCTGCTGTGATGTGCTGGACTGTTTCAGGGGCTTCTCTACACAGCCTACACCTGGGGTCCTGTCTGATGTGGTAGACCCCGGCGTCTATTGCTCTGGTGTTCAGGGCTTGTTCTTGTGCAGCCATGAGTAGCTCCTCTGTGCTGTCTTTTAGTCCAGCCTTTTCCAGCCACTGGTATGTCTTTTCAATATCAGCCACTTATATATATATATATATATATATATATATATATATATATACTTGAGCAATGAAACTCACCACATATTTATTCATTCTCAGATTTTAAGGGTCTGTAAAACAAAGACTCACTGTTAAGGAAAAGAAAATAATAAAAAATGCTGTAGGTGCTTTAATGATATTGAAGAACAAGATAAATGGATGTGCTTGAGTGGGAATCTGCAGTTATAAAGGGATACTCTTTTTTCCAATAATTACATACTCTGATATTTTTAAAGCTAAATTCCCTGCTCATCTAGGTCAAGAGGGTAGAGACATCATGGGAGGACTGACTTGGCTCGAGCACACAGTCTGGTCTGTTCTGTTCCCTGGGGTCTATCGACTGACGAGTGCTGGGTGTGATGTCACTGTTTTCACATGGAACAAAGCCAGACACTGAAACCTGCCCAGTATGACTTTAGTATCCTCATACCGTATGCTGTACTCTACATACTCTACATTCTTTTATTCATTGCTGTTATTTGCCTTTTTACTTAGACGTCAGAAAACACCCTTTTACATGTTTCTTGGTTCTTTGAATTATGTAACTCCAGTTGGACATAACTGTGATTCTCATCATTGGATCCTCTTTTCTGAGGTGTGTGTTCTACATTTACTTTGATCAGTGTTCTGTCTGTGCTCTCCACAGACTAGTATGCATATTTGTGATAATTAACATCCTGGAACTCCACTTGTATTTACATATGCCTGACCCTTGGTCCTGTTTGTTTCAGTAAACAACAGGAGTGAGATGTATTTATGACATGTTTTCATATGTATTTCACTGTTCATTGTGTGTTAAAAAGCCTTTTCTGTATTTACACAATATAACCCAGGAAGTCTGAGTCCTGTCTCACTAACCCATCTTGCTTGGTTTTAAGTGTGTTAACCGAATACTTTATTGTCCACAATGTGGAAATTTGTCTTCAGTTTCACCACAAACGGTTAGACATTATACAACAAAACACACGATACACAACATCAAACCTCAAAAGACTCCATGCACAACTCATTCAGGCTCTGCATCTCCCCCAAAGCAAAACAGGAGCAAGCTAAACCATTATTAAAAAGAAAATGTTTGTAATTGTCAAATAGGCAATAGGCAAAATGGGCTTTGCAGTGGTAACAGGTGGCATTTATAAATCATTATTTTGTTGCCAATAGACTTTAAAGGTGAACTGAAGTGAATGACACTGAACGGTACTGAGTGATAGTACATACAATTATAAAGATAATTTATCATTGGTAATTTCTTTCAACAATTCCAGAATCTTGGAGAAAATCCTGCTGATTCTCGGGAAGTGCAGCTGGAGTTCCACGTTATGTCACGACTTATACCCAGTCCTCCATGTTTGGATGGATATGGATGAAACCGTGGACCAGTGGTTGAACAACAGCCAGTTGGTTTTATTTTGAAGGAGCTTTATATCCAGCCACAGATGTCACTGACCAGCATTGACCAGGTGTGCATTTTAGCCAAAAATACAGCCGTTAAAAGTTCCTGGGTTTTGCTTGCCGTAACCCAACCCGTGTTTATGGGTTTAATGTAGATGGGTTAGGGTTGGTAAAGTGGACTTTACAGAACTGGTGAGTTAATTATGTTCAGTTTCCTTGTTATTTGACTTTAGCTGAAATTAGAAGCTACTTTGCTAGCGCTAAATGTCAAACAGGTGACTCTCAGTTCTGTTTTTCCACTACATTTTGAAAAATGTAGTGGAAAAAGGACTGACATGGTGGAAGATAATGATTATCACCCCAAAGACTCACCATTCTATATTCAATAAACGGCTCTCTTCCCCATCACTGCTGCGCTCTGATGCGTCGGTGTTGGAATCCTCCACAATTCTGGCTGGAATCTGTATGGTTCAATGCCTCCCTCGCTCTCTTCATCTTCACCTTCACCTTCTTCATCATCTTCTGCATCCTTCTCTGTCTCATCACAGATCCTGAATGTCTCTGCACTCTCAAAACTCTGGTGTTCTTCATCGCTGGAATTGCAATTGTTATAGTCTGCCATTGTCATATTTGCTCAGGCTCACACTTGTGATGTCACACAGCATCACCTGCACTACTTCCTGTTTGTTTGACACTACCAGCCAGAGACAAAAGTTTATAGGTTTATAGCTTGGTGTTGCCACCTAGAAGCATTTCAGATCATTTATAGTTAATTAATATGAGGAAAGATCAGGTTTTAGTAAGGAGAACATTTTTATTTCAATGTATTTTTTATTTACATTAAATTAGATTACATTACATTTGATATAGGTCCATGTATATTTTGGTAATTGGATTTTCCGTTCTGAAACGGGTATTAAAAAACAAAAAATGAGTGGTTATTTGATTTTCGTTTTAAAATACAAAAAATAAAATTGAAATACAAGGAACGCGTGCCATTGCACGTGCCAGAACGCATTCTGTAACGTGTGATATAATAAACACAACGCGTGGCTATGTGAACACTTTGGCTTGCCATAGTACTGATCCATAGCAGTCGGTTAAAACCACCGTTTAAACAGCCGCAGCACCGTACTTTGTTTGGCTCCACACCTGCTGATGACCACATCCGGTCTAAGAAAACGAAAAAAAGGGACCTTTTTTTGTTTCTCTTAAAATTTCGTATACCCCCTTTGATCATGAAAAGGAAAAACGCCTTGTATTTCAATTTTATTTTTTGTATTTTAAAACGAAAATCAAATAACGTTTTTTGTCGGATTACAACCTCTACTTAAAAATGACACATATATATTTAATCATAGAGATGACAGTAACTGGAGCATCTTTGTTTTTTTGAAATAGTTGTCACTTTGTTTTCTTCTAATATTCAAATAATTATCCCCAAATAGAAGGGAATGACAGGGCTCAGTGTTACAAATAGCACAGGAAACAATATCTGCATAATTGGCTGAAGAACCACACACACACACACACACACACATACATACACACACACACATACTGTACACTTTTGTTGTGCAGGTAATAACTATTAGTGTACTCTACAGAGCCAACCATGCAGTCATTATGGCTTTAAATTACATTGAATCACAATGAGATGGAAACTCTAGTGGTTTGTTTTACCCATACATTGCATGAATACATAAAAAAAGCAACCTTTATTTATATGCTAATGTAATTTTGTAAGTAGTTGGTTATTATTGTAAATTGTACGATTTATTTTCATTGTATTTTTTTATCACAGATTTACAAATAAATGAATAAAGGAATGATGAATCGGTGTCACAGTGAAAGCAGATACTGTACAGGGTGGAGACAAAGGTAAAGGATGGGTTGTTAAGTTACTCAGTTGTTGCATACAGTACGGCTTTGCTTGTAGAAAATGTGCAAGTGTGTGTGTGTACAGTATATAGGTGTGTTTGTGCTGAACATTGTCAGCAACATAAAAAAGTGAAGGTTCAGTACTACTTATAATCAAAGAGAAAGAGCTTTTTGTAGACTAAAATCACAAATCAGTCAACAATGAAATTAACTAAAATACTGAACTAGCAAATAATGTTCAAGTGGAATAGCGAACACAGTTTCTGTCTCATACTAGATATGAGCATCTGGAAACACGAGCCTTTGTTTCAACCTAGAGTGAGTAACCCGACCCGTATGTAAGAATATCAGGATCGCAAAGGTTAAAGAGGTTAGATATGCGGTTAAGTCCTAGTCTAGTGCAATTTACTGGACGGCCTTGAAGGTGACCAGTAATATTTAAATAGATATAAAACCAGCCTTGTAACCAGGTGCTTCTATGAAACTGGGTACATTTTGGTGTCTGGCAATTTGCCTGCATTTTAGACCCAATAATAAAAGACAAATGTAGATAGATTCCACCTCCCAAAAAATATATGCTCTTGCTCTGAGCCATCCCAAAATTAATGATTTTTTAATGAAATATTGGAGCCAAAAATCAGACCAAAAATTTGGACAGTTAAAGATACCTATAGTAGGTGTCAGTGCATTTGATCTGGAAAACATGGCCTCATATATAGCTATAAATAAAGACACTGCATTAAATTTGTCGATCCTTGGGGTTTACCTAATCGACACGTGTGGTAATGTTTTTATGAATCGGCAGTCTCATTCCGAGGTTTAATATGTTACCTGCCGTGTCATGTTACATGCAGAACCTGCAAAAAGGATTTTTCAACAGCCCAACAACCCAAAATTTACCTGTGACAGAGTAAAAATCTGTAAAAAAAAAAATAGTAGAGTGTAATTTTTGTCCTTTTGACCAAGTTACAGGCAGATTTTTATATGAAATGAAATGTAAAAATATGTGTTATCTGAAATTTTTATCTCAGCAAATATTTACTTTTAAAATAGACCCAAAGTGATTCCAAACTTGCTTCATAATATTAGTCTATATTTGGTTTGAATTTTTACCCCCATGTCCTGTGTTAAGGGGACACTTTCATAGAAGCACCCAACTGTTATTGAAAGCATTCATGGGATGTGGAACTATAAACCAGCTATTGAGGAAAACACTACTGCATGTAGGCTGTTAAGATTCCCTTGTCAATTATACTGTACCATCATAGTTGTTTCATGTGCACGATTCTTTACGTTTATGCTCCTCGGTTGAAAAAACCACCAAAGTAAATGGAAGCACGTATTGCAATTTAAATCCATATATGTCCCCCACAGTCTGTACTACATGAGTGACAAACAAATAGGTGGAAACCATGAAACATGTAGCTTGTGAGTGCTTCAGTTAAGTCAAGGTAGTTGTTTTGCTCCATTTTGGCAGAAGATGTCTAGGGGAAAAAAATAAGTGGCACTGTTTACAAAAGTGGTGCTGATGGTATTGAATGTATGTTATTATATGACCCCTTTGAACAGGAGCACTATAGGGCCGATTATAGGGTCTTCATGAGCTTGTTTTGCTGCTGAGTTTCTGTCACTGGCCGCTTCCTGTACACGTGTGCACAGCCCGGAGAGTTAAAGTTAAAGCCTGTCAGTTCTGCTTTTACTTCTGCTCTGACAATCACCCTTTCAACTCCATACTGTAGACATGCATGTCAAACCACAAGCTATTATTACTAGTCCATAACCTCGGCCCTGCATGCCCTCCTTTATACAATATATACATACATACATACATATATATATATATATATATATATACATACTGTATATAATAACAAATATAGACTAATATTATGAAGCAAGTTTTGGAAGCACTTTGAGTCTATTTTAAAAGTAAATATTTGCTCAGATAAAAGAGAAACAATTTTTCAGATAAGACACATTTTTTATTTTTACATTACATTTCATATACTTTAACTTGGACAAAAGTTACACGCTAGTATTTTTTTAACAAATTTGTATTCTTTCACAAGTACACACACACATATATATATATATATATTATTTTATTTATTTAATTTTATTTTTGCTCTGAGTCATCCCAAAATTAATGAATTTTGGTGGAGACCAAAAATAGGACCAACATTGGGGCAGTTAAAGCTACCTTGGTGTCAGTGCATTTGATCTAGAAAATATAGCTGGAAATTGTCTTAAATCCTCGTGGTTTTTCTAATCCAGACATGTTTTTTTTTTTATGAATCAGCAGTCTAATTCCTGTCATGTCCATTTCCATTACATGCAGAATCTGCCCAGTTAAACAACTGTAAATCTAAATCCCTAAGGATTTGTCAACAGCAGTCGTTTTTGTGAAACACTGCCTTGTGTAATTAGTTTAACTCCCAAAATGTACTTGTGAGAGAATAAAAACTTGTTAAAAAAAAAAAAAAAGTAGCATGTAATTTTTGTCCTTTTGACCAAGTTACAGGCAGATTTTTATATGAAATGTAATGTAAAAATTTGTCTTATCTGAAAAATAGTTTCTCTTTTATCTGAGCAAATATTTACTTTTAAAATAGACCCAATGTACTTCCAAACTTGCTTCATAATATTGGTCTATATTTGGGTTGAATTTTTACCCCCATGTCCTGTGTTAAGGGGACACTTTCGTAGAAGCACCCAACTGTTATTGAAAGCATTCATGGGATGTGGAACTATAAAACAGCTATTGAGGAAAACACTCATATTTTTTACTGCATGTAGGCTGTTAAGATTCCCTTGTCATGAAATGTGATGTAAAAGTACACAAATATGTTTTATATGAAGATCAAAACAAAAAGGTTTTGTACATAAATGGTAAAGGGACTGCTCTTACAAATAGCACTTCTCCACCTTCATGGTGCTCAAAGTGTTTTACATTAGCCTCACATTCACCCATTCACACACACACTCATACATCAGTAGGTGCTGCTGCCAGACCTACTGGGAGAAATTTAGGGTTCAGTGTCTTGCCCAAGGACACTTTGACATGTGGACAGCCAGAGCCGGGATGCGGACCCGATCAGTCATTGGACGACCAGCTTTATCAACTGAGCCGTAGCTGGACAACTTAACCCATTGTGTCCACTCATGTTACAGGCAGAACATGCCTATTTAAATGCACATAAATTGTGAATGGTTTTTCAAAGGCGATTATTTTGTCTTGTATAATTAATTAAATTCCCAAAATGAACCTGTGAGAGAATAAAAGGATCTTCAAAAAAAACCTAGTGCTGGATTTTCATGTCCTGTTTGACTGTTACATGCAGGTTTTTGTATTAAATATAAATAATAATCAATGATACAGTAATAGAAGCAATATTTAGTATAATTATTTAATTGATTATTAATACTAATTCTCTTTTATGTCAGTAAATATTTATTTTTACAATCGATACAAAATCAATACATTTAAAATGCACAGACACTAAAGATTATACAATAAAAAAAAACATTAGACATTAAAATAGCATTAAAACAATCAGTCCCACTCATCATGACAGTTACAACAGGACAGATACATTCATACCCAACACTTTACCAATCGTCGTCGTCGTCGTCATCATCATCATCATCATATGTCAATGTATATAATTCAAATTCTAAAGGAAAACTCCACGATAACATTTCATTGTAATTGTAATCACTCTGGATAATTCTGTGATTTCAATACATTTTTAAATCATTGAGGGCACTCACTGTTGCACCTTTGGAAGATTTTTTTGGCCAATTCTCTTTTTTTTCTAAAAGATTTCAGCTGCTAAACAGTCCATATTATCTGTTTTCTCATTCCCTATTGTTTTGCATTTTAAAGGAAAATATTACTGTATTGCTGTTTCTGTGTGACTGTAAGTCTTGTATTATGCATCTCTAAGCTATACAAAAAAATATATACAATAACATTTCTGTAGAATAACTAACTTCTGTTCGCTAAAAGGCATTGGGTCATTAATTAAATTATTATCTCAATGGACCACAGTAAGAAGCAGTGATGTCTTTGTTTTACAGTAGGTATATATTACATGTAATTTATATAAAGTCTGAATGCAGGACTTTTTTTTCCCGGGAATAGTGTTGTTCAGTGTAACAGAAAGGTCACCTTTATTAATCATACTAATTATTTACAGTAATTAGGCCAGATATCAAAGGAACACTTTGCACCGCTTTCAGAGAAAATTGATTCTTTACGCTGAGAATTACTTCAAGGGTAGTAACACATTGTGTACTGTGTATCCCATTTGAAAAGTGCCTTGTATGATGACCTTCATTAATACACTACCACCATTAATATGGTGGTTCACTTTACCATGCACTGATTTATTAACTTTTATCCTATTTTTCTCTGTGTTATGTCCAAGGAAAAACCTAAGGGAGTTGAAGTCAATAAGTAATAATATGCCATTACTGAAATAAAGCCTGAAGTATTTGGCTTAATCTCAAGATAAGCTGGCTTTGAAACCAATACACTTGATAATCACTGGATAATGTAAAGTCAACTGATTTCCCTGAATGCCGTTTGTGAAGATATCTTCAGTCTCTTGAGTCATTCATTTACAAATGTCACCTGATAAAATCCTTAAAGGAGTCATTCCATGTGTTATTTCATTAATATTGCTGTGTTCTCAATTGGTATCGAATGCATTGCGTGTTGGTTCTATTTTAAAAAAAAAAAAAATTTAATTACCCAGATTGCCTTGTTTCCAGCTGTTTTTGGAGGGTAGAAAAATGACTTCAGCTCGAACAACAGAGTTTACCAGTACTTCCTCATACATGTCCATGACACAATAATGAGGCGTCACTGATTGGCTCAGAATGCATGAAGGAACACTCCCCCCTCCCCTCTCGCTCTGTGTGTGTGTTTACCTTTACCAGATTAGCATCCAGCTAGGTTTCGTGTTGCTTGATTTGAAAACATGCAGATAAAAAAAAACACTTTAATTCCACAGAGAGCACATGAATGAGTTTGTGCCGCCATTTTTTCCAGTTTGTGCAGCAGCTACTGTGGTGTCGTCTTCGCTTGTAGATGCTAATGCTAATGCTACTTCAGATTTGCTGCAATGGGGGACGGGCTTAACCCCACGTGGGTGATGCCAATGTCCTTGTGACGTGTAGTGGACAAACTTTTTCTGAGTGCCTCGTTTCACTGTGTTCTATAAATGGTGAATACACCCAGTGGAGGTGACACACCACGCAGCAAACCTAGCATGTGTCGGTAACTCGGGGGGACTCATCAGATTCCAAAAGGAGATTGGAAAAGTGGTTTTCAGCGGAATGACACCTTTAAGGTGTTTGTGAAGCATCTGAACATTACAGACTGGTTTTGGGATATGGATATACAGTAATAATGTTGCATAGAATAAAACATCCATTGTGACAGCTGTTAAATTTGTCCATTAAAGGGATCAGTTTATGTCATTTAACTAGAACACTAAGGTCAACGCAGGCTTACTAGTGACTCCCAGATGTATTACAAAGAAAACTGGGGGCGCAGCCTTTGTTAACTATTCACCAAAGTTATGGAATACAATTCCAAAATTCATCAGGGAAGCCAGTTCACTGAGTATATTTAAAACCAAATTAAAAGCATTTTTATTTTCATCAGCCTTTGAAGGGAGATAAAGAACATTCTTTATACTCTTTATATTTTGTGCGTGATCAAATCTTAAAGTATTTCTTATTTATTTTGTTGAAATTTTATAATGTATGTATAATCAGTTTATCTTGTACTTTTGTAATTTTATAATTTTTTGCAATCAAATCTTAATGTATTTCTTATTTCACCCTTGTGTATTTAAATTTTTAATCAATGTGAAGCACTTTGGGCTGCAGTTTTTGTATGAAAGGTGCTATACAAGTAACGTTTATTATTATTATTATTATTTATTTTTTTTTTTTTTAAAGAACACTCATAGGAAGAGATATTCAGAAAATCCCAAATAATATGAACGGTCTGAGAGTGAGATACCATTTCTACTGGACCCAACTGTTTGGAATGAACGTCCACTGTTATATTTCTGATATCATAAAAATGCAGTTCATGCTGTGTCCAAAGCCTTATGTATAAGGAGACAGTAAGCTGTTATCTGCTTCTTTACCATCCCTGAAGAATTGCAGCCAGACTGCTGCTGTGATTGGATGCCAGATCATTCTACAGTAGAAGTCTGCAGATCCTCTGTTTCAGGACCCAGTGACAAAATGATGGGAAAAATAGCTGCATGAAAGAGTGTCATAGGATGCAGAACAGGGCAAGAAAAGCTATTCTCTAGTGTGGTACGTATAGTCCTTCTGTAACAGCATCAGTGCAAAGACAAAGTGGAAGTGCACTATTTTTGATTGCAGTGAGAGATATGTTTGGTTTGTGTGTTTTTTCTGTCTACCTTTAAAATTGTATTGTCTCTTTGGCAGTAACTTTACTTGTATGCCACTATATATCAGGTTGACCTCTCTTGTTTCCACGGGTGTAGGAAGTTTTAGGGGTTTGGAATAAAATATCGATGCTCATATACTGAAGTAAGCAATAACTCTAATATAAATGGTAATACCATCCAGTTAAATTGCTTTGCTCAATAGCAATAACGCCTTGTTATTGTTATTATCTCAATCTCTCAGGGTTTTTTTTTTTTTTTTTGTGCTGTTGCATCCCTTGTTTTTGTGCAGTTGTATTGATCACTTTATTATCTCATCACAGTTACGTGTATATTTTAATATCCTGCCAAGTCAGTTGAATAAGCACACACATTTATGTCTGTTTCAACGTGCTAAAGTCTCAAAGTAAAGCCTTTACGTGTTTGTTTTACCTTTATTTTTTTGTCCATTGTGTTTTTCACATCTGCAGGATCTATTCCAATCGAATGGGATTTTTATAACTTTCATGAAGAGCTTTTGCTCTGACAGATCTTGAACCCTGAATGTAATGTGTCAGTGTGAATATATCCGTGTACTGACATGTTCCCAAGTATTGAGACCCCCAAAGGCAGGAAAGCTGAAAGTCCAATCCAAGGTCAATAACTCTCGGAGATAATTCCCAGGCCAAATGTGTATTTTGGCTAGCAGAGATTCACTCCTCATGATTTGGCAGGCTACTATTTGAATCTCTCACAGCCATGTTTTTTTTTTTTCTTTTTCAAAGTAACAGGCCTTGAAATCATATGAAAACTGTTACACAAGGGGTAGTGATTATTGTCATATTTTTGCTCAATAGTTGAACAACACGTAACTTTCTATTTCAGTTTGTTGAAGTGATGCCTTATATGTATAGTATGTCAATCCAAAAATATGTTCTAAGACACCAAGTATCTTTTATTTCAATTCATAAAAGATTTCTAAAATGAAACTGTGAGTCATTTTGTGGTTGCCATTTTTCAACATGATTTTTTTATTTTTTTTTTAATTATTTTTTTTTTACTTTTTTACACAGTCACACTTTGTTAACACATACAGCATTGTAATGTGGCATGGAGTTAATTTTTATTTCTAAGCATTTCATATGGGTTTTACCTCTACGGACCAATGCTGTCAGTCATTTTTAGCTCAACCGGAAGAAGTCGCGATGAACTATTGCGATCGCGCTTCGTCCATCGTCGTCGTTGTCGTCCGCAATTCACTAAAATCGCTTCTCCTCCCTCAACTTGCAATGGATTTCAATTCTGATTGATTCATTACATAGATCTAAGCATTAGGCACAAAACGTATCACTTTGTTTGTCGAAATTTAACTATGTATATTTTTCCAGTCTCACTAAAATCGCTTCTCCTCCCTCAATTCTCAACAGATTTCAGTTGTGGTTTAATGATCTATTGAATGACTCCCTTTTGTTGATAGCAAGACATCACAACTGTGAGGTCCAGATGAGCACAGGGACATTGGCACTATCTTTATTCCTTTTTTTTAACTACAGTCTACCACATACAGTACAGACACTCTCTAAAGTCTTTGCTCTGTGGAATGTGGGTTTTTCTGATATGAACACTGATGAAAACATTGTGATCCTCTTCTTCCACATATGTCTTTTATAGTCATTTCAACTTCTTTTTTAAATATACACATTCTATTGCATTGTCTGTGACTGAGTCATAATAACCACCCAAATTATTTCAGTTCAATTTATCATTTAATCTTGAAATATGTGTTGGAGTTTAAGTTTTTTAAGCATACTAAAGCACTAAATATTTTAACATTAGTAGTAGTTAGAAATGTCATTTTAGACACTGACACAGGAGCAAATATAAATGGATTGAAGAACCTTCTGTGTAGTCACATAGTGAGAGCTTTTAAAGAGATACAGTATTGCTGAGGACAATACACAGGGGCTTAGGTGTCCTTGATTCAGATCTAATTAGGAAAAATAGAATAGAAATGGCCCTGCAGGCTCGTAGTATTTAAACAAATGTAGTTGTAATAGCAGGTCACTCAGTTTCAAATAAAATTGAGAAACTGACCAGGGACTAGTATTCTACTTATTTTTATGTACGGTAGTGGTGTGTTCAGACAAAGCTTTAGTAGGAATTACATTTTTCAAGTGATAAAAAATGGAATAAAAGCTGAGCAAATGGAGACTAATGCACATTTTACATCGACTATAATTTCATATCATAATGCCAATGTGTCATTTTACAATATGCAGGTATTATACACTTTAATTTTGCAAAATGTACGAGGTCATTACAATATTTTGATGTTTTAGTGTAGTATTTGTGATATTTTTTATTTTTTTTTGGTTTGTTTTGTTTTGTTTTGCTGGATTGCGCAGTGTGACGCCTTGTTCCACTGTGAACGAAACATGCTGCATGTGTACAGATTAATCACACTGTACGGTTGAAATTATCACAGAAGGAGGAATGTATTATTAGAACTAGATGTGACCACTATGCAGAGGTGTGACTGCTGTCATTAACAATGCAAAGAAATGTCACGCAGCCAGAATATCCTACCAGGAGAAGAGCCCCCGAAAGGTTTATTAACAAGCGTGATACGTGAAATGTCGGCAGCATGCTTGTTTACAAAGAAGGGAGGAGGAATATTTGACATTTGTACATGGAGAGATGTGTTATGATCTTCTCCACACTTACGCCTGTGTGCTCAAAAACACTGGATTCCTATTAGTTAAGTTTCAGTGCCGCTCTTCAGCAAATACTGCATGTTGTCTATCTATTTCTCTCTTTGTCGGGTAGTCAGTTAATACTCTAGAGATCAGGTTTTCACATACATACAGTAGAGGAAACTCACTTATAATAACAGAGATACAATTATGTAACTGTTACAAATGTTGATTTGAATGAGTCGCATTTTAATGACTGTGTTTAAATCAAATTAATGCAGAAAATGAAGTAAAAAAAAAAAAAAAGGCACATATTAAGGCATGATGTATATAATTTCAAAAACAACAGTGTTTTACAGCATGAGGCGTATTAAAGAGGCAGTGGAAAAGCTAAAATTCAAATGGAAAAACAAATGCTTGTCTTACATTGAAATATTATGTAATGGTTTTATGAAAGGGTTCAGTTAATTCATAGTGACTCAGGCTGTTTTTATAGATATGTTGTAACATAATATTCAATTATAGTCTCATAGGCTAGCTGCCTCCGTGGACAAATAAATTGTTTTAGTGAGAAACTAATGCGTCTGGGAATAATGGTGGTGCTCAGGATGATAATGTATACTAGTGTCTGTGTCTAAAACTTATGAATATTTTGTTACAGTATGCAATCAGAACCTTTACATTAATCATTCATAGTCCTTGTGGCCCATTATTTCTGCTATTAAATTATTAATGCTTTGGACTGGCTTTCTTCACATAATCAACTACCTTTTCGTTGGCTGCTATACATAGCTACAGTATATGCACATAAAATAACAGTATGCATTGTATTCTGACTCGATAATACATTGATCTTTTGCTTTTAAACCTTAAATCTGGTTTACATTTCAGGAACTGTTAATGTTTGTTTGGTTTTTTTTTTTTAATTTCTTTTATTCAATTTATTTGAACATTTAAAAAAATGGAAAAATAAAAATAAAACATACTATAATTAACAACACAATCATTTTTAAAAGGAGTGAGTAGGTGTTATCATTTATAAAATCCCACCCCTTCTTACTGTATCAACCTTTCTAACAAAAGAAAAAGATCATTACATTTGTTAACTATATCTGATATAGTTAACAAATATATATTTTATATAATGAAATAATAATAATTGTTGCTTTTGATATTAGATATGTGTGTATGTATATATATTTAAAGATGGATGGATGGATGTGTGTTTATGTATGTGTGTGTATGTATGTGTATACGTGTGTTTATATACATATTTTAGTTTTTTGGTTTCTATAAAGATGTATAGTGTATGTGCTGTATTTATATGTATATGTATATATGTGTGTGTGTGTCTGTATATGTGTATATATGTGTACATTTGTTAACTGAAAGCACAGAATGAAATAATGGTGTTGTATTTTTTGTAAGTGAAAGAAACTAACTAACTAAAAATATGCATACATACATACATACATTTAAAATGAAAACCATAAACAAGAATAAATACAGAAACAACAACACTCAATAATAATAATAATAATAATAATAATAATAATAATATTTGTGTAAAAAGAAATAACAAACACAAACAAAATTAAACCAAAAATGAAAAGGAACTGACACTAATAACTCAATATGGAGCCTAAATGAGCCACTGTGGACAAAATAAATACAGAATTATTAATGACAAAACAAATAAAACCTTCACACCTCCATCTCATCCTCACACTGTAGAAAGATATATTGTTTATATTTTGTTTTAAATTGATGTAGACTATGACACTGTTTAAGCTCCTCCCCAAAACTGTTAATGTTTGACCCTGTATTTCTTTTTTTCCTTTTCACCCATCTCCCCTTTCCCCAAATCCTCCATTCAGAGTTTTTCTTGGAGCTGCTGGTCAATTCTGAGAAGTCTCTCAACAGTATGTTCACGCGGACATACGGGAAGCTGTACATACAGAACTCAGAGGTGTTCCAGGACCTATTCACTGAGCTAAAGCGCTACTATACGGGAGGAAACGTCAACCTGGAGGAGATGCTCAATGACTTCTGGTCCAAGCTGCTGGAGCGAATGTTTCAGTTACTCAACTCCCAGTATCACTTTACCGATGACTACCTGGAGTGCGTCAGTAAATACACAGATCAGCTCAAACCCTTTGGAGATGTGCCCAGGAAACTGAAGGCCCAGGTCACCAGGGCCTTCATAGCTGCACGCACATTCGTCCAGGGGCTGATGGTGGGTCGGGAGGTCGCCAACAGGGTCGCCAAGGTGAGTGGGATTTTCTTGTCATTGCTGCTTTGTGTTCTGGTTTTACCGTTTGGCTTTTCAGCTCTGTTGTACTTAAGATAAGGGAATAAGCTTTGACTAATATTGTTTGGGATTCAATCTGTGTCTAATTAAATATGTCTGGTTGTTTTCATGAAGCTGTTAATTATTCTAGTCTGTGTACCGTGATTATTCTAATTGATGCTAAGTCATACACAGGTCGAATGTGTGGTTTGGGAGAAAAAAATGGCTCCCTTTTTTCTGCTTTTGTAAGCCAAGGCAAGGCGGATTTATTTGTATAGCCACATTAAATATACAGGACAATTCAAGGTGCTTTAATAAAACATATAAGGAAATTAAAATGCATTAAAAGACAATTAAAATAAGAGACATAGAAACATTTAAAAGAATCTACTGTAAGTAAAAGCTCCAGTGAACAATAATGTTTTCAGGCTTGATTTAAATGAAGTGACAGTTTTTCTCAGACCTCAGGTATTCAGGTAGTTTGTTCCACATGTGAGGAGCAGAACAACTGAATGATGGTTAACAGTAAACCTGTCCCTGATGACCTATGACCTCAAGGCTCTTGATGTTTCATAGGGAACCAGCAGGTCTAAGATGTATTTGGGTCCAAGGCCGTTTAGTTCTTTATAGACCAGGAGGAAGATTTAGAATTCTAACCTTTGACCCACAGGAAGACAATGGAAGGATTTGAGGACCGATGTGATGTGGTCCAGTTTGCTGGTACTGGTCAGGACTCTAGCAGCAGTGTTTTGGATCATCATCAGTGTATTGGTAAAAAAAAGAATTAACTCATACTTTTATAATTAAGTAAGCATATTTAACTCAATTATATTTAGGGCTAATAGTGGTTGGTTAATATATACCTCTGTGAGACTTCTCATTGTCTTTTCATTATTTTAATATCACAATTAGTTACAGTGTTACAAAATATTTGAACAAGGTTAAAGTTACATAGTCAGGAATCCTAAAGGTCCAGTTTAAGTCTGGTCATTGATATATATATAATATAATATAATGCAATGCAATGCAATGCAATACAATACAATACAATACAATACAATACAATACAATGCAATGCAATGCAATGCAATGCAATGCAATGCAATGCAATGCAATGCAATGCAATGCCACGCCACGCCACGCCACGCCACGCCACGCCACGCCACGCCACGCCACGCCACGCCACGCCACGCCACGCCACGCCACGCCACGCCACGCCACGCCACGCCACCTCCCCGTCGACCCCTCTTCTTCTGGAGGCGTCTATGCGGTGGGGGTTGTCGACTTCTGGAAGCTTCCATTGTTTGTTCTTATTCTAATTTACCTTAACCCCCACTGCTCCTAAGGTCATCCCAAACCGTGCTGGTGTGTCTTCAGAGCACAGGCTTAAACTTCAAGAATGTTACATTTTATATTTTATCTGATATTATTGTAAATTTTACAACAATCGGCATTTTGGATCATCAGTAATTGACTTCACTGTCATAAACAGAATGAATATATGTCTATACGTAACACTTGATCACCCGGTGCTGGGTCCAGTGGAACATATCTTCACATATGAACGCTGAAAAACGCCGTATGTTTCTGTCGAACCACCTGCAGAGAGCAAAGCAGGAAGATTAACGACTATTTCCCCAGAGACTTCTGATGAGGTTTTATCAGTTGTGTGTCTTTGATCTTCTGATGTTTCTAAACTGTATATGAGTTAAATTAGTGACATTTTTCAAGCTGACAAATAATTAGACAATATGCACAGTCATTTTCCTAGCTGTTGTTATTTATGGTTTGCTGTGAGAAATTTAATGCATTTTTGATTATTTCCTTAACTAAATATGTTTGTTTTTTTTTAGAGCCGTATCAGACACTGAGGATTATAAATGTATTTTGGAGGCTTAATGTGGCATGTTTTCTAATTCCATGTTAAACACAAAAAGTTACGTAATTCAACTCTTCAATTATATAACCAACTCTGTGTTGCAATCTATAGGGAATGTGCTGTATGTCACTGTTTTATAATGACAGGGATGATGTGTGTAAAGTTCTATAATAAAAAGTACCAAAGGTCATAAATTCAAAATGCAAGCAAAATAAGAAGTTCAGTAAATAATGAGCTGGTTTCAAATCAAACGTATAAAAGTGGAAATATATGTGTATAGTGTGTAATAGATCATTCATTTGTATATAGTGTAGAATTAAAAACCTACAATGCTTTTACACTTATTTCCATAAACTGTATCCTTGAATTTAACTTTGCAAATAAAATAAAATAAAGTAAATCTCATTTGTAATTGCGCAACCATCCTTCATTCAGTGTTTTTATACCGTAACAGTAAACTTTTAATGATAGTTTCATGGTTAGTGTCTCGCTGACCCTTCATAAATCAATTATTCACCTATAATAAAACACATACTATAAGTTTTAACCAGTTTTATTTTCAAGTTGGACTATGTTATGGTTCCCTTTTATCTGCTTTTCAACTCAAGGCTCTCTGTCTCCGTCAGTGAAGTGAGGAACATATTTTAGGTAGAAAATACCGGAAGCTACACAGAGACAGAAAAAGAGAGCAAAAAAAAATAAATGAGATACAGTATGCTCAGTTTGAAAAGAACAGTCATAATTTCTGTTTTGGAGATTGTGTTTTCCATTGGTCTGACAGAAAGTGATTATAGAACAGGGGACACATTATGAATTTAATTAAACAAATTTATTTTTATTTAAAAAAAAAACCCAAAAAAACCCATGTATAATATTTGTGTGTATGTGACTCCAGTACTTATTCTACATACCTGCAAACTAGTCACCTTTCGGCGAAATTCGCCGTTTTGGTCCCGAAATAGGTCACTTACATGAATCGTGTAGATCCGAAGAGTTTTTTTTTTTTTTTTGGGGGGGGGGGGGGGGGGGGGGGTAGGCAGGCAGGCCAGGCAGAGACAGACTACAGAGCTATATTCTATAATGTTGGTCTGTCTCACTCTGCCTGTCGTTCCCACTGAGATAGCCTACAGTACATACATCATACACTCTCAATGGTCATTCCATGACTGCCAGTTACAAAGTTAAAACCTAGTCGCGTGCGAGATCTCGTAACGTTAACGCGCGAGTATGAAACTTTCACATTCCAAACAAACGAAACTGTCACGTTCACTGTCGCGGCCTCGGATTTGGAGTACCTGAACAACTGCGCTGTGAAGATTTTTTTTTTTGCTGTGCTGACTGCAACGTGTGCTGAGGTAAGTCCAGAAACATTTTTGTTGGTTTTATGTCATAACTGAGTGCGATAGATTGCATATCTGCCGACCTTTACGCATTTTGACACCAAACTACGCTGTTACGATTAATCACTGCAAAATACGCATAAAGTTTTTTATTTTATTTATTTATTTATTTATTTATTTAATCCGTCAAAAATGAAATTTCTGTTCCGTCAAATCTATCCACTGACCGAATTTTTTTTCAAGCTTTATTTTGGTCGAAAACCACCACAAAACCCTTTCCTTTTTCTGGTTTTTATTTATTTGGACCTGAAGAAGACCTATTTAGGTCGAAACGTCGTCCACTTTTTTTATTTTTATTTGACTTTCACGGGAGTTTTCCGCCCGGCTTCGGCGGAGATTTCCGTGTTAGCTAGCTTCTTTTTCTTTTCTTTTTGTCTCTTTTCTTTGTTAAAATTAAAATACGCACACTCACACACACTACACAACACACACACAACACGGGACACACAGACACATACATATATAAAATAAAATGCAGAATTTTACGGACGGAGAGGGCTGGACGGTGGTCCGCAGGGGACGCCGGCCAGGTCGCTTCGCGCCCGGGGAGTGGGAAGGGGGACGCCGCGGTGGGGATGATTTTCTCCTGGGGACGGACAGTGCATTTAGGGCTCCGGGGTTTCACAACGCCGGGGTCCGCAACCGCTATAACCCCAACCTTGAGCCAGTGCCACCCCGGAGGATTATCCCCACCGGTCGCCCCCAACCCCTCATTCGGATTTATGCACAGGCGGTGCGGGGCACACGGGGAGGATTTCGCCGTGCGCCCGGGCTGCAACGGGGGGAGATGCGGGGTCCAAAAAACATGGCGGACTACATTAAACCTACGGCCCGGTTTAAACAAATGACACATACCTTTCATGATTTAATTAGAGCTGTTCACCACGGGGCCAATGTGAGGGTTTCTGAGGATGAAAAAAGACCTAGAACAATCAATGAATTTATGTTCAGTTTCTGTGCAGTTTTGTTCATAGTTTGAGTAATGAAAGTAATTCTCTCAAAATTGCAAAAATAAAAAGTGCATGATTTATTAACTGAAATATTGTCTTTTGTTTGGTAGCACCCGCGGGGGGGGGGGGGGGGCAACGATTAGTTTGTCACCTTTTTTAACCCTCATGAGTTTGCAGGTATGATTCTATGAAAAGCCACTATAAAGAACTTTTTCTACTAAAAAGAACATTATTTCACAATTTGTAATCTTTTCTGTCAAACCAAAATATGTTTTCACACACATAACATTGCATTTAAGTTTATAATGTACTGCCAACAATGTCTGTTCACTGGACCTTTTATCAAAACGCTGCCAAAACGTATTTCTACATGTGAAACATCAGTTTGTATGTATTCACCTTGTGCTTAAGCGACTGACCTCGCATAACGATCCAGGAAAATGCAGCTATAATACTATGTGAATATTAAAGTGATCTCTTCCCCGCTGTACCCAGCTGCCATATATCATCTCTAAAGAGTCAGGCGTATCTTAAATTGTTTATTATTATTATCTCTTAGCTTCCTACTGAGCTAGTTTTCCAAAAGTCCACAGAGGCCACGACATTTTTGATGAAGAGTTAAAACGAGCACCTCTATACATCTGTGTGTGTCCTAAAAGGCACCCTCACTCTGGATCAAATCCCACATTGGCTGCTTCTTCATCAATAATGAAGTGGAGACTGGAAACACTGTAGCATTGCTGAGGGCTGTCTAACTCGTGAACAACTATAGTACTGGAGGTGAAAAGTTTCTCGACATGACAAATCACCTTGACCTAAAACTCACCCCTGGTACCTGCTGCTTCAAGCAACAACAAAAAAAAGCTTCCATCTCTATAGAATGTAGTATAAAAGAACATGCCATTCCTAGAGAGGTGTGTGTGTGTGTGTGTGTGTGTGTGTGTGTGTGTGTGTGTGCAATGCTATATTCTTGTACCTTCTATTAGATTTCACCTGAAAACATGGAAAATATATTGCGCTGGAATCCTGTGGTTATTTATGCTAATCTTCTAAGAACCATATCTTCATCTCCAGTGTTTTATTATGTTTAAGCAGTTTGTGTCGTATCAGCAAGTCAGTATTCTATAATCCAAAAATATGGGCCAATTTGAAGCCTTACAATGGGGAAGAAATAGCTTTTGCTATATTTTTGGTTTGTTTTTGCTTTTTTCCTCACATGTTAATTCTTATAATATATTAGATATATTAGTCATCAAAAACAATGCTTATGCAATCATTTACTCACACAGCATGTTTAAAAACACTGTTTTTGTCAGTACAATGCCATAGATATTGATGTAAGAACTAAAGTGGTTTTGTTTTTTATCAGGAAAACCATGGAAATTGGATAGATATCAGCTCTGAAATAAAAATACTATGAGCTATTTTTGTTATTAAACCAGAAGTTACAGTAATATATCTGGAGTGACTTGCAAAGTCATGAGATGATTTGTGCTTTTTAAATTTTTTTGTTAAAAAGCCATAAATCTGACAACACCAGTCATGGTAAATGTCTTGTGTTTTATGGTGTGACATTATTTGAAAAAAAAAACAAACAAAAAAACAAATCTCACAGATTGTATTTAATAATTATTTCAAAAATACTGCTGTCATGTGAATAATTACATGATAATTATCAACTAACTGTATCTTACTTCATCAGAATGTTACATAATGTGATTGGTTTTCATAGTCACAATATGTGACACATCTCTCACCATATATTACTCATGTTATTACCTCCACCAAGGAAGTATTACATCCGAGTTTGTTTGTTTGTTTGTTTATCTGTCAGCAGGATTACGTAAAAAGTTGTGATCGGATTTTGATGAAACTTTCATGGATGACAGATAATGTGTCAAGGAAGAACCCATTAGATGAGCAATGAAGGTCAAAGTTCAAGGTCACACTCAAGGTCAACAGCTAAAATACATCAGTGGTAATATCTCAGGATTCATTCACATGGTCTCACCTTCAGACATCAGATGGGTCAACACCTATGGCTCCATCACGTCACATGTGAATGAAACTTTGACTGCCTTGTTTTACATAATATTTGGATATTTAAATGGTCTGAATAATTTTAGCTTTTCACACTTTCTGGTTCTAATGACAAATGTCACGACTGATTGGACTATTAATGTATCAATTGTGCACAGTAACCTTAACAGTAACCTAATACTGATTCTATGAATGACGGTGCATCTACTTCATAATAATAATAATGGATTAGATTTATATATAGCGCTTTTCAAGGCACCCAAAGCGCTTCACCTACATTAGTGTTCCATTATTCATTCACTCTCACATTCTCCCTCTGGTGGTGGTAAACTACATAATAGTCACAGTTGCCCTGGGGCAGACTGACAGAAGCGTGGCTGCCAATTCGCGCCTACGGCCCCTCTGACCACCACCCAACATTCATACTCATTGATACACCACTGTGAGCGATACAGGAGGCAAGGAGGGTGAAGGACACAACAGACTGACTAGGACAGAGCGGGAATTGAACCGCAAACCCTTTGGTTAATGGACGACCTGCTCTATCGACTGAGCCAATGGGTGCCCCTTAATGCAGTTTACAACAATAATCTGTTAGCTACAAAGGTATTACTGTTGTTATAACTTATTCATACATTTATTTATGCAACGTTCATTCATGATAACATTCATGCTGACACTAGTGATGTGTGTGTGTGTGTGTGTGTGTGTGTGTGTGTGTGTGTGTATATGCGTGCATATGTACCTGCATGTGTAGTTTCAGGAGTGCATATGTGTGATATTTCTCATATTTGTACGTGAGAGGTGTTTATAATAGAATGTGCACATTGATATGTGAGTGCAGTTTCAATAGTGTGTGTGTGTCTGTGTGTGTGTGTGTGTCAATTTCATCCCTAGATGGCTCTTCATATAGAAAACACTGTTTGCATTAACATACAGTGTTGTAATGCAGTTTATCATCTGATGTGAAACTTACTGTATATCATTTGGTTTAACGTTTACGATTGTATAAAAAGAAACAGGTTTGTTAACTGAATGAAATGAAATAAGTTTCAGCAAGTCTCAAGCAATTTATTACAGTTATTACAAGGTTTAAGAGAATTAATCTAAAATATCTTGAAACATTGAGGAGTGATGTCCTCCTTTGCATAATGATTTAGAAAAATAAATCAAAATATACCACATTTGTACAAGAGAATGTTAAATACCAAAGCAGTTATGGTAAAAAAAAAAAATAAAATTGGTGATTAAAAAGTTTAAATCCACATAAATTCCACAGGGGCATATTGAAGGAGAGCATATTAAGGTAAAAAAACAAATATGATTTCAACCTGGCAGGAAGAGATTGAAGACTCTCCTCCATAATTACTGTCCCCCGTTTGGGATCATGTCAGGGTCATAAAAGGCAATAAAAGAGAATGAGACATTGATAAGATGAATGTTGCTGGCAGCCGAATAGTTCACACACACACACACACACACACACACACACACACACACACATACACACAGAAATACACAAAGTGGCCTAAATAGTCGTTCAACTCTCCTAAATTACATATTTGTTTAAAATAATTTCCACTCCTGTTGATACGTTTTTAAAAGACTTTGCTATTTTATCAATGTTGCACTTCATTTGTAATTTTGTTGTTATTTTTTTTGTTGTTTATTCAAAAGCTTTCAGGGAAAAATAAACTTGGTAATATTTTAATTATTTATTTTCTATTTGATTTATAGCAGCAGGATTATATAATTCCTGATTATCTATATTCTGTTGTCTCCAGAGGTGATAAAAGTACTCACACACTGCACTTAAGTAGAAGTACAGCTATACTCTGGTAAAAGTAGAAGTTCTGATTCAACTTCTTTACTGAAAATAAAATACAACTTCTCAATTGTAATAAATTACAAAAGTAAAAAATAAAACTGCATGTTTTTTTTTTTTCCCCATAGATGGAACCAGGAAAAACCAGTAAAGTTTTAAAAGTATCCTAAAATAAAGCCCCTAAAACTGAGTTACTGTGTAGATTATTTATTTGATTAGGTCACAGTACTCGGTTTTGTCAGTATGGGAAGGAAATTTAGGAAAAAATAGAAACAAAGCCACAATTGAAATAAAAAGTCAACATTTTCAGATTAAAAAAAATCCCAGTCATAAAATATATTAAAATACATAATTGTGAAAAGTAAAAATTCTTAGATAAAAAGTCATAATTATGATATAAGAAATGCATAATTATGTGAAAAATAATTGAAATTCTGAGATTAAAAAAAATATAAATTCTGACATAAAAAGTCATATGGTAAATTATAAGTATTTGTTTAAAAAAGTAACAAGTCTTAAGGAAAATAAAGTACAGCTATTTATATAAAAATGTATGAGAGTTAAATATTCAGTGTGGGTGAGTTGATGTTGTGCTAAAACTGAAAATGTACCAAAAACAAACATTTTGTGTGTTGTTACAGGCAATATATATATATATATATATATATATATATATATATATATATATATATATATATATATATATATATATACACACATTGGGGTAATATTTACTAGACAGTACATTATTAAAATGATATTTATAAGTTGTGTAAATGAAGGCGGTAATAGTATCTTGTCATTGCTAGTAAGGATATTTCCATTCATCTTTTCACATCTGAAAATGGACTTTACCTTGTTGGCATTTAAGTTTTTTTTTTTTTTGTTTGTTGACATTTGATGTGTTTTGACCAGCCTGATTTTCTGCTACTGATACATTAACTGCATTTATTTGTCTGGGGGAGTTCCTATCATAATCATTCATCAAATCTTATAACTGAATCCTGCAACATAGTTAATTGTTTTAGATGACTAATTTAATTCAATAGTCAAATGTTTTGAGACACCTTTTACTTCTATTAAAAATGGAAAATATTTACTGGGACTGAATGTGATGGGAAATAATTTTTTTGCTAAACTGATGTAGTGTTTGCAATGAGAAAGTACCCTCTGGTCTATGAAATGTAATAAAAAGCATGTTTTGTTTTTTTTTGTGCTTCATTCATGTGCACTTACATTTACGATGTGACACTAACAAGCCTTCAGGACAAAGTCAAATGACTGAATCTGTGGCAACATGTGAAACGGCTATGTGTCTGTTTAATTTTCAATGTTACGTTCACGCAGAAGGATGCAGTGACGATGATGAGCCATACATAATTACATAACGGACAGCTCTGTACGCCATGAAGTCAGAACAAGGGCGACATCGCTCCATAAAATGGGATTGCGTTGGACTTGCACTGAACAGTTTCATGGACCTCCATCCTGGATTAAGAGCAGAATCTCTTTGGATTACAGTTTATGATGACCATTAAGAGCTTTATCCTGGGGGTACTTAAAACACAGTCCGACCACATTAAAACCTGCTCACAGAAGATTGTAGGGATTTGGACCTTTTCAACGGTTTAAAGTTCAGGCATTTACAGCACTTATCACTCACTTGGCATAAGCGTGGAATCTGGCCTAGTACGTAGAGCGTATTTAGTCATGGTGATGGAAGGAAGTGGGGTATTTTGTACTGAGGGATTTTGTTCTTCCTGATGGCTTATACTGTCATGTTGATCTCATTATACACTCATTTCCTACCACAAACTGTCAGATAATTTAACATTAAGCTCCAAGGCACTTTCTAATCTTTACACAACATTTACCTTAGATTAATGCGCTGCCATATTACAGAAACTTTGCTGATATGTGAGAAATATCAGGATTATTTCCATGTAACTTTTTTGTAAAAGATTGTGTGGCTTGGAATGTTTTCTTTTTTTTTCTACTTTATTTAGTCTTTGCCATGCAGTGTTACTTACTGTGTTGTTTGCTAAAGCACTAAAGCATATTTAACATTTACATGGACAAAGGCTAGCTGTCATGTGGATTTACTGTAGCTAAAGAACTGTCCTAATTTAAAGGTTATATGTACAGTCGTACTATTCCAAACTTTCAACAGTATTGGGAAATTAGGTAGCAGAACACACCTGGGCTCAATGTCAATTCACCCCTTACCCCTACTCCTTGTCCTGTCCACTTGGCGCGACTCCTTGAAAAAGAGCTGTTGGGGTTGAAATATTCTCCGAATTAGATTATGACCTGTTACATTATCGGTCGTCATCAATGCTGCTATTAACAGTTACAAAAACTTTGTTTCTGAAAGTACTCACCATTCCATCACTGTCTCTGTTCCATGGGCTCTTTAATGTTTTTGCAGCTATCAACTATAAACCACAGAAATGTGATCTGTAACACATTGAAACAGTTGAAACAGTTGATGAAATGATTCAATTATTCAGGAAGAAAATATATACATTTGTGTGTTTCTTTCATCAGACTGTGTTTAATTCCATCTTGCTAATGATTCAAACTAAATTAGAAGAGATTCCTCCTACTCCCCCGTTCGTAGTGTGGTCCTACAAAATCAGTTTCAAGCACTTTACAGCCCCCCACCTTAGCCCTTCCCCTCCAACTAATCGACAGCTGCGACATCACTACTCTAACATATACATGCAAAACAGAGGGGGAGGGGCCAAGGACTGAATTAGGATTCAGCTTTAGCATAACCAAAACCAGCAATGAATCGACACCGTATGCACAGATTTGTTCTTTATTTACACTCATCTGTGTTATGGTATGTTATGGTCAAATAAAAGTTTGTCGTTTCCGTCAAAACAACCCAGTGTTTTATCATTTTAACAAGATGCTTCAGCTGATAGTTTACATTATAGTAAAGGTCTGCGCAGGACACAAGTCCAGTCCCACTCCCGCATTGTGCAGTCCCACACCTGCTCCTGCCCAAAAGTCCCACAGGATTCTGGATAGAGTTGAAATGTGGCGTATAGAAGACTGCTTGCCCAGTGTCACTCAGGGGCGGGAGTCCTTCTGATTGAGGCTCAACTCAGCTTGTGGATGGCGGTAGGCTGGTAACGGCCCCATCATGCCGGGGTCCGGTCTTCCCAGAGTCGGGTGGTTTGGGGATGGTAAACTGAGGCTAAATACCAGTGGGAGACCAATAGTCAACAAGTTGTCTATTGTCCGTCACAGTCCGTCCGAGGGATTAAACCTTGGTGGGTCGCAGGGTCAGCTGCTTGGTGCTGGGAGGATCCCCTCGTGGCACCTCCCCCATCTCACGTATATATGATAGTCAAAATTAACAACTTCTAGCTTTTATTTTAAACATGTTTTTTATTTTGCACGACTGCAGCTTATCACTCCTCCCACCCGCTCCCACGATGAGCACTTCCCCCTCCCACCTGCACCCGCAGTGAGCTTTTAAAATTTGTCCTGCGCCACACTGCTTAGAGCACGGCTCTACATTATAGATTTGTTAGTTTAGCTGAGTTTTAAGACTCAGCCACAGTAAAACATCACATCTTCTATTTTCTTTACAGTTTATGTTGTCGGTTTATGTCAGTAGCTGCATTAAAAGATCTATTTGGACTCATCCAAACAAGGTCAGAACTGTCTGAACCATGGATCACTAACAGTAAATCTTGTCCAGACAAAAATATCACGTAATAACTATATATCTTTATAAGTGTCATAAAACTCACCTGTGTAGAAAAGAAACATGAACTCTTCATCTTCAAACTCCATTCTTTTCATTTCTAGCTTTTATCTCTGAATCTTTTTTTTTTTTTTTTTTTTTTTAACTCTGAATTTTTTTTTCAGCGGATCTCATCTCACCACTTTTCAGTCAAATTCCTTGTGGTTTTAGTTTTTATCACCAGACGATACCAGCAGAATGACTCACTACTCCCTCTAATGGTCACATACATTCATGAGCCCATTGGGGTTTTATTCAGTAGATTGTTTTGACCATCCATTGGTGTCCTTGACAAAGCTTCCTATATGTTTATTCTCAACACTCAAATGACAATGTAAACACTCAAATAATACTACATGGATTCTTTTGATGGTATCAGCTATTGCCTTTAGATTTGCTGCCACACTTGTCACTGTATTATGTGGTTTATACGTAAATGTGAATAGTACGGGACACATCTAACCTTCTGTCACTTGCTTTATTATATTTAACATCTCTAGCATTACACACAGTAACTCTTCCGGTGTCCGTTCCCTTATGTGTTCCCCTTACGACAGGTACACATCTGCTCACACTACAGTCACCTGCTTTGTGTGGATTATAAATAGTCATTATTGCAGCTACATGAAAAACAGCGTGATTGTACGCTTCTCAGTTGTGAGTCATATTTGTTTTCTGCTTTATTGTTTGTAATAACATGTTTTTATTTTCTGCAAAACACATTAAAGTTTGGTTTCTACCCTCCAGATAGTCACTAGAATGATTTCTAATAGGAATATGTACAAAAACTGACGTAGTATTTGTATAAATAAGTCAAAGGCGAGACCATTTTTGTCAGCACTTCTGCTGAAACACCAACGCAGGGCAAATGGAAATAATTATGTTTATTCTTTTCTTTTTAAATTCACACAATAACAACACCAAATTATCACATTTAAGGTTTTTTTTTTGCACCTTATTCAGAATTTAGAAAACTATTTGTAGCCCCTTGTCTGTGTTGGTAAGGAATGTGATGCACAATTACATAGTGGAAGGAGGAAGTTGGACAGGAGGTCCTGCTCAGGGCAGATTAAATGACCTCCTTCATAAGAGACCATAGTCCTTCCATGTTTCTCAGCAGTAGCCCTGTTCTACAGATGCATCAGGCAAAGTTTCTCTCTCTCTCTCTCTCTGTCTCTTTCCCTCCCTCTCTCCATCTCTCTCTCTCTCTCTCTCTCTCTCTCTCTCTCTCTCTCTCTCTCTCTCTCTCTCTCATGCTGTCTGTCTCCTCTCTCACTGGCTCACAGCTCCTACAGCTTGGTAGGGATGAGGCCACAGCCACAGTGCTGTGACGGCAGATGGCAACTGGCTCAAAAAGGTTGGCACGTCATCGGGAAATGTGCTGCACCAAAGATGTCCTTTTTAATTAAAAGATTTTGATCTGTGGTGTACTGCAGAATGTTGGAAAAATGAAAGGCAGCATGTGGTTAGAAGTAGACATGATATGAAAGGATAATAAAGAGCTGCACTGTATACGCTGCTGTAAAGTGTACAGTAAAAACAGAGAATATATGCTGTTTTATTTAACCCATAATGACCCACTATTAATTTTGTGCAAGTTCAAATTTGTTTTCTCTGTTTATTCAGCTTGTTTTCTGTAAATTTGTGGTATTTTCCCCTGTTTGTTTTTACTGAGTGTGTAGATGTTCATAAAAGCTCTGAGCACAACTGTCAACGCCTTTACTGCTGCAACAACTAAATTTCCCAACTTGCGATGCATAAACTACTTCTGTGTATCTATCTATTAAAGTGAATTGTCATGAAATCAGAAACAGAGTATTAAGAAAATGTGGCTTTTCAGCGAAAACAGTAAATTAGCATGATTTGTGTGCAGCACTTTGGCAGTTAGTTTATAAATGTTTATAAAGAAAGTTGGTATGGTATGGTATGGTATGGTATGGTATGGTATGGTATGGTATGGTATGGTATGGTATGGTACAACAAAGTGTGTTCACCAGTAATGCGTGGGCTGAACCGAAGTGAGCCAGTGCCCGCGGTCAACTGTAGTCACCCACAGTTGTGGGTCATTGAAAAATGTTTTTAATGATATTCAGGTTGTGGTCGGTCGGATCGTTTGTTGTTTGAGATAAACATTAAAATAACCTGGTAAATACACTATTAACTGAATTTCCATGAAGTGGATGTACAACGTCGTCAATAGCCTACAATATGAAGGGAGCAAGAGAGAAAGTAAGGAGAGTGGAAGCTCCCGAAACATTAAAAAAAAAAAAAAAAAAGTAAAGTTCGGAACACACTCGCTGAGATTTTTAAAGATGATGAGCGGCTCCCAGTGTTTTCTTTTCCATGGAAACTGGGTTCAAATGTCTCTTTGGGTGTTACAGGTTGTGGACCCCTGGTTTAGAGACTGCTCATTGATAACTTTTGAATGATGAAGCAGGACAAAAATAGTTCCTCAACATATTAACTTAGAAGCAATGACATCAGATTGTTGCAGGTATGTGAGTAAGGTCATGTGATGTTCATAAAGACCATTGACTACTTTTTTAAAATGCGGGTCGGTTCGGTCCTTTTCAAATATATGTCTTGCGGGCAGGCTAGTTAAAAAAGGGGTTGGTTGCGAGTCATTTATACATCGACCCACGCACCACTGGTGTCCACCCATTATCATTGATACAACTCATTGGGTTTTACTGGTGAATCAGTGTTGTAGAACAGGGGTCTTCAACCCTGGTCCTCGGGGCCCGCTGTTCTGTTTTAGATGTCACCCTACTCCTGATTTAAATGATCAGCTCATCATCAAGTTCTGCTGAAGCCTGATAATGACCCACTGCTTTGAATCATTGGTGTTGAAGCAGGGTGACATCTAAAACATGCAGGACAGTGGGCCCAGAGGACCAGGGTTGAAGACCCCTGTGGTAGAAGATGGCAGTGTTTCCATGGTAACTGTAGAGCAGGGTCTTAAACTAATTTTCTTCAGGGGCCACATTCATCCTGATTTGATCTCCAATGGGCCGGAGCTGTTAAACAAAAACATAATAACCTATAAATAATGACAACACCACATTGTTTTTAGTGCCAAAAAAAATCCCATTAAATTATGAAAACATTTTTATAAATTATCCAAATGTAAAACAAGTTCCATTAAAAAAGGAAAATAAGGGCAATTTTAACAACATTCTGCCTAAACTTATCATTTGTCCATGTGTTTTATTATGGATCAGTTCTACAAAGACACTAAACTCTTAGTAACCGAAGCAGAAAATTGTTTACATTTAGTGTAATTTTCTTCAGGTTGTTTACATTTGTTCAGGTTATTCACATTTTATTCTTACAGAATAATAAATAATAAAGATTTTCATAATTTAATATGATTTTTTTGCAGTAAAACGCTGTCATCATGGCAGCATTGGGCAAAGAAAAAACTGAGGAGAAAATATGGAGTCATTTAATAGGTTATTATGCTCTTCATCCCACGGGCCGCATTGGAAGCATGGGCGGCCCATTTTATATTTGTATATTCATTTTATATACTAAAGAGCTTCAAAGAACGTTGAATGCTTTATGTTAAAGTATGTTAAAATATTCAAGGAAATCATCCTTTTTCATTTGTCTTATGAAGCGGTTTGTGTCTTCCCTAGTGACTGTACCAACATACTGTAGGTCACATACATCTTTAGATTTTTATGCTGTGATTTAAAGTTTTTGGCAGCACATCTTTATTTAAAAAGCACTTAGAAAAGGCTGTCAGCACCGATGTCATGACATTTGACCAACAGCAGCATGGCAGCCACCAGGGAGTCCCTGACGCTCAGGTTGAGCTGCAGATCTCCAGAGTCAAATGGACACGATGTGAGTGCTGCGCTTTATTCCAGGAGGCACAAAGACAGATGGGTAACAATATAATGTGCGCATGCTGTACCCACTAGAGATGGCGACTGGCTCATGGCACCATGCATAGTCACGGAGTAGTGCGGGTTTGGCTTTTAATATGTTTGCACTTGTCTTGGTAAATCAAAGAAACAGCCCCGACTACTGCTTTCGACATGTCACCTAACATAGTACACGTCAGGATAAATCAGGAGACAAGGCCCACGCTTCGACAAAGACAGACACTTGGGTTGAGTCCTGTGGGTGGTCTGGGCCCCTGGAAGTACCACAGTCTGGTTTCATGGAAGCGTAGTTGCTCACATGTGGATTATTCTGTCTGTCGCTAACATTTATTGATTTGACAGCAGCTGATTTTAGTACAGTCTCTCCGGACTCGTCTTCAGCTCTGTCTTCCATTTAACATGCAGAGTTGACTGTAAAGTTCACAGAGACACAGAGAAAAGGTGATTAGGGAAAGAACAAAGTGCGACGGAGCATGTTCTATCACAGATGACAGTCCATACAGTCTGATCGTGTTCACTTTGCAGCTGCATGTACTAAAGGATTAATATTCACCTCAAGTTTGCACATTTATTTATCTTAACTACTTTCCTATTCTCTAGAAGTGTTTGTGAATTGGCATGTTTGCGGTTTTGTCACTTTGTGTGGATATTTCTCATGCTGTTCAAGCAAACAGTTTTTTGCCAAAGAATACGAAAACAGCATGTTTCAGCTGGACTAGAAGATTGTGTGAGTTTGTTGATTGTATTTACCAGCTTGTACAAATCATAATTACCCAGACAACAGCCACAAACATTCTACGACATCCTCAAAGATGTTTAAACTTTAGACTTGTGTACTTTCAACCGGGTGGTTTCTTATACTAAGAACAAAAAAAAAAAAAGGGTGATTTTTTATTTTATTTAATTTTTTTCCCAGCACCTTCACCAATGACCCATATACACATTTTCTGCTCTGACACCCCTGTGATTAAGGTGTGACTATGTTTAGGCAACTAAAACTACCTAGTTAAGATCACCTTCATGGTCAGAAGAAGCCATGCTTGAAAGGACAGTCAGTAAAGCTTGTTCATCACAGCAATTACTCCCATGTTCCCAGGCTTTTTTTTTTTTCTCTCTCTTTCAGCCCTACTCAAAGTATAACAACATTTCCAACATTCTTGATGTTATTTAACCCTTTGTTGGTCACACTTCAAAAATCACAATGATTTTTTTCTCCCACCTCAACACCCCTCAGCCTTCGGGGTCGGGGTGCTATTCGGCCCCGTCGGGGAAATATTTTTCCGATAGCAACTCGTAGGCAATCAGTTATCCCTTACTTATTCTTTTTATCAATTCCTAAAAAATTCAGGTCACACATTTGAGTTCCAGGTTAATCACCAATGACGTTTCATTTCCAAAAATGAGTCTTCTCTGCCAAATATAAAAATCCTCATGGGTTTGTAGCTCATGTTTGAACTGCTAAAACAGGAAAAAACAAAAAGATTTAATATGAACTAAATAATGTAATAATTTACTAATTATTTATGTTGCAATTTTTTTTCTATATATTCCAATTCAAATGAATGTTTTATTGATATTACCTTTGGGAGGTTTAATGCACATTTTAATTACGTTTTGTTATAATTACAACCTCTTAGTATTTATTTCATACTTGTGTAGAACACGTTTTCTGCCATGCCACCTACTGTACTGTATTATCTACAAGTAAGAAAGAGTCCTTATGAAGTTTCCATCTATTAGATGAAACTTATTCAGCTTCTCCACAAAGCTTAAGTGCATGTACAATTTAATACCTACTGGCAACTGCAGGTAAGCATCAAAGAAAACAGGAAAAACATACAGCGCCTTCTAATAAGTACAAAATACTTTGTGAAAAGCAGCAGCTGTGTGTTATGAAAATACTCCAAAAATATCCCCTCACATGAAAGATATGTGTGCAGAGTATGTATATACTGATATGATGATGATGATGATAATAATAATAATAATAATAATAATAATAATAATAATAATAATAAGTGTCTGTACATCATTCACACAGCTGGGACTCCAGTTACACAACAGTTTCCTTTCTCTGCTTTAGTGTTGTTTTGTTGCATGTGTATGTGACGATGTGCAGAATGACATCTCATTCATTCATTTCATTACAATTGTGTGAAAGGAAGACGTGGGTGTATTTATTTGTGCTTCATAGAATTACCATTGGGAAACAGTCACTGTAGAAGATAATGTTTATTTCAGGTTCGTATCTTTTTTGTTCTCTGTTGTTGTTTTTTTTTTTTTCAAACTGCTTTATTTCCTCTGGCTCGTAATCTTTCTCACTCATTAGGGAGGATTCTGGCTAAATGGACAATTTTAACCAAATTTGTCAGAAAATGGATAAAAGAAAATGCAAATTAATGTGCATTTTTTACAAACTGCTTTCATGTGAATATTCATTACCATTTTATTCACCACATTCATGCTTTAACCCATAAAGACCCAGTGTTTTTACTTTCATGGCAATTCCCAAATACTTTTTTCTCTGTATTTAAACTTTCTTACAGAATGTGACGTATCCCCATTGTATTATTTTGCTCTTTATTTGATGTTTTTCCAGCAAAAATCTTGTACTTTGTTGTATTTATAACCCACTGATCATGTACACAGCAAATAGGCCAGTGTTAATTGAACACCATGGGTGTTAAATTAACTGCATGTTTGCAAACATGGTAATGACATAACCATCCCAAGACCTATTTTGCTAAAGTATTGTATGATCTAAAGAATTGTATGGCACCTGCATTTTGTAATAACTATTGCAAAATGTAATATGTTATTACAAAATACAGCAAGGATTGTTACAAAATGCAGCATGTAATTATAAAATACATAATATAATTATGAAATACAGTGTTATTGCATAATGAGGCATTACATTATTGCATATTGTACCATTATTACTGTACATCATGCAGTACTACAGATATTTCATACAATGACAGACTAATAACTGTCTAAGGCATTGATCTTACATGACATTCTCCTCATTGCTCCACACAGGTGTTAACACATATTATTAAATGTGTTTCTATTGCTATTTTTTATCCATACTCAAACTTCACCACTATTTCCAGGTGTTAAAGGTGTTTTTCCACATTATTTTCTACTTGCAAATTAAAATTGAAAAGCAGCAAACACATATTGTGAAGTGAGGAAGGGTGACGTTTGAAGAGTTTTCTGGCACAAATTATTTCATGTTATACCTAGAAGTGTCATGTATTTATTACAGTTGTACAGAGACCCGTCGCATCCCGGTCACCATCTTTTTAAACTGTTACCCTCGGGGAGGCGTTTCAGGGCAATAAAGACAAAAACAAACAGACTGAAAAACAAGTTACTTCCCAAGAGCTGCTGTTGCCCTGAACGTCGCAAACAACCAAACCTGAATCTGGACCATCTGTCATTTAAATTTTTATGGGACATAGATAATTTTAAGTGCAATATTTCAGTAGTGTGTGTGAATATATATATATATATATATATATATATATATATATATACACACATGTGTACACAGATTTTATCCAGAGTTTTGTTTTATTTATATTTTTATCTTGAACTGTACAGTTTTTATTTTTCTGCATTGTTTTTTAATTATGTTTCTTACACTAATTTCTTTTCTTTTTCTGAATGTTGCACTGTTTTAACGAGAGTTGCTCTATTTTAAATTTCATTGTGCTCAATGGGACAATGACAATAAAAGGATTCTGATTCTGATTCTTTGGAACCTTTCTTCAGATTGGTATAGTTAACCCATAATGGCCCAAACATCCCCAATCTACCAAAATCCACTGATCTAAACAGTTTAATACCTGTTAATCCACTAATCCTATCAATACAAGTAAATCATTTGTATATGTAAAAAAAATCCCCAAAAAATATCATCTTTTCATGGTCATCAGATATGGCTGATGTAGGCTCTGTAGTTACCATGGAAACACTGTCATCTTCTACAACATTGACTCACCAGTAAAACACAGGAATTGGATCAATAATAGTGGATTAATACACTGGGTTTATATTCAGTTAATGAAATATTTTGCTGAAAAAAGTAGCTTTTTCTTCAGTTTTCTCTATTTTTGATATAATAATCCTCAACGCTGAGCTTTTAAGAACATTTACATGATTAGTCAATTAAATATGGGAAAAATACATGATTTTTCACTGGAAACATGAAATACAAAAGATAATATTACAGCAAAGGGTGATAAATTACTTATGAATATTTACATAGATATACAGAAAAGTTCATTTTGGAACTGCCACAAATGTCACACTAGGTCTTTATGGGTTAAAACAGAGGTCTTTAACCCTGGTGCTCGGGGCCCACTGTCCTGCACATTTTAGATGCAACCCTGCTCCAACACGCCTGATTCAAATGATCAGCTCATTATCCAGCTCTGCCAAAGCCTGATAATGACCCGCTGCTTTGAATGAGGAGTAGGGTGACATCCAAAACATGCAGGACAGGGGACCCCAAGGACCAGGTTGAAGACCTCTGGGATTGTCAAAATGGTGCTTGACACTTTTTAATATATTTTCTACCTTCAATAATTGTTTCTGGATTGTATCCCTATCTCCTTAGAAGTAATCCTGTGGTTTGGCAAGACATGAAATGCTACTGATGTTCAGTGCAAGTAGGTGTAGGTGTTCTTTTGGTGGCAGATGGTAGTCTTATTTGCACAGTGACAGATCACTCATATTGCCATTGACACTAATGGCTGTGGAATTGAGTGGGGACACTGGGGCAGCAATGCAGTCTTACATCCATGTCCAATCAGTGCGAAGCATCACAACCTGTCACAATAATTATGACAGAACTATTGAGGCAGTTTTTTGGCCCCAGTCTCACTGTCCCACTAGTGTTCCCCTTGATTGGCCTTGGTTGCTTGCAAAGTCATTGTCATTTCTCACAACTTCATTACTTGGTGGCACAAAGCAATTTCTATCATCTGTGCTCTTCCCACTCTGTTACCCCTAAAGGGAGTTCACGCCATATGTGCATGACAACACCCTGTCGCATAGACAAGGTGATGTCTAATAAGGATGTCTTTTTGTGTCATATCATGTTATGACACAGGATCTTATGTTTTTATTATAATGATCTGCATTAGCTACCGTGATGAGCCCAAGTTATCTGTGTGTCAAGCGGCCAATAGTGGATTCGGGTGAGTGTAATGGTTCTTAACGACGGCCTTTAAGGAATGAACATTAGAAATGGCATGTTTTATGACTCCACAGGCTCATTGAATTTATAATGTTACATTTCTAATTCTCAGTAAAGTTAATGCTCACTTCAGGAGCCCGACTGAACAGCTGACCACATCTTTTGCAGCAGACTTATGATGAGGCTGGTGTTTAAGTATCATTCTTCTCTCATTTGCAGCTGTATTTTTCCGTCTAGTGCACACACACACACACATTGACATCTGTAATGCACATATGCATATATTCTCTCCATGCAGAGTTAGTATAGCACTTAAAAATCAGATGAGTAGATTAGTGTGTTAATCTGACTCTGGATTTTAGGAATACAGTTTGGTTCTCTGGTCTTACCCTTAGCCTGCTGTGAAATATTCCACCCAGTCAGCTGTAAATAAGTGCTAACAAGATTATCAGATTATCTTTCATCTAGGGTACCCTGCAACTGCTGGGCACAGTGACAGCAATGATGTAAAAATTGCTGTAAGATAATTGTGTTAGGGAACACCATTTTAATGCAAATTTTCCACACACAGCTCAGGGACACCTTAAAATACTTTTCTTATTTGCATTGCGGAATACATTTCTTTGGTCACCACTAAAATGTTGCACTAGACATTGGGGAAGTAGAATAAAAAAATATATATAAATAAAACTTCTGTGTGTGTGTGGTTTCCCCCTCTCATATTTCTTAAATAGGCTGTCAAAAAGTGGGCCAAGTTTAATTAAATTGACAGAGATAGATTAACCTCATGTGTTTTTTTTTTATTATTATTTAATATTATCATGTATAAATACTGTACTTTAATGTATACGCTGGAAGGAAAAAGAGCATCGTGGTTTTAAATTGAACAAAATGACATTTGCAATGACTGATGTGGAGAAGTTGATATAGGAGACTGAATTTTCATTTATTTTTTCATTTCATTTTCATTCATTCTGTAATGCTGCCATCCTTTTTATCATAGTAGTGGAGCAGTGAATTTATTATGCCAGTGTATTCCAAAGTCATCATGTCAACTAGTTTTGTTTTATGATTGTGGTTTAAACTGGATTTAATGTCCTTGCTCAGGTGCAGTTCCAGGACTGAGCCAAATAAAACCTCTCTGTCTCTTTTCCCACTGTCACTTTAGCAAATATATTTGTATGCAAATTAGCTTTGGAATTAAAATGATTCAGAAAGCTTTTGTGGTGAAGCAACATTCACAGTCAAACAATATTTAACGCTGTAGGATGGGAGAGAGATTGAGATGTACAGGGATGGAGGTTGATGTCTAAAAACAGTTGCAGGAGACCAGTGAATTGGGTTTTAGCAGGTATTTGATTCACAGAATCATGTGTGATATTGATTTTGTCAATAGAGGATGTTAAGTATAGAGGCTACAATTGACCAAAGTGGAATCTAAAGGTTAGAGCTGTTATGTGGGTGGTCACTGGGGACTGAAAAAGCATTTCTAGTCAACAGTAAAAAAAAAAGGTAAGATGGACAATATTAGCTGGGTTTTTTTTTCAGCACAATATTAACAGAAATTCCTTATTTTTTAAAATATTCATAATTTCAAATCTGCAATAAATTATTTAAGAAGCTGCTCATTCCAGACAAAATACTGAGACCAGCGTGCACTGTTGTGTTTCTCTGTCTAAATATGGTGACAGCACCTGTCCATTCCCTCTGTTTGTCTGTTTGTGTCTTGTCCGGTTTTCTCTTTGTCTGTTTCACCTGCATCTGTCTCACTGTTAGTGTTTGTTTCTGCGTCTTTGGCAGCATTGTTGGCTGACTCCACAACCTATTCTTTCTCTGTTTACTCTTGTTTTTTTCCCCTTTTTTTCTCTTCTCCCTCCAGCACAGCCTGTGAAATAGATAAAAGGAAAATTAACAGCATGTGCGAAGTGTAATGTCACTGAGGATCACAGTCAGTTATAGCAGTATGGACACATATCAGACAACACTTAGAAAACATACCCATTTTTTTATTTTATTTTTTTGACATAACTACACACAAACACCCATGTGCCACACATGGGGGCAGCTATATAACCGAAGGGCTGGTGCTTTGAATCCCGCTCTGTCTTAGGCAGTCTGTTGTGTCCTTGGGCAAGACAGTTCACCCTCTTTGTCTCCAGTGTCACTCACACTGGTGTATGAATGTGTATGAATGTTTGGTGGTGGTTAAAAGGGCTGTAAGTGGGAATTGGCTAAGGTTCTGTCAGTCTGCCCCAGAGCAGCAGATGTAGTTTACCACCACCATAGGGAGAATGTGAGAGTGAATGAATAATTGATCAACAATTTAAAGTGCTCTGGGTGCTCTATAGAAATTGAATTCATTATTACTATAATTAACAGGGCTGGATCTACTGAGATCCTAATTTGCATGTACTCATTTGCATGGTCAGTCTAGAATGTTACTAAAGCTACATTCATACTGCAGGCAAATGTGGCCCAAGATCAACTTTTTGTTGCCATTTGATCTGTATCTGACCTGTTAATGACAGTCTGAACAGCACATTTAAAACAAAACCGTGCATTTAAAAAAAAGAAAATCTGACCCAGGCCACTTTCATATGTGATACTTAATCTAATGTATCTGATATTTTTGTGAACAGCCATTTGGTTTTTATCCAACTTTTCCAGTTACTCCTGTGATTGACAAAGACACAGAGGTACAATATTATGACTTTACTGTACAACTACTGTAATGTATTTACAATTGCTACGCACACTTAAACATGTGACTATCCACAGGTTTAGCTTTAGCACCACAGTGTTTTCAGTCATCAGGCTAAACCTTGAACCAGTCACAGTAAAAGTGTTCATAGTTCTGTGTAGTTCTGTAACTTATGTCCAACAGTGAACTAACTGCACGTAGGTCCACGGGGGTAGGACCAGTGGGTACTGGTGAACCCTGGTAGTTCGTAGCATAGACGTATCCTTTCATATCTGTGATCTTCTCTAAATACCTTCACACTCAGTCGTGTCGAGCTTCTCCTGATGGAACCTCTTGCTTTCACCTCCAACTTATCCATTTCTTAAAATCTTAAATCATACAGCTCTTTCCTGCACATCAATACTACACTGTTGCCCATAGCAACCGCAAGTATCTTACCCTTCTAGATATGTCACGTAATATGCCATAATTCATCATTTCATTGGAGCCTTTTGTGCATGTAGGTCACTTCAGAGACGTGTTCCGTTCACACTCAAGACTGATAGACGTCTCCTTTAATGTGTAATATGAACAGGCACACAAAAATCTAATTTCACCAAGAAAATCTAAATTTTGCATTAAGACATGCTGTGTGAATGTAGCCTAAGGTTGCTTGCACTAATTATAACAGGTGCAGCGTGTTGGAGACCACCCTATGTAAATTATGATTTTTGCATGCACTACTGGTTGTCGACATGGAAACAATATGCTGGAAAAGCTGCTCTAGATTACAGGAGCAAGTCTTTCTGGACCCTGAGTGTTGGCAACATGAGATGGCCTGAGTGCTAAATGTTAGACAACTTGGGATAGGCCAGCACTAATGGCAACGGTGCACAAACACAACAATCCAGTGGCACCACATTCATTTTAGAGGTGTGTGTGTGTGTGTGTGTGAGTGACTTTGTCACATTGTATTGTAATACTGCTATGTTTTTTTTAATAATAGTAATGATGGATTGGATTTATATAGCACTTTTTTGGCCACTCAAAGTGCTTCACATTAGTGACCCATTATTCATTCACTGTCACATGCACTTTGTGGTGGTGGTAAACTACATATGTAGCCACAGCTGGGGCAGACTGACAGAAGTGTGGCAGCCATTTTGTGCCTACAGCCCCTCTGACCACCACCAAATATTCACACTCATTCATACACCAGTGTGAGTGGCATTGGAGGCAAGGAGGGTGAAGTGTCTTACCCAAGGACACAACGGACCGACTACGACAGAGCGGGATTCCAACCACCAACCTTTCAGTTACTGGATGACACGCTCTACCACCTGAGCCATGGCCGCTCTGATTTTAATCACAATCATTAGATCACACACCCAAACCATTTCCTCACGTCTTGAATATAGACTAGGGATGTTAACCGATGACCGATATTTGACTGTATTAACAGTCATAACCGGCCTGCATCACTCATTCCACTGCACAACTTCTTTTAAAAATAGAACCAACATACAATGCATTCAATAACAATGGAGAACACAGCGGTATTAATGAAATAACCATGGAACCATTGCTCGACCTCGCAGTGACTGAAGTGCCAGTGCGTAATGACTGTGTGTGTGTGTGTGTGTGTGTGTGTGTGTGTGTGTGTGAGCCGGCAAAGCAAGTGTTTTATTTTCTCGGTGACCGAATTCAACTGGTTAATGAGGCTCAGTGATTGGTGAACATTTTTTATGAATTTCACCATCCCTAATATAGCCGCAGTTTATATGAGCAAAATTATTTTGGGGTTTGATAAATGAAATTATAAATTGCGTGTGCTAAATTAATATTGCTTGTGCTAAATTAATACGGTTACATTTTATCCTCCCTTGTAAATTCCCCATAGTGTATCTTCATTGTGTCAAACATACTAAATGGATGCAGATGCACTATTTTGCAACTTTGAAATGCGTCACTCTTTGGGGCACATTATTAATAAATCAGTGCATACGTTTTTCTATGTAATGACTTTGCAAATTGTTTTTGTACACACAAACATGTAGTCAGTCTGACCCACACTTGCTTATTTTCAGCCATGTCAGCTGGAAAATGTGTTCAATCAAATGAACACTGTTTGTGAAAATGTCCCATATGTTAACCACACTCCTGCAGTGATCTAAACAATTTAGAAGAACACATACCAGCAGATGACATGGAGCGAAGGAATTGACAGCTAGCAACCGAGTTTAATGGCCTTCTTACAAGCCATGGTGTGATGTCAGTGGCAGATTGCAAATGTCAAAGATGGTTCATTTGATCCTCATTGCAGCAGTGGAAGCAAATACACTATTAGCGAACATCTCTCTGTCTTTGCCTGCCTCTCTGTTTTCGTCTTCCTCATTTTCTCTAATCGCTTTTGCTTTTCTCAGTCATATACATGGACGAACACATTCGGTGGTTAGGTCACTGTTCCAGTAAAATCAAAGATAAAACCAAAAAAAATACAACAGATTTAAGCTGGAGGTTGTGTCATAGAACAGCTTTAGATGTTACTGCAGTAAAAGTTAGCTGACAGTGTTTTCATTTTCTCAGTTCACTCTCTTTTATCTTCACCTTCTTTATTAATACAACTAAGATTAGTGATGTCTCAGTCACTACTTTACTTTGTGGTTCTCTGCTTTACAGTATCAGTATTAATGGACCAGAAAACTAATTATATCTCAGTAACAGTTGACAGATATATTTTTTTCTCGGTGACACCTTGTAAATCATTAAAGATAAAGATGTTTTTCGTTTATTTTTAACAAAAGTTACTTTTGATAGCAAATAATTATGTTTAGTTGAGTTCTGGTGGTACTGCATAATTTTTTAAACAATAAAAATCATCTCATGTATTTGTAACACTGATTAATCTACCAACCTTCCACACACACATGCACACACACACACAGAAATAGAAATTGCTAGAGTACATACTGGACAAAATTTAAAGTCAAGTATGAATACAAAGGCTGACAGGCCAATTATCAGATGTACTCTTCGTTCTGCATCCCCACCTCTGAAGGGAAGCAGATGTGAGAATCCTGTCACTTTCATTCAAGCTGGTGCACTGACAAGACCCGACAACAAAAGGCAGAGCCTTCACAAAGTGTGGAGATGGACAGAGTTGTAAACCTCTTTTTGTCACGCAGTTTTATCTGGTTGGGCCTGCACATTTCAGGCTGATGGACTGTGAAAGGGTTTGTCAAAAGTTGAATCTTACTTTTCACAAACAACATTTGGTAGTAGTAGTAGTTGTAGTAGTAGTAGTAGCGGGAGTAGGAGTAGTAGTGTTAGTGGTAATACACCCCCCCAACGCCCCCACCCTCGCTCGTACACTACCTTAGAACTAATGTTCTAAGCACTAGCAGAGGGAACAGGTGGTTGCCCCGGGCCCACTTAAGCCACAACTGATTTTTTTTTGCTTATTTGTTGATTGTATTGAGTTCGTAAAGTTCACCTCGCATGCTTCACTCTTGCTACAAAGTAACCGTCACCACCTGTACTCCAGCTACCTAAAATTCCCACAGTTCATGAACGCACCTTACCTCACGCACCTCGTAACTGACACACAACATGTTTGTCGACAAACAGAACACACGCGCAGGGCGCTGTCCGTAGACCGGCATTATGAGCTGTCAGACTATGATAAATCTGTGTCTTTTCCAGATCTAGAATGCTACATAAATAAATTAGCACTTAAAACTGATCATCACCTACCGGATCCATACTTGATAAAAGAGTGAATGGACGACGTCGGTAACTTTCCTAGTATACAATAGTCTGACATATACGTACTTAATTGACAAACCTTCTATGTACACTCATGAAAAACTCCGCGCCTACAAGTGTTTAGTCACATACGATTGTTATGTCTGTGCATGTGTCCAACATGTTTTACACCGACATAGATGTAAACTTCTGTGACTGAAGTTAAACATTTGACCAAGTCAGCATCAGGTCCAGAAGGTTCCTATGTACGAAGCCTGGGTGTTTTACAATAAACTGATGGTTCTATTTAGACAGATAACTGCACATGTATGGCAGGGTAAACATCCTACTGGACTGACGAAGCTGTTGTTTTTTGTCCTTGCTGCTGCAATTTTAATCACAGTCCAGATTATGGTTAGAATGTGAAGGACAGAGAAATTCCTGATGGTCGCTTGATCACTTGTAACGATAGATGTCGTCCATTTTTTATTTGAATGGGTGCGATCCAGATGGAATCCTATACAGTTTAACTCTGTCCTTGTAACGATTCTTACAGCCGACAACACAACAACTAGGCATTTCTAGCTCTGCTTCAGGTATGTCATCTATATAAACAACTGTGTTTCCATGCAGTTTTTTGAGTCTGGTCTGCACGTGCAACTTCTTCTAATGCTTGAATGACGTTGACTGTGAAGGGGTCTATAGTCTACTTTATAAAGAAACAATCTTGAACATAAAAAAACTAAATGCATATGCCTCCAGGAAGATCAACATGAACAGGACTAATTAAAACTGTGGTTTTTGGAATGAATACTAACATTACCAATAGTAGGACTATATAAAGGGCCCACTACAGGTCATCACCCCCCCCCCCCCCTACAGTGAACCAAACGCGCCGACCCTGTTTCTAAGGTAGTGTAAATGAACAAAAATGGAGAACAACACACTCTCTATCTTGAAGAGAATATTGGTGGAAGAATGCACAGTCAAAGTGTTGGAGACTGGAGGCTGATCATTTCCATATATTCTGGAGCTGTCCTTCTATAGGTACATACTGGGAAGGTCTTAGGAAGTGTATGGAGAAGGTTCTGAAGGTAAACTTTCCACACAAATATGAGAGTTTATACTTGGGGATACTGGGTATAGTTTTAATAAGATCTGAAGACAAGTGTATGTATAGAATAATGTTGATTGCGAGTAAAAAAGTGGCTAAAGAAAGAGGTACCGAAGGTTGAGGTTATGTATAATATACATGGGAAAACTAAATTACTCTATGAGGCTGAAGATAGATAAATTCAAAAGAATTTAGAAAAATTGGTTAGATTTTGTAAAACCAATTAGACCAGACTTTATATAAGATGTACATTTACAAGACCCTTACTTCATGCTCTATAGCTACAGAAGATGTAAGGTTTAGTTTATTTTTTAGTTTATTATTGTTTTTATTTATTTATTTTCTTTACTCTATAATGGTGATTGCACCGATGACATGATTGATTTGATTGATTTCTGTTAACTCGATAGGCCATAAGTGCTGGAAGAATGTGAATATATTACTGGTTGTGTTAAAGAAATGCACAATTCAATATATATGTGCAGGGATGTAAATGTACATATGCCAGTTTTATTCATCTATGTACATATATATATATAGTGCCTTTGAATTGTATGAAAAAAAAGGCTTTGATGTTTGCCAGTGTTAATGGAAATGTTTGTAAAAATGGAAAATAAAAAGAGGATTGAAAAAAAAGAACAACTAATGTTGTGCAATATCAGTAGGTAAAACTCACCCCTGGGTGCACACATCTGTTTGTTGTATTTTACTAGCACATTTTACCTATTTATTGAATGATTAATGTATAAGGAATAGTGTACATTTGTACGTGTATATATATTTTAATTGAATTTAATTGAGTTTCTTTATTTGCACTTCATAATTAGCAAAGAAAATAAGACGAATAACACAAGTTGTAAACAATTAACATCATTATGCAGAACAGGATGGAAGCTAATAAAAAAAGGCTTACAGTATGCGAATACCTCGCAGGAAATTAACAGTACACATGGAGAAAAAAATAATAACTCAAATAGTGTCAGTTAAAAACTATAAAAATACAAATCCAATTACAAATCATCAAGTCCAGATCATACAGCCATATAATTTGACATTAATTAAAGTCATTTTCAGATGTTCTATAAATAATGATAAAGTAAATGATGATTGAAGGTAAGCACAGATATATTCTATGGTATTTTAGAGATTCGTGACTGGCGGATGTTTCACAGTAAGGAAGATAAAATCGACTTTAATATCATGTAGGATAATTGTGAAAAACAAATCATGTTTTCCACTAGAATCCAGACAGGTCGTAGAGTAGTACTCCTGTCACTTGAACTCTTACCAGCCTGGTTATGGCGAGAAAAAATCAATTCACATACGTATTGGGATTTTTTGTTTTACAATTTTTTAAATAGGTTTTTCTGTTAAAAAAATCAATTTTCCCATGTTGAAATTATTCATTTTAAGCCGGGTGGGAAAAAATTACCGAATGTAAAGACCGTAGACGACTGTACGAGTCACTCAGATGTATAAGATGTGTCATGTAATACACAGAAATCACCTCAGTGAAGGCACACAGACGACAGCTAGCTTATTATCGTATTAGCTTCAACAACACGCTAGCGTTAAACAGCATTAACTTATATGTAGATTAATAATACACTATGATAATATCTATTCCAACTGTATTGTGTTATTAATCTGACCTTGTGTTACACAGTAACAGTAATAAACCAGGTGTATATAAATTAGAGTTGGGAAAAAGAGGGTGCTTAGCAACAACACAGTGGCTAATCCTAAACATGGAGTTTGGTGCATTCAGGACCGTCGTAACATCTCTGGTGTGTTCAACAGTGTGGGATATCTGAAAGCTTAGAGAAAATTGGTTGATTTTAATAAATATTGTTAAACACTCAACAATAATTAAAGTGTGTGTGGGCTTTCTAACAGAAGGGAATAGCAGAGCTGGACATGTACACTTTAAAGTTAACTTTATCATGAAGTATGTTCATTTAAAGACTCCTGTTTGTGTTGTGTACAGATAAATGTCTGGTTCAAATATATTACTGCTGGATAAATCTGAACTGAATCACATATGATGTGCATTTTTTTGTGAAATATGGCTCCTGATATGATCTGTAGGCATCATCATTCGGCTTTTTCACATAGTCTGGTATTAAAAAGGCAAACGAAAAATCTGGAATATCAAAGAATCGCAATTTAAATCAAATCAGCACCTTAAAAAAAATCGTAAAAGAATCGAATCAGCATAAAAGCATACCGTCCCAGCCCTAGAAGACAACATAATGAAGTTGTGGAAAACTTTAGGAAGGATATGATCTAAGTGACCATATTTGTACATATAAATTTCCACATTTGCACTGTCACAACTGACTCAGGGAAACGCAAAACAATTCCAATATACCTGTTTTTAACTTGTTCACCATGGGAATAAAATTCTATTATTTTCTATACAGCCTGGTTGAAAACACCAGCTTGGACTCAAAACACTATAAAAGACCTGACATTTGACATTGATAGACCTCTCTTTTCTCCTCCAGGTGAATGTAGCCCCAGCATGTGTCAGAGCCTTAACCAAGATGCTGTACTGTCCGTACTGTCGCGGCATGCCTGGCCTGAAACCCTGCCACAACTACTGTCACAACGTTATGAGAGGATGCCTAGCAAACCAGGCAGACCTGGATGCTGAATGGAACCTCTTTATTGGTAAGAAAAAAAAAACAAAAAAACATCATTGTACATCATTGTGTCTATGTTATCATTATGTATGTCTGTGTGTGTGTCTGTCTTTGTATGGCTCTATATACACTTGAGGTTGTACTTCTAAGTCTGCATGTTACTTTTCCAAGGCAGTGTCTTTGAATAGTCTCTGTGGGAATTCAGTAGGATGTTCTGTGTTAGATTCAGCTTTAAAGGATTTACAGAGACAAAACTGAAATCTTATTTGTGCAACCATTCCATTTTTTTCTTTTCTGTCTGAAATGTTTGCTATTGCTGGAACCCTGGCATAGTGCTTAAAGCTCTGGTCCCTGCTGTTTGGGATTGATAAAGGAGAGCAGATCCTAGGCAAACACATTTTCTATAGTGTTTCCAGCTGAGCGTGGTGAGTAATATAGCACTTCAGTTGGGCTGTAAGTAGCTGGCTTCTGTAAGCCCTCCTGTTAAATGGATACCAAGGAGGCACATAGAGTGTTCCCTCTGGATCTTTTGTAGGCCAGTGCTTTATTTGTTATGTACCCCAATCCCATCCTCACACCGACACTAACCAAGTTTTTCTTTTTTATTTATTTATTTATTTTTTATTATTATTTATTTATTTTGAATTGGCTAACTTTTCTTTTTTCTTTTCTTTTCTTTTCTTTTCTTTTCTTTTCTTTTCTTTTCTTTTCTTTTCTTTTCTTTTCTTTTCTTTTCTTTTCTTTTCTTTTTTGTTTTTAAATTTTAAAGAGATATCCCTGAAGGCTATGTGTCAAGTGAACGGCTTTTGGCTGTTCCTGTGACAGGCCTGTCTTTTGCAAAAGCGTCACATGACGTACGCTTGTTCTCTCAGATGGCAGTTCTGAAGTCTCAGATCAACAGAGGCCCCTATGCACTGAATGAGATGTCTCGCAGCTTTATGACATGTGTTAAAAAGTTAGTGTCTTGTTCAGTTGTGAAGAGGCAAATCTATTGCCGCAAAGGGACATTGTACTTGACAGTAATGGGAGAAGTGGTTGTTCCAACAGAATGATGAATCTAGAAAGACAAAAACACCCTTGAGGTGCAGAAAAAGTGGATTTTTAATTTGCAACCAGATTTGTGCATACATTGTTTTTTTGTTGTTTTGTTTAGTTTTTTTGCTATGGAAAAAAAATGCTGTTGTAGTTATTATAATTAGAAATGTAAAACCCGTGGGACTTTTATTTCCATCAAGAAAGATTCTTTTTTTGATGCTTTGTGACATTTTATAGCCTATTCGTTATCTGTTGCTAAAGAACTTCGATTTGCTTAGCATGCAGCTTGTAAGAAATATTGATTTGCCTTTCACAGACAACTTCTTAATGTATCACAGGTCACTTCTCCCCACTGGAGCACATCTTTGCATTATAGAAATTTATGGATTGAGCCCATACATAGTCTGTCATTGTCATCCCTTCAAACGATCATTTATTAGAGAAGGTTAGATTAGAGGCATAGCCTTTAATTTTTATGAACGCCCAGTGACATTTACCTGTGGACTTTGTTCATGCTTAAATGTCACTATCAATACCTATGATTGATAAAAACCACAGGGGGAAAGACATTCAGTGCATTTAGTTAGTTTATACTTAAAAGCAGAAAACAAAAAAATATTTCTTGTGGTGGTATGCCCATGTATTGCATACATTGGTATTGCATACATTGGTATGCAATACATGGGCATGTAGACTATGTTACTTGTTTATAAAATAAAAAAATATTTTATATAAGAAGGTTTTTAGACATAAATGTCTTAGCCAATCAGTCCTTTTCAGTTGTGTTTCTTGCATTTCTATCCGAGGAAATTTATTGAGGACAAATGCATTAGAAGAGGTGAGTTTGTTTAGAATCACCTACTTACCACCAATTAACTGAGTCAATGTTGTTCACTTCTCATACATTCCCATACCATTGTTACCTCTGAAAAGGAAGTTATGTTTTACTGTGTGTTTGTTTGTCTGTCTGTTTGTCAGCAAGATAACTCAAAAAGTTATGGATGGATTTTGATGAAACTTTCAGAGATGATTGATAATGACTCAAGGAAGAAAACATTACATAAGTGGTTATACTCAGAATCCAGACAAGATAGTATTACATGTTTTTGTTTTTTTTTTTACATTCACTTCGTTTTACCTTCGGACATCAGATGAGATAATGCCAATAGGCTCGATGACGTCAATGGTATGTTTGCAAAATATATGACCTTCACGTTAAAGCAGGGTTAATGACATATTTTGTTAAATCAGACAATATCTTGTGCTTCATATTTAACATTAGATCTAACATGTGAAATTTGGTCGTTGTGCGACGTCACAGAACATCAGAGTGACATCATATGTGATCGAATATTTAAATGGCCATATCTTAAAAATGGGACCGAGTATTTCTTTGAATTTTTTTAAACCCTCTAAGGGATTGCTAATGACCGATAAAATAAATCGTACATAAATCGAACACAGAACACTAGTTTATAAGTAAGTTACGAACATCCAGATCCAAACCTTTGGAGACTTGCGCTTCTTCGCGGAGGTCTGCGCCCCTTGGTGTGATCTAGTTTTCTTCTGTGGTCTATGTTCACTGCATTTGCCGGTAGAATGGACTGATTCATTCACTGCATTGAAGTTCAATGGGACTTCAATGCAGTCCCATTGAAGTCCATGCACTTCAATGGGACTGCATGGGATAGATTTTTATTTCTTCAATACTCACGATTTTGTCCCACCCCCGAATGAAGCTGTGGGACCATTTTCTTGAAAATGAATGGAGGGCATAATTTACATCTAAATAAATTGACACATTTTATGATGTACTGTACATCAACAATGAGTTCCACCTCTTTGAAAGACCAGCAGCTGCCACTGATTCATATAAAATATAAAAATTATACTTATGATTCAGCTTAGCTTGTGTTAAAGAAAGACAACAGAATAATATTTAATATAAAAAAAATAGAATGTAGGTCTCAATTTTAATTTCTTTACCCCAGTCAAACAAGGTTAATTGTAGAGTTATTGGTTCTTGGTCCATCATCTAAACCCAAAATCTTCCTGTAAAGTGAATGACCAAACTGTCACAACATCAGTAAAACACAATATAGATGATGCTACAGTACTACATTATCTGACATTGTTCCCTGACTACTGCACTGGCTAACGATAAATAGAGGGGTATAAAACTGTGTTTAACAAAAAGAACCTTAAAGAAGGAAAAGTCAGAAATCAAATAAGAGCAAGAAATATCAAGTTGTCCCTAATTTTTGGTCGCTGCCAGGCCTCAGATCATTCTTCACTTGGCTGTTGTTCATTTGTCCACCCACAGCCCAGTTTTCTAAATGAACCAAAATGTCAGATTACACCATATAGACCACAGCCTTTTGGAAGCTGTTGCCTTGTTACAAAAGTTACACCATCTGATAGTATATAGACTGTTTGCCTGCTGTGACTGAATTCTTGCACTTTATTTATGGTATGATTTAATAACCAACAAACACGATCAGTGTATGTGTTACAGAAGAGTAGATGGTGATGTGATATGATATGTAGAGTGAAAACTGACTAAAAATAGAAGCCACTGCATCTGATATGTACCTATAATGGCAAACATTTGAATATGACCTGATAATTGAAGGAGACTAAATATAAATGTTAGCCTACTTGAATACTTTTCTTCAATAGTGGGTGCATTGTAACAGTAGTTTTCAATGGCAAACAGTGTCAGGTAATATACATTTTTCTATCTTTGGTGTACTAATTATTGACCAAACAGGAAAAATGCCTTTGCCTCATATAGCTCTAGAGTAGAAACCTCCTTAATGGCAAACCTAATGTTTGGTTAAATGAGTTGACATTTTTCCTAAAATTAGAATAAAATAAATTATTTCACCAGAGGACCATTTGGAAAGTTCCATAATTTATGGAGGTCTTACTTTTTATGCTGCCAACACTTGTGTTTACAAGGTTCAAACTTCCAAAAAAATTGATTGTGTGTTTTCTTGCATTGTTTGAAGAACTCTAAAAAGTTCTTTATACAGTTACACTCAATTTATATAAAATATATTTGTATTACATTCAGTTTTTGTTAGCCTTTTCAGAATACAACTATATGTGACACTTTTGCATAGATATTTATAGTTATTTAAAATACTTGAAAATGTCTGAAAGGCCTTCGACTGCAAAGTGTTAATTGTGTATTTTGATAGGCTGAAAACCCTCCCATACCTGTAGCATCATATACCATGAGAGCTAGAAATAATGTGTGAAAACACCCCTTATTTAATTTACCCACATCACAATTTGCATTATTGTGTTATTGTTGAGTTATCACTGGTATTGTGTATGTATGTGTGGGCGGGAAGAGATTTGTTTGGTTAAACCAAGAAAAACAATTCAAGATACTTTTGTAGACACACAGCACATATACAAGTCTTGAAAAAAAAAAAAGAGACCACTGCAAAATTATCACTTTCTCCAAATTTACCATATGTAAATGGTACGGTATGTATTGGATTAAAATTAACATGTTTGTTTTATTCTCTAAACTACTATACCAACAATACTTTATTTCAATATTTATTTCAAATAAAAATCAGATTATTTTGAGCATGTATTTCCAGAACACAACACATGATCAAAATAACAAAACTAAACAAAACAAATGCACGTCAAATAATGAAAATAAAACTAGTTCATACCAATTTCTAAACAAAACAATACTAATGTTGTAACTTGGGAAAGGTTCAGAAATCAATATCTTGTTTCTTGGCTGTCCTCTATTATTGTTGGATGACTTTATGCAGCTCCTGGCAGAGAAATTCAAGAAGCTCAGCAGCGTTCTATGTTCCTCTACATGTTTTCAAAGTCCATTCAGGTCTGGACTTTGGGCTGGTCCATGACAGGTTCTGCATCTGCTAGTCTGTCATTCACACCTTGTTGAGCTGCATTTTATAATAAACTGCCCCAACTAATTTTGTAATAAATTTTGCTGCATTATGTAATAAGTTATTACATATTGAGAAGATTATTACGAAATGCACTTGCAACTTTTTTATTCTCTAGAAAATATAATAACATGGTGCATTACCTAATAACAATTCTAAAGCATGGTTTATTTGTTTCTTAATTGTATTTTATTTTAATTTGGGCATCCATTTTAGGTGGACTTTGCCAGAAAACCCTCTTGAGGCTGAAGAGGTTAAACTATTTTTGACAATTTTCTGCTTTTTCCGGCTTAAATAAGGATTATTTAATCTATAGCATTCACTTTATTACAATAAAGAAGGTCTATTTTTATTACTTTTACTTCAGTAAATGAGTTAAATGAGTACGTCTACTTTTACCAGAGTATTTTTTCATACAAGTAGCTGTACCTGTACCTGTCCTGTGAGTACTTTAACCACCCCTGCTAATAGCACACCTATTGTAAGAAGATAGTGATTGCCACAATAGTGTTTTTCGTTATACTTCTTCTTAAATAAAATATGGATTGATGTTCATTAATTAGAATAAGGTGTACTTGTGTTGGAATTCAACAGATACATGAATGGAATGGCTGTCATACATACATTGCAGTGGTCTCTGTATATGTATAGATCATTTTAGTTGAATTCAGCAAAGCAAAAATGTTAAATATAAAATGGCTGAAAATATAGATTTAAGCTTTGATTAAATTGTGTTGCAGAAGGATTTAATTTAACCATATATAATGTTTGACTTACTACGCTTTAATAAACCCATTTGATTTGCACGGACCAGTGAAAACTTCTTATGATGTTATTAAGAAGTAGTATGAAATTAAAAGTATGTCGTCTAGATAAAATAGCACCCATTAATCTATTTTCAGTAAGCGCTTATCCTTGGCAGTGTCACGGGTGGCTGGAGTTGATCCCAGCTGACATCGGGCTAGAGGCAGGGGTACAATCTGGACAGGTCACCAGTTCATTACGGGAATGACTTGTTGAGGCAGACCACTACTCAGTCCCACAAGCTATTTCAAGTCACCAATTAACTTTTTAACCTGCATGCCTTTGGACTTCGGGACAAAAATCCATGTACCCGGGGAGAGAACATGTAAACTCAACAAAGAAAACCGACATCAGCCAAAAATGGCATCATGCATCCCCTAAAGTGAGACGTGGAGTATATTCAAGTCATGTTGTAGCGACTGAGAATCATCAAACTGAGTTTTCTGTTTGTTTGTCTGTGAAAGAAAACCTACCAGATGCTTAACCCATAAAGAACCAGTATTCCTAACTGAAATGTCCTCTCTATTTATCCACATTATAGGACTTCTCACCATTTATTGCAATATTATTCTCTTTGTTTCATGTTTTTCCAGCAAAAATAATAATTTTTTTTGTATTTACTCCACTTATTCTACGACCCTCTACAATGTTGCAACAGCTTCCATTCACTTTGAATGGACGTTCCCAGTGGTCTGCGGGCGGATTTTTTTCGATAACCGCCCGCTGCACCATTAATGCCCGCTGCCAATGGCAACAAGTTTTGTCACTTCAGATTCACGGTACCACATCACTCCGCAGGTAGTTTGAAAATTTTTGTTCGGAAATATTTGCTACATTGTAACGGCTATTTTATTCAGCCTGTTAGAGTAGTAGCAGTAATAAGCTGTAATATTCCGTAGAATAAGTGGGATAATGTATTGCCCACGCGTGACTATTGAAAATGTTTTCCCGACGGGGCCGAAACCTGACACCTAATTATGTAGACATTCACAAAAGCTCAGGATAAATTGAGGGTTATTACAGTTGCATTATCTGACTTGGTTACTTCTCCTTCTAAAACTCCAGTTCGATTTGATTATACTCTGATTAAGGTGTATACATGGCTTTTAAAACTTTTATTTTAATCAGAGTAAGGCAATCATTCCAATTTCTCTAAGTGCACGTAAACGTACTGAATGTTTCATCAAATCTGTAAAACCTAAGTCATTTCATTTATTTAGTATAGAGGGACAATGTACATTAATGAACATTTCTATAAATGCACCCAATTGTAACCAAAAGGCTAATTAGCATTGACAGTCCCCCTGTAATAAAAATAAACTACAAAGAATCACAAATAAGAATTAATGGATGACGTTAACATAACACAGGACCAGGAGAAACAAAGAACATGTAGTATAGGTTGAAAAAAAAATAGTCATACCTAAAGTATCATAAATCTTTCCATGATTATGCACTTGAAGCAAAAAAAAAAAATAGCTTCATCTCCTCATTTGGGTGGGGCTCCACTTTCTACAGTGCAAACAAATTTCCAAAAGTGACCAAGTGATGTAACGGCTTTCTTTATAAACAAATGGACTGTTTATGGTGGAGTACACTTCGAAAATGTTCACAGTGAAAGAAAAGATTCAGGTGCCTAATCATGCAAGGACTACTTAGACTATCATTGAAGTTTTATAGATTTTCAGAAACATTTGTGACAAAATTCAAACACAGCTTTAAGGACTTTAACTTAAGTAGCATTTTAATTGATGACTTGAACTGTTCTGGTAGGGTACGTTGAGCCGCATTTTGTTATAAACATCCAAAATGTAATAACTTTTTAATTTCATTTTGTAATAAACTGCCCCAATGCATTTTGTCATACATTTTGCCGCATTATGTAATAAGTTTTTACATATTGCAGCAGCAGGATGCTTTGGTGGTGTGGCATTAAAACTCAAGGAGCTGTTTGGCTGGTAATTATACATATTAGACATGAACAATTTGAAATTACAAATATATTTCGGAAATAGAAGCGGGGCAAAATGTATTAGAAAATGCGTTGTGGCAGTTTATTACAAAATGAAATGAAAAAGTCATTACATTTTGGACGATTATTAGAAAATGCACGGCACAAGTATGACTTTATACAACATTTCAATGTAGTCAAATGAGACTTGTCAAACTGAGCTTTATGTTTGTTCATTTATCTTCTGTTTGTCAAAGAAAGCCTAGCAGATGTTTAAGAGAAGCACTTGAAACTCTCCTACATGGTTAGTGTTTCTTCTCCATTGTAACAGTTTAACTGAGTTCATATGGACTTTCTATACCCCCTGATACGTATATGAAATACATAATGAGATGTTTCCACTCTTATGATCTTAATAAACCTTTGGACTTATTTCCTTATTCTTGGGGGAAACACACATCTCGGCACATGATGGGGAAAAAAAATACTATAATGAGATGAGGAGGAGAAAAGAAAGGATATAGATATATTTCATTGCTATGGTGACATGAGGAAGTGAAGCTCTTTTTCCGTGTCAGCTCTGAACCCCCCTGATGCTGTATCTGTCAAAAGGTGTCATCATGAAAGCCCAAAGGACAGAAAGCCATGTGGAGCTGGATACTTCAGTCATAACCCAGCAGATTCAATCCTAAATGTGCCGAAAGCACAGATCCTAATTACGTTAATTGTTAGCTAATTGGTGAAGGCATATCTAGGTTTGATGGTGTTCCTGCAGGACTGCATGGATTCTTATGACTCTGTGAAACTCATACGGATCCATTTTCTTTAAACCAGATTGAACAAACGGGTATTTTTTTTTTTTATTATTTTTTTGCACGTCTGACCTTGTTTTCCTGCTTCTTTGTAAACATTCATAGAAAATCCTCTTTGCATAGCCCCTCATTCCTAAAACATGAAACACAAGGCCTTATCAGCAGACATTTTTTTGGTCAGACCAGATAAATAAATGAAGCATCCCTTCTATGTCCTATCTCACTCTCTTTGTCTCTTGCTTTCCCTGAGTGTGTGTGTGTGTGTGTGTGTGTGTGTGTGTGTGTGTGTGTGTGTGTGTTACAGAGCAGACCAAACCACAGCAGCATATTCACAGAACCCATCACAGTCACATCACATAGCTGATTTTCTATTTTGTCGGTAAAATGAAGATAAGGATTTATCAGTCATTCTTTTCTCCATAGAAATTATGTGTTTCATCTGATGAAAGTAGGTAGCAGATATAGCGTATCTCTAAAACTGTGGGGCAAGAAATTCTAGTTGCACAGAGGGCTTCCTGTTTGGTGTGAGGTCAATACTAACAGTTTTCATGTAACACAGTAACTATTAACATGCGTTAATAGTTATGATCATCATTTACAACATAATTCCATATCAATACAAACATGAATTAATTAATTCATCGGTTAAAGGCAGGATACACCCTCCACATGATGCCAGTTCATCACAGGCTTGACATATTCACTCTCACATTTATATCTACTGGGGATTTAGTTTGACTATTTAACAGACTAATGCATGTCTGTGGGCAGTGGGAGGAAGCCAAACTACCCAGAGAAAACCTACGCAGACACAGAGGGAATATGTAAACTCCATCATAGTGCCACCCAATTCCATATAAATGATGTAAAATAGAACTAGTGCTGGCATACGGCACTGGAGTTTTTCATTTTGATTAATCATGATTAAATATCATACATTTTTAATCTGTATTAATCGTTTTAATTTTGCATTAGCCAACAGACACAAGAAATAAGGGAATGTATATGTACTTAATGTGTTTGTCAGAAGCTAGGCAAACACATTAACCACTTAAGCCTCAATGGGGTTTTCTGGCAAATTTCGCCTTAAATGCATGCCCAAATTAAAACAGCTATTGCTCTGCAACTACCACTACTGTGTGAAGACAACCCCTGAAAGTTTGTAAACTCAGGCATCATATATTTGTTACCCAATAACTATGGTGTGATCAAATGCACAGCAGAAAAAGAAAAATATGCCACTACTACATAGTAATGTAGTAGTAGTATTACAGTAATGTAAAATACATTACTACATAAATGTAGTGATGTAAAATACTACATTAATGTAGTAATGTATTTTACATTATTACATAAATGTAATAATATAAAGTACTGCATTGCTCCATTAATGTAATAATGAATTTTACATTACTACATTAATGTAGTAATGTAAAATACATTAATGTAATATTTTCAGATGAAGGGCTTCAAGGAAAAGAGAACTCCTTCCTGCAGAGTTTGTATAATACCATCTTGGGTTTTTACTCAAGTTTCCTTCCAGAAACTAACATGTTGTTGTGTCTTCCATCTTTATGGGTTGGTTCTGCTCCCTGTCACTACCAGACCAACTGCCCATTTGTGTAACAGTAACCCTTTGTTGGCAAAGACGTTCAGTCATTCTGTGCTGCAGATGGGTTAATTGCACCTTTTTTTTTTTTAATCAGATGAATCATAGTGATGGATTAATTAATTTCAGTGATTTACATTTTGACAGCCCTAAAAATAAATAAACTAGAAAAGCACTCTGAGAGCACAGACGTCCGTCAAGGTAGACACACACCCCTCTGGATCACCACCAAAATATAATCATTTCCAGATCTTCCCATTACCAACCTACCCTGAAAATGTCATCAAAATCCATCCATAGGTTTTTGAGTTATCTTGCTAACTAACGGACAAAAACATAACCTCCTTGGCAGAGGTAATAAATAAAACTCTTGGGTATTTTTTTCCCTACAGTATTTAACGTAGTTTCTGTGTTTGTAAGTAAGTAGAACCACACGCTTGACATCATGTAGTGACTCACAGAATTCCAATAGGTTTGTAATTTATGTAATTATCATAATTCTGCTAGGGAAAAAATAAAGAATAAAAAATGCAGTAGGCATTAATGAAAAGGCTTTTTAAATAGGACTGTAAGATCTCTGTTAAAATATGTCATAACAAAACTGAAATTAATACAAGATTATGAAAATGTGATTTTTCAGCATAGAAGAAGATATGAGTTTGATGCAAAAAAAAAAAAAAAAAAGTCTTGAACAAAAATAGAAAATGAACCTCACAGGTCCAAATGAATTTGCAGGACACAGAGTAAATACAAACAAATCAAAATTTAAATGAAATGAAACCCTAAATATTGGAAGAAAACAGATTTTAATGAAGCACCTAGTTTTTATTTGAAGAATATGTGACAGAATGAATACTATGTGACTCCTGTTTATTCCATAGTGTCTGTAACACAGAAACAATTGTGACCTTGGTGTAGCCTACATATCACTATGCAGACATAAGAAGAATGACTGTAGTATGCATGTCATACATTTTAAAGATATAGTCACAGTACACTAGTTTACAGTTTGTAAAGGTTACTGTAATGACTTCATGCCTTCTAGGCTGCAAATGAAAGATACTGTCAGTGAACAATGAGCATAAACCTGAGGAAAGATGTGATTTACCTGCTTGTACCTGGGCTGAGTGATTTTAAGATGGCCTTACCTGTGTGTGTGTGTGTGTGTGTGTGTGTGTGTGTGTGTGTGTGTGTGTGTGTGTGTGTGTGTGTGTGTGTGTGTGTGTGTGTGTGTGTGTGTGTGTGTGTGTGTGTGTGTGTGTGTGTGTGTGTTCAGGGAAAAAAAATTCATGGGACGGCCAGTGGATGATACGAGGCCATCAGTCACCTGCCATCGTGACAAATTTACCTTGCTCTGCATCATGACAGACACATCATTATCATTTTTCTTGTCAGCACCTTGTTAAAATATCCTCAGAGAGGGTTAGAGAGACAGCGACAGAATGAGGAAACAGAGCGAGAGAGAAGGACATACGCAGTTATTCACCCTCGACTCTAGTTTTTCACTGCTGATGCTAAGATCAACATCATCTTTAGCTGGCAAGTGACACTACTGTAGCATGTGGAAATGAAAAAAAAAAAAGTGAAACTAATTCAGAATTCAGATTCACATGTATGGATATAAACCAAAAAGAATGACCTCATTTAAGTTTTAAATTAGGAGTAATTTGTACAAATGTTTCTCTTTCCTGCTTGCACTGGGATGTGCTTGTGTACACATTATTTCTCCTAATTAAGATATAAGCCTGTGTTGTCCTCTGTTGAGTCCTATGACACCACAGTGTAAGTGATCCTCATTGATTTTATTTGCTCATTTCTTTTTAATTGCATGGATTGTGTCCCAGTGTAACTGGACCTCCCCACAACCACCCAGTTTCATGAGAATTCAAGCCAATATGTTTTCTGTCCTCCAAGAAGGACTGTTATTGAGATTATTAAGATGAACATCCTGTCAGCCCTCGGCTCTAAATAATACAGATAGCTTTGAAGAAATTAAGCTGGCTGTGTTTTACTGCTCAGTGTGGCCCTCGAAATGTTTCTACAATATACGGGGTGTATATATATAAAAAAAAAGTAGACTCTGAAAAGTATACATGAAATTTACAGTACAAAGAAATGTCTTTATTTGCACATGGACATCCTGCTTCAGTCCATACCAAAGTTTATTCCATTATTTCATACATGACAGAATAAAGGACTTTTGCAAAGGTGTATGAAAGGAACAAAGGTTTTCTGCTTGGTCAAAAAATAAATAAATAAAAAGTAATAATTAGAATAATAATAATATTAATAACAAATTCCCCCCAAAATTGAAGCGTTCAAATTAAATGAATGAATTAAATTGTGATGCAAAATGTGAATTTAGTTTTTTGTCCATTACAATAACAATAACATAAATCTTTTTATTTAGCTGTAAATAAAAAGTGGGTAAGTTAGTGACTTGCTTCTGTAAATATTATCTTCATGATGTGGTTGGGTAGTGATCAATTACAAACCACCATCCCTTCCACTTCCATACACCCACTGCCTCAGTGCAAATGGCAGGAAACAAAGGGTTAATCTGAGTATCATAGCTGAGAAAAACACATATTCACTACACACACACACACACACTTTAAGGCTTTTTTCTAAATTAAACCATTTAATTTTTTACAGGAAACCTTTTTTTTTTTTTTACCACAAACTGTAGAAACTACCGGAGGAAAACGGTTCCACTTTCTGAATGTGAAAACACAACATCAACATGCTTTACTTGTTTCTAATATGTTTCAAGTATGACTTTTAAAATTGTGACTGCTTATAATAATTCTGAGAAATGCAGACCGAGCGAGATTGAGAGAAATAGGCAGTTAAAGTGACAGGATATCAGTGATGATGGTTTATTAACAGACATGACGGTAACTGGAGCTACTATTGACAGCTACTATCATCTGCACTTAACGCAACAACCAAGATTATCATTTTCTTTCTAACATTTACATCTAATTCCCACTTCTTCAATGACGTTTGCTCATTATTCTTTAGTAGTTAATTTACCTTAATAGTCATATTGTCTTTGAACATGCACAGTGTATTTTTACTACCATACACTGTACATTCTGTCCTTTTTATAATTCTGAATATGTACCATTTTGATTGTTAAACTCTGGATATTTGATTTGCATAATTAGACAGTGCATGCTGTGGCCTGTTTAAATATAACTCACCTAATACATTTCCATATGACTGCAGCTAGCAGATGATTAGCCTAGCTTAGATCATTTGAAATCGAGCAATGCAGAGGAATAGGGAAAAAAAAATATATTCCTTTGACTATACTGGTGCCCATTTCCATCTATTTCATATTTTTTAATTCCATTTTTCTACCCTCTGGGCAGCTATGGGTTTCAATTAATTGTGATTTAACACATGCAGCACGCACACTTGACTGAGTTGGTAATCCATCACATTTGCTATCTCTTCTGCTTTTACTGTTTTATGTTAATTGTAAAGCAGTTGTTTTCTGCCTTGACCGAGAATGAATCAACATATGCTGAAGGTTGAGGTTCAAGAAAAAAAAACAGAGAACACACAGATGAAAATACACATTTTTTTCCAGCAGAAAAAAAAAAAATGTCTTGCAGCACAAGCATTAGATAAAAAGTCTCAATTTTAAAGGGCGTAAAAGGTTCACGTGTGATGAAAAATGTGATGTTTGAGGCGTCAGATGAACTAAAACAACCCAGACACACTGTATACACAAGCCACAGAGCAGAAACAAGATAAATAAGAACAATATGAAAAAAAAAGAAAGGACATATTTGTTAGCGCTGTTATTGAGTTCTAGTCCAGCTGTAAGTACATGAGAGAATGTGGAGACTCCCAAAAGACAGGCAGATATGTTGGCAGGCTAACACAATTGATTCACCACTTGCAGCTGCAAAGTGGAAGATGTGCACCAGGAAACTGTCTTTGACGAATTTTAGCAGCAATCTTTTGGCAATGTGTTCAGAGAGGGGAGTTCTTTGTAACAATGAAAGCGTATGGCGAGTGTCACTTTGTATATATATGCAACAAAAGGAGCTGTTTTAGCATGAATGTTAGCCTTCGTACATTGAAATGTCACCACACCTGATGCAAAAATGACTGAAAGGAAAAAGGTGATTTGGAATAAACCTATGCATTAAAGCAACCCCCACCCCTTTTTTTTTTTTTTTTTTTTTTTAAAGAATCAGGGGTTTGGATTAATATGAAACATCTGCAAGCCATTTCATCCTTTGTTTCTGAGAATCAAAGGCCGATGCGTCACTGTGCTGTGGAACTCATTTTGCAGAGACATAGTGTTTGTAATCTCTCTCTTCTTGCATGTGTCTGTGTTTCGAGATTGAGCCCTTCAAATAAAGGTCACAGAGCTCAGTGGGATGTTGGGACAGAAATTAATCCATGAGTTTGCTCCCGTTGGTCTCTACACAACCACTGTTAGACCATGAAATAGAGGAAAATAGACAGTGAGTTGACTTTACCTGTGTACCGCCTGATTTATTTATCTATCACATACATACATTGGAAATTGGATCATTTAAGATTTTCTGAATTTATACAAACATTTTTTTTTTATCATATGCTGAAAAATACTGTTAATATATGAATACACAATGATAATGCCAGTGAATATAGTACATAATTAGTACACTGGGGTCATATCTGCTGCTGTTGTCATTGTATTCATTTCCATACACCTCATAAATACACTAATGCACCTTCCACCACTGTTACTGTATTTGCATTACCACCACTATCACAATTAGGTTTGTTTTGGTGTACACCATTTATACTGTATTTTATTTAAGTTTAGTCTTGTATACTAGTGAATTTATTACAATTATATTTTTATGTATTTTATTCAAATTGCATCACATGTAGTAGTGAGTTGAGAGAGAAATGTAGAGAATCCAGTCGTGTGTTTGTCCTGGACATTGGTGATTTGACCATAAAAATCTCTGAATTCTGATTCTTAAGATACCATTGACAAAACTCAAACATTAAAATATTACAAATGTGGCACCAATGTCACATTAGACTGAATGTTGAAATAAATTTACAAGTGCCAAAAGTATTTCTTTAATATGTTGACTTCATTCTCAGGTTATTACATTTTGACTAAATAATCTTTAGTTGCTCTGCTGTGAAGAATCATCTACAGCAGGGGTCTCAAACATGCGGCCCGAGGGCCAAATGCGGCCCCCTAATGGTTCCAATGTGGCCCTTTGGGATGAAGAGCATAATGACTATTAAATGACTCCATATTTTCTTCTTAGTTTTTTCTTTGCTTATATATAAATGATGACAATTTCCGATTTTGTCATTGTTTTACTGCAAAATATATAAAATTATGAAAATATTTGCATTCACAAACTATCCTATAACAATAAAATGTCAATAACCATAAGGAATAGGAACAACCTCAAATGTCCAAAGAAAATGAGACACAATTTAAACCATTTTCTGCTTGAGTTTAGTGTCTTTGTAGAACTGATCCATAATAAAACACATGGACTAATGATAAATTGAGTCAGAATATTGTTAAAATGTTCCTTATTTTCGTTCTGAAATGATGATGATTTATAAAAGTATTTTTACAATTTAATGTTTTGGGTTTTTTTCCGCACTAAAACACAGGTGTCAAACTCCAGTCCTCGAGGGCCGGTGTCCTGCATGTTTTAGATATTTCCCTTTTCCATGTGATTCACTTTAACTACTTTAAAATACTACAATAAAAAAAAAATGTAGAAAAATAAACAAAATGAGCAACAAAAACTAATAAATATTTACAAAATGACAAATAATGTGGAAAATTTGGAGATGAAAAAATTACTAAAGAAGAAAACTATTGGAATTTGGTCCCAGCAATTTTAATTTTGCCTTTAAAAAATGTTTAAATAAAATAAAAAAAAACTCTTGCTTTTTGGCACCTTGTCCATGCACAAAACTAAAAGGAAAATGGTTGAATTTTTCTGAATATTTAAACTAAATCATCCATTCAGAATGCATCAGCACTGACACTTAAAGAGTTAATAATCAGCTCCTCATCAGACTGATAATGATGCAATGGCCTCCAGGTGTAATGGAAGAGGGAAACATCTAAAACATGCAGGACACCGGCCCTCGAGGACTGCAGTTTGACACCCCTGCACTAAAACAATGACAAAAATTTAGAATTGTCATTATTTATAAGTTATTATGTTTTCGTTTTACTGGTCCGGCCCATTGGAGGTCGAATCAGGCTGAATGTGACCCATGAAGAAAATGAGTTTGAGACCCCTGATCTACAGTAACACATGGGGTTGCCTCATGTTTCGTGTGTACTGTAGCTTTTACAGTTTGTATGAAGAATCAATAAGCCAACGAAAAGCCAACGTTGCTGTTTACATCTAAAGATTCACGTCATAGATTTATGGGTGATTCAGCTGTGTTGATTAAATTATAATGAATTTATTCTGAAATCAAAGCACAACTAACAATGAAAACTATAGTACAAACTAAGCCTGTATTAAAGTATTTTAATATGGACCTGTTCTGTGTGTTGAGAAAAAGAAAAAGATGTCTGTCTATGTGGAATTTTAAATCCATGCTAGTTCCCATGTAGACATATTGGAGGAGCACATATTGACCCAAAATACAAAATAGCAGCTGCCATATGGTTACAAAAAAACAAAACAAAAAACAATACATATGATGCTAACTGGGAAGGAAGAGATTGAAGACCCTCCACTATCATTACAGTCCCATTTGGGATTCTGTCGGATTCTCAGTGAAAGACAACAACGGAGAAAGAGACATTGATACATTCATTACATCAATCATCTACAGTGGTTCTCAACACTTGCTCTCTCTCTCTTTTTCTTTTTCTTTCTCTCTCTCTTTCTCTTTTTCTCTCTTTGTCTCACTTTCTCTCTCTCTCTCTCTTTCTCTCTCTCTCTATCCCTCTTTTTCTCTCTCTCTTTCTCTCTCTCTCTCTCTCTCTCTCTCTTTCTCTGTCTATCCCTCTTTTTCTCTCTTTCTCTTTCTCTCTTTCTCTCACTTTCTCTCTATCTCTCTTTCTCTCTATCACTCTTTTTCTCTCTTTCTCTTTCTCTCTATCCTTTTTCTTTCTCTCTCTCTCTCTATCTATTTCTCTCTATCTCTCTCTTTCTCTCTCTCTATCCCTCTTTTTCTCTCTTTCTCTTTCTTTCTGTCTCTATCCCTCTTTCTCTCTCTTTCTCTCTCTCTATCCCTCTTTTTCTTTGTCTCTCTCTATCTCTTTCTCTCTTTCTCTCACTTTCTCTCTATCTCTCTCCTTCTCTCTCTCTATCCCTCTTTCTCTCTCTTTCTCTCTCTCTATCCCTCTTTCTCTCTCTCTATTCCTCTTTTTCTCTATTTTTTTCTCTCTCTCTCTCTCTTGTTTGTTCATGTCTGTGTCTGTCTGTCTTATCTTTTGTGTCTTGTCTGTCTGTCTGTCTAATAAAATGAACAAAAAAATAAATAATAAACCGACAAAATAATTAGTAACATAAAGAAAGTAAGACACAAATGGAGTAAAAGTAAAGAAAAAATGCTAAAATAAAAAGTAAAATGTAGAAAAATAAACAATGAGCAACAAAATGAACAAAAAATGAACTTACTTTGTTAGTGTTACAAATTATTTTGTCAGTTTATTATTCATTTTTGTTCATTTTATTGATGACTTTGCCCATTTTTGTTCATGTTGTTGCTTATTTTATTTATTTTTGCTGTGGAACTGCTAAAGTTTCAGGAGTTAAAGGGTTAAACTGAATCATGTGGGAGAGGGAAATATCTAAAACATGTAGGACACCGGCCCTCGAGGACTGGATTTGAACACCCCTGGTTTATATGGTGTGTGTGTGTGTGTGTGTGTGTGTGTGTGTTATACATTTAAAATTTCAGTTATGCTTCTTGATGCAAATGCTTCATGAATGTAGCAACAACTGGACCAAAAAGTCATGTTCTATTTAAAATAAACAGTTAAGTAAAACTCCCCCCAGGTTAATTCATGTGGTGTTTTTTTTCCCCTTTTCAATGTTGGTTCATTGTTGGATTGGTCTTGAATTTAATTTCAAATAGCATTTTTTTTTAAATCCTTAAAAAGTCTTGAATTTAACTTACCCTGATTTCTCATTTTTTAAAAGTCGTATTCTTTAATTTTGTATTTTTTTTTTTAGTGCTGTGAATTATACGTCAAAGAAGTCCACTGTCAACTTTAAATACTTCCTGCACGTTATGGTAATTACATACGATGAAAAACAAGACAGCAGCTACAACCAACACATCACGGTGCCTGCAATGTAGTATTTATGACATATTTCTTTGCTGAACAAAGCCGCCACAGTTTATCTCTGCCAGCTTGTCAACTAGCAAACATGTAAACATGCACAATGTCCCGCAGCCCGCTGTGTGAGACAATAATTTCTCTGTGACATGATGTTACTCCACACAGTTACAGTACAGAGCTGTTCCAGATGAAAACTGTGTCACTAATATAACGCCAAGGTTTAATAAGGCTTCATGTTTTGCTTATAGTTTTTTGGGGTTGGAGTGAAACTGTAAGGTGCTGCTCATGAGATTTGTGCACAATTCACAGTAGAATGACTTTCAGAAACTCATCTGGCTTGTACACTGTTTCTATAAAACATTTGTCATGATGAGCGCAATTTTCTAGCACATGGAGAAACACTAGCATTGGCAATGGAGTAGTCAACTGTCGCAGGCAATTTATGCAGCGTGTCATCAACTTCCATTGTTGGATGCATAGTGTTTACATGCACACATTTTCTCCCGTTTGCACAGGCAGATGGTGAAAGTTACTCTTTTCTATTTTCATCACTGTGACTCTGAATCACTGGGCAGGCTTATATTTGTGTCTGCTGGATGATGATTCTTTTCATATTGTGCTCATCAGTGGAATTATTCCTTAATAAATTCACATCAACAGGGTAATAGCTACAATAATAATAAGGATACAATAGCACAATATAATACAATAAACTGTTGATGGGACTCACTATGACCATATATAACTAAATAAATATTTTAAATTAAGTTAGAGGAGATCACAGATTATACTCTTCATTTCTATTCATTTCATAGTAATTTAACTTTAAAATCATCAAATTATTGCCATTGTTTACCTCAGTCGGTATCAGAAACCTTTGTAATACGTGACAAATGTTATATTTGGTTTAAAGTCCTCTATACTGTATATAAGAGCAGGTCACACCCAAAATGTTCAGCCCACACTGCACACATGTCGCATTTCACTGACGCCAATCTGAGCTTGTGAAATCGAATGCATAACCATTGAATTTATCTTTAACAACTCCCGCCCCCTTGCCTTTAGTCACTACCAGCTCATCATATGCAGAATGTAGGCCAGGCTACAGTTCAACATCTAGGGCAGGGGTGTCAAACATAAGGCCCGGGGGCCAAATCCAGCCCACCAAAGGGTCCAATCTGGCCCACAGGATGACTGTGTAAAAATGATTTGAATTCAGCTTCTACATACAGAATAATTACATCTCAATTTATTTAGACCAGTAACATATGATTATAGTTACCTATAAATAATAAAAACTGCAGATTTTAATGTAAAAAAAAGTCAAATTACGTGAAAATATTTATATTAACAAACCATCTTTTTACAAAAACCTGAATAAACACCTGAACAAATATGAACCAGCTGAAATATGTGAAGAGAAGTAAGTGTAATTTTACAAATATTCTGCCTGTTACTACATGTTTTATGTATTTTTAATTGAAATGTAAATTGTTCTGCGCATGTGCAAATGACAAACTGATAAACTGAGGCCGAAAATGGTTAAAATTGCACCTGTTTTTCTCAAGACATGTCAAGTTGTTGATGTTATTCACATTTTGAAGGAAATATTAAAGATGTAAACATTATTCTAATGTAATTTTCCTCTTTTCACTGTTATTATTTTACTGGTCTGGCCCTTTTGAGATCATATTGGGCTGAATGTGACCCCTGAACTAAAATAACTTTGATACCCCTGGGCTACACAATAGCATGGTTTGGTTTGGTTAGATTTAGATATGAAAAGGATTTGGTTAAGTTGAAATAGAAAATAGAGATTTGGGAAAAGCCTAAAACAAGAAGATAGAAAGAAAAATGTGAAGATAAATATGAAATGACAATAAAAAATAATTGCTGAAATGTGACACAAACCCAGCTACCGCTTACACTTCCCAGGTTTTTCAGTCGTTAACATAGTTATTGTCGCTCATGCTGTCATTCCATCACTTTCTGAGGTTCCACATTGACATTTATCTGGTATCCTCTGTGCCAAAATTTGGCACTGTAGAGACACAGTAGGGGTGTTGAAAATAGACCACAAAGGCTTCTAACCCTGTGAGACAGACCGACTGCACATATTTGAATTATAATTTTTAGTAATACATTTTAAATAATGCATATTTATTATATGATTTCACCCATAAAAGACCAAATATTCATTGTCAACCAAAGGAATCTCCTGATTTAAAACGGTCAACTACTCTTAATCCACTAATCCTATCAATACATGTAAATAATTGGTGTAAAATACAGCTGTAATTACACCAACCCTTGTTTTTTTTAAATCCCATCTTCATTTTAATACCAGGTACAACTAAAAGTACATTTGGTGGATCAATATAATAACAACCTGCTAATGAGATTTGAATTTCAAAGCTATCATTTATCCATTTTCCATGGTTTTTTTTTTTTTGTATATAATAACCAAAATCACATCAGTTCTTACATCAATAGCTATGGTACACTGTTTTTAGGCATTCCTTGTTTTATTTTCTATTTTGTTTTGTTTTTTGGTCACATGATACACACATGAGTTAGTACTTGATTGCATAACAATTATTTTGGACGACTTTTGTTAATCTAATCATTTATTTATGCGACTCTATGAAGTGAACATGGAAACACCATCATCTTCTACAGCACTGATTGACCAGTAAAACCCAGGATTAATGACAGTGAATGGGCACACTTGTTTTATATTCTGTTAATGATACATTTGCTGAAAAAGTCACTTTTTCTTGAGGTTTCTCATTTTCTGATAGAATCCTCAGCTTTAATTTTTTTTACCTGAGAAAAAAATGCAAAATACAGAGGCTAATATTATAATGAATATTGATAAATCACTTAAAGGGATAGTTCAGTATTTTTCAAAAGTATTTGTATGGCATCAGTGTCTTTACTCTGGTCCACCCACAGTGACTTACCCCCGACAGTGTCCTGTGAGTCGAGTTCTGGTCCGGTTTTGGTCAAAGCGAAAGTAGTCCCGGCAGGTATCGTGGGGTCAACAAAGTAAAATGGGTTTCTTCTCATGTGTTTGAATGTGTGATGTAATTGCATAACAAAACTGTCCCGGAACAAACACTCACACCTCGTAATTGCTTGGAGCTACTTTCTATCAATAGCGATCAATGCTTGTTGTCACTACTAACAGCTGTGCGCCTGCACGTAGCAGCTGCAAACACTGCCGAACAACTGATGAAAGTAGTTTGCTAAGGTGGACAACTGTTAGCAGTGACAACACACATTGATAACTATTGAGAGAAAGTGTGAGTTTTTGTTCCGTGATAGTTTTATTATGCAAATAAATCACTCATTCAAACACATACTGTTTTGAGAAGAAACACGTTTTATATTTTGGACCGCAGCAAACCTGCCGGGACTACTTTCGCTTTGACCAAAAATGGACCAGAACCGGTCTCACAGGACACTGTCGGGGGTTAGTCACTGTGGATGCACCAGAGTAAAGACGGTGATCCCATATAGATTCATGTGAAAAAATACCAACTATCCCTTTAAGAAAAGTTAATTATAGAGAAATATTAATTTGGGAACTGACACAAAAGCACCTGGTCTTTATCATTTACTAACAAATACTTGATAAGATATTGATTATTATTCTGGGAAGAGAATGCAAGAACATGTTTACACTATATGTGTGTGTATAGTATATATGTTTGACTTTACTAACAGAATGTAATACTTGAGTTAAGTACTTATTTACTTTTACTGTTAAGCCTCAGATCTCACTTCTTACCTTTGTTATTATTTAACATCTCCTGACATCTATATTACAAACTAAACATTTTCATTCATGTCACATCATCAGATCTCTACACTAAGATTTTAGCAACATAGCATTTTTTTTTTAAAATTTTCAATAAAGCTTCATTTTTGCAATCATAAATGTCAGTAGTGTATTAAATGATCCCTGTTATAACTAATAACTCATTATAAAATCGCTTAACCGATAAAAGGGTGGAAGGAAGCAAAAGGTCTTGGATGAATTCAAGACATTAGATGTATGAGAACTGTTATAACATATTTATAATTGTTGATTAAAGTGCCATAATTGTTAGAGTGACACATTTTCAGAAGCAAATCCACATATTTGAGTACATAAATGTTCTGTGTCTCAGTGTCATTCATATCAGTTTACTCAGCAATAGACATAAAATCAAAGAGCACTTTTTTTTTTTATTCCTGCATTAAAAGTTACCTACTCGTGAAGAATTGCATGTGACAGAAATTGATGTAATAGGGGGTGTATTTATTGAATTCTCCAGCACAACTTTGCCACATCACCATGCAGTGGTGAAAAGTACGAGCCGTCAGTTTGATATGTCACTATAATTGCAAACTCATAATGGCAGAAAAAATGGTGAAAAATGCTCCTGATAATTAAAATTGCCTTTCCTTTGTTTCTCAATGGCTCCACATAAAAGTTATTGATTTGTCACAGATTCTCACATGAGTGGCTGATGTTCCCTGAGGGACTCTGCAGGTAGTTTGTTGGAGCTCCTCCAAATCCCCTTGAGGAAGGAAAAAGGAGAGTTTTCCATTAGGAAATAACCAAGCATGCACTGTGAAGGAAAGAAATGTTGGCACCATGTAGTCCACAGTAAATAGACATGCCAAGTAGATAGATAGATAGATAGATAGATAGATAGATAGATACATACATAGATACATAGATACATAGATGGACAGAAGGAAGGAAGGACGGACGGACGGACGAACAGAAGGAAGGAAGGACGGATGGACAGAAGGACGGACGGACGGACAGAAGGAAGGAAGGACAGAAGGAAGGACGGACGGACGAAAGGAAGGACGGACGGAAGGAAGGACGGACGGACGGAAGGAAGGACGGACGGACGGACGGAAGGAAGGAAGGACGGACGGACAGAAGGAAGGAAGGACGGATGGACGGACAGAAGGAAGAACGGACGGACAGAAGGAAGAACGGACGGACGGACGGACAGAAGGAAGGATGGACAACGGAAGGAAGGAATGGACGGACGGAAGGAAGGAAGGAAGGATGGACGGACGGAAGGAAGGAAGGACGGACAGAAGGAAGGACGGACGGACAGAAGGAAGGGCGGACGGACGGATAGAAGGAAGGATGGACGGATGGACAGAAGGAAGGACGGACGGACGGATAGAAGGAAGGATGGACGGATGGACAGAAGGAAGGACGGATGGATGGATAGAAGGAAGGACGGACAGACAGATAGATAGATAGATAGATACCATTCCCTTCCTCATAGCAATTCATATGGCTTAGTCATATTCACAGTCCATCAAATATTCATCAGCCCATATGACAAATAGCATGTCAGATCTCAGTTGAGGATATCATTTAGGTCTTTGAGTCTTTTATGAGACAAGGAACAGAATCGCTACCAATTTCCACCTCTACTCTCATTGAATTCCACTGAGGCTTTTTTTTTTCCTCCATTGCATTCTAGTAGTTCAGCACTAAACATAGGCAGCTGAAGACTTCACAGGACTCAGGCAGACCCCTTCCAATGACCTCCAGCCCCCTCCTGATGGAAATCTAACCAAGCATCATGCCCAATTTGAGAGTCCAGAGTAAACAAACAAGAGTGCTCTTCAAAGCCACAAATGCCAACATAAAGAATCCAGAGTGCATCTGTGTTTCTGTTCATTCCAACAAAGAAAGGGAGCACTGTTAGAAGAAAGGAAAAAATATGAAAGAAAGTGTATGTGTACATGTTGAGAAAAATACATCAAACTGTTGAAATAATAGGAAAAAAAAATAAAAAATTCCTGGCATTTGAGGTATTTTATTCCATGTTATATAAACAGTTTTGCTACAAGTTTGATTGTACTCTTCAAATCTATTTTTATATACAAATGCAAATAAAACTGTAGGCATGACCTTCATGAGAAAATAAATTGTCTTTTCATTTGAGCTCCTTTAGTTCAGGCTTTTTTTCTTTATGTACATTTTTCTCTCTTTAATTTGTGAAGTTGCAGCATGAACCAACTGTTAGAATCAACTTAATCCATTATCAGCTTTATATTGTACATTAACACATTTTTTACATACTATTTGTTCTAATAGATGTCAATATTATATCAATACACATCATTTGATATAGTTGATTATTTAAGGTATATAGATAGGATAGAAATACCTAATGTCTACATTCTTTTTATTGAGCTGTGGTTGTAGAAGTGGCAAAAGTATGTAGTTTTTCTCTCGGTAGAAGTGGAGATACTTTAGAAAAAAAAATTGTTTAAATAGAAATATTAATACAACGCCTTTACTGCAGGAAAAAAAGAGCTTTGAGATGCACTCATGTTTTAGAATTAAATAGCAGCACTTTGGGCAATCAGTGTGGTCTGTTTCTGTGCAATAACATATAAAATAATATATATATATATATATATATATATATATATATATATATATATATATATATATATATATATATGAACTTAAGTTTCCTCCAACGTGTACGTTTTCCATCACTGTCTCCACACTGCCTTTTTTATATTTGTTATTTTTTCCCTGTTGAATAAGATTCCATATATTGTTACAATTACTGTCATGAAACTGAAATATACAAAATTACAAAATAACCTCTTGAAAACAGTGACTCCCGATTTGTTTTTGACATTTTAATCTTGTTATGTGTTCTGCGTATTTTCTGTGTGTGTGTGTGTTATTTTTCTTCTGCTTCATTTTTGCTTGCTTCTAGTCATGAAATCACAATAAATTAAATTAAGAGAATAAGCACAAAATCACAAACACAGTGTTCCTATGTTTTTGTCTTGTTATGTCTTCTATATTTTTTTTTTTTTTTTTTAACATCTTTTCTGGTGATTTTGTCTTGTTATGTTTGTCTTACATGGTATTCACAAAGAACTGTTTTTTTTTCTCTCCCATTCATTTTGGTTAAAATGCCTGTAATGATGCAAAATAAAAATAATGGACAATTTTCCCTCTGGAGTCTGTTTTTAAAATTTGAGGAAGAGAAAAAGGAAGACAGTTGTTTCAGGATGTAGGGAGTAAAAATACAAATAGAATATATACATATATACTCTGGTAAAGGTAGAAGTACTAACTTCTCAATTGTAATAAAGCAAAAAGTAAAACTGCTTTTTTGTTTTTGCTGTGGATGAAATAATAGTCATTTAAGCAGGAAAAAACAGATTTTTTTTTCAAAAATATCCCAAAAATAAAGCCTTTAAAACTGAGTTACTGTGTAGACAATGTGTTTTATTGGGTCATGGTACTCGTTTTAGTGGGTATGGACAGGACATTTAGGGAAAAAAATGCAAAAGTCATAAATAGGAGATTTTAAAAAGGAATAATTATGAGATAAAAAGTCAAAATTATGAGGAAAAAAAATTTGAATTATGGGATAAAAAGCCACAATTTCTGACTTGCGACTTATTTTTCATACATTTGTCTAGTTTGAAAAAATACTGAGTCTATTCTGAGAATCTAAAAGGAATAAAGTACAGATATTTATACAAAAACATAGGGAGTAAAAGTAAAAAGTTGCCAGATAAATAAATACTCAAGTAAAGTACAGCTACCTAAAAACAAGTACAGTAAAGTACTTGTACTTACATCTGATACAGTGTAAATATCATAAAATAGGTGTAGTTCTTTGCTCTTACCTCTGCAGGCTGAGATGAGCCTTGGGTGTTATTATAACTTAACTCAATGATAATTAATTTCTAAGGCCATGTTCAAGTATTAATCTTTACGCTATTAATTCTGCTCCCTACAAACAGGCATCCATTCCCTCTTCTGCACTTACCCGTCTTCTAAATCACACCCCTCAGTCAAAGGCTGCGCTTAATATCCTGCCCTGTCAATAGCTACAGTGAAAAGGGAGACTTTATGTTCCTCAGGTCTCGTGACAGGTACTTTGAAAAGCCAGCCTGAGGGCAGCAGCTCAAACTCATTCTGCACAGGCTGCTCAGGACAGCCTGGCCGCTATTGGCTTTCCCCAGCGCCTGCTTGTTACTCTGATTCTGAGAGCTACACCTGACTTACCCCAATGATCTTATTTGTCAATTTTACAAGCCTGCTGAGCTTTTCTTACAGCGCAGGTCCCACATGGGTTCCATGAAAATGTAAAAATTGGCTGGTCCAATTGTCAAAACTGTCAGTTTTCTCAGTTCTGAGTGGTTAACTCTAAAACTGATGGACATTCTGAGTGGTTAACTCTAAAACTGATGGACATTCTGAGTGGTTAACTATAAAACTGATGGACATTCTGAGTGGTTAACTCTAAAACTGATGGACATTCTGAGTGGTTAACTATAAAACTGATGGATATTCTGAGTGGTTAACTATAAAACTGATGGACATTCTGAGTGGTTAACTCTAAAACTGATGGACATTCTGAGTGGTTAACTATAAAACTGATGGACATTCTGAGTGGTTAACTCTAAAACTGATGGACATTCTGAGTGGTTAACTATAAAACTGATGGGCATTCTGAGTGGTTAACTCTAAAACTGATGGACATTCTGAGTGGTTAACTCTAAAACTGATGGACATTCTGAGTGGTTAACTCTAAAACTGATGGACATTCTGAGTGGTTAACTCTAAAACTGATGGACATTCTGAGTGGTTAACTCTAAAACTGATGGACATTCTGAGTGGTTAACTCTAAAACTGATGGACATTCTGAGTGGTTAACTCTAAAACTGATGGACATTCTGAGTGGTTAACTCTAAAACTGATGGATATTCTGAGTGGTTAACTATAAAACTGATGGACATTCTGAGTGGTTAACTCTAAAACTGATGGACATTCTGAGTGGTTAACTCTAAAACTGATGGACATTCTGAGTGGTTAACTCTAAAACTGATGGACATTCTGAGTGGTTAACTCTAAAACTGATGGACATTTTCAGTATTTAGTTTAACCATAAACCAATGGACGTTCTGAGTGTCTTCAATTTTCACTACTATTAATTAACTATTTTAAATGGTACATACTGTAGATGGTCAGGATGAGGTGCACCTATCCCATGGTGTGTTTGTGGGTTTGAGAATGGTCGCTAGTAGTTTTGTGTTGCATGTTCGGCTTCTTGGGCGGCGTGTTTTTTTGGGGGGGGTTTTCCCCATCGTCGATCAGGCTGTTTTTGGGCAGTATTGGCCATTTATGATCGGCAGCAGTTTGATGTGTGCAACACTACTGTGAACTTACTTTGTGGTTTTGTTTAAGTAGCTATTTGGATGTATATTGTATATATACCATTTGCTAACTGATGTGTGTGTAGGTTTTTGTTTGTTTTTGTTTGTTGTTTATGTTTGTGTATGGGAAGATTGTATTTTTTTTTCTGTGAAAGTAAAGTACATTATTGAGAAAACATCTGAAATATTTTTGGTTTAATAAACAAAGTTTTTTTTAAAAAAAAGCAACTCTCACAATAGTCACTGAAGCTGAAAATGTCCAAATTAACACTGTAGATTATAAACTTTCACCAGCAGCCACTGTTAGATTCTTAAACCACAAAAGCAAATCCTCTAATTATAAGTAGTTTGAGTTTTTTGTGGGTGATTACATCTTAAAGACATGATTAGAGATCAGAGGGTAATTCTTAAATCAGTTATGTGTTATATTGAAGTGGATAATGAAAGACCTGCTTTGCCATTACTACATTTGTTTCCTGTTTGTTGTAGTTTCAGTTAAATTTTTCTATTTTGAGCACACAAAATCATCCAAACCATCAATCAACGTGGTCAATAGTTATCTCTTGTCTATTTTTTGCACTCGAAAAGGACCCCCCACCCCCATCAGCACAGGCATCCATAACAATTTAAATTCATTGTCACCTCATGCAAATGGTTCAGTTCAGTACAGCTCAGTTCAGCTCAGCTCAGTCCAGTTCCATACAATATACATACAACATACAATAAACAAAACAGTCCCACTCTGTCCCCAAAAATGAAACAAGAATAAAAATAAACGAACACAAAATTTTGGTCATGTACATGAAAAACAAAACAACACCATTTTCACACTTGTAATAAAGTGTTTGAGTGCATCCCCAAAGGTTTTTCAGTGCCTCCCCAAAAGCGTTTCAGTGCCTCCCCAAAAGTACAAAACCTTCATCAAACTAATGAAGAGAGTAAAAGATAATTTACATAAATATTTTTGTGAAAATACAAGAACACTATTTGGCCTCATTTGCAACATCATCCCCAGTTTTGCATTGTTCAACCTTGTGTCTATTTGAGGATGAATCCCATCACAGCAGGTTTTTATAAACTAATAAAATATATTTAAATAACATTAATCACAATTATATTAATTTCATTTAAACAATGCACTATTATGTAACTGCAGACAACATAGTAGTCCATTGTTTTGGCTGGAAAGTGGGCATTGCATTAAAAGTGCTTATAGAGTGTTTTCTCACCTAATAGCAGTTCCCACATAAGAACATAATGGTACATATCAAAGTCGTTTTAAAAATATTATTTCTATAAAAGAGAAGCTGTGGAATGAGTCTTAGCTTTGTCTGAAATCACATTTAGTTTGTACATGCTAGCTCTAATAATGTCTAACATACTAAAGTGGACACATGCTGTTCATTGACACGTGATGCTCGTGGTGTGAATACCTGTCACTTCCTGAAAGTCTCCTTGCAACTCACGTAACCATGGCAACCAGCCTCTACCACCATATATGTGCAATAATAAGAACTACCATTCACTAGGCTGTGTTTGCCTTCAGTCACTGTCCAATGTTATCATAACTACATTGCATTATGGGATATTTATACTGGCAAGTTGTCCAAAGATCACATATATGTGATATTTACACAGAAATGTGTGTGTGCGTCTATAAAGCTCACAGGCTTTTTTCTCATTATGATATGGACACGTCATTTGAACTACAGCAACTCATCATAACTTGACAAGAAGTTTGGTTTGATTCAATTTCAAATAAAGAAAATTATGATTCTAGAACACAACAAATAAATAAAGCTACTGCCATGATATTTTGCTTTGATTATAGGATGCATTCACCATAGCATTACTTAGACCTTGTAATAGTTATGCAATCTCACGATAAATGCCACAATATTTATTCCTGTCTTGCATTGCATTAATTCTATACTAATATGTGTTTGATGGGAGAGGCGGACAGCTGGTAAACTCTTCTCCAGCACATTCTTAATATCCTCATTGAGGTTCAGGTCTGGACTCTGTTGTGTCTAATCCATGTGTATAAATGATGTCTATGCTATTTAACCACTGTCTCACAATGTAAGCATGATAAATCCTAATATTGTTATCTTGGAATATATTTGTGTTATCAGCAACAAGGGAAAAAATCTCCTTATGTTCAGAGCTGGTCATTCAGTATATGGTAGGTTCACTGACCTCATTTTATGGACACATAAAATGAATAAATAGTAGTGTACAGTTTTTCTTACTGTGCCTCAAAACCATCTGAAATGTGCCACATTTATCATTAGGACAATTTAGGTTGTTAATCGCTTCTTATTTTATATCCAGCTGCTCCTGTTTTTCAATATAGATATTTTTGTTTTTAGTTCATCTTTATCACTTTTAATTTTTAGTACTTCTGATATGACATATTTTTGAAATCTTTTGTGTTTTAAATCCATAATTCCATTTTATTTTATCTCCAGCTGTTCCTGTTTGTAAGTCGAACTTAGTTTCACTTTGACTTTTGGGGCAGCTGTAGTTCAGTTGGTAGAGCGGGTCACCCAATGACCGAAAGGTTGATGGTTTGCATCCCACCTCTGGCTGTCCACATGTTGAAGTGTCCTTGTGCAAGACACTGAACCCTGACTTAGACTCCCAGTAGAACTGACAGAACCTTAGAAACCTACTAGTGTGTGAAAGGGTGAATGTGAGGCTAATGTAAAGCGCTTTGAGGACCATGAAGGTGGACAAGCACTATATAAGTGCACACCATTTACTTTTCAGTATTTCTGACATGTCCATTGTATCACGACACCCCCACGACCCTAGTGAGGATAAAGTGAGTTCAGATGATGAGACGAGACCATTGCGTCATGACCTTCCTCCTGTTTCTGACAGTTTCAACCTGGGCTGCAAGATATCACTAATCAGGGAAGAATTTAAACAGCGAATCTTTACTGATGCGGGACAGTTCAGTTGTCATTACTGTAGAACCCAGACATCTTAGAACTTTTACTCATCCCCATATCTTAGACATTCTTTCATCACCACAGACTCTGGCTGAACTACCCCAAAGTTGTTTGTTGAATTTGTTTGTTTTTGTTTGTCTTGGTTCTTTCTTTCTTTATTAAATCTGCCAAGGAGGTTATGTTTTTGCTGGCTTTTGTTTGTTTGTTTGTTTGTTTGTGTACAAGATAACTCAAAAACTTATGGACGGATTTTGATGACATTTTCTGGGTAGGTTGGTAATGTGCAGATCTGGAAATTATTAGATTTTAGTGGTGATCCAGCGGGTGTCTACGTTGGAGGTCTACTCTCTCAGAATGCTTTTCTAGTTAAATCTGTTCTCCCTTAAACATCGTGCATGTGAGTCTTCCCCCATGACACAGTGTATGTGTCATATGATTTGTGTTGTCTTAGTTATATTGTAAATGAGGGGGCATCCTTTATGTCTGAGTTTAAATAAAGGTTATGAATGACTAGAGCTGACAGATATGGCCCCAGATGATAACACTATCCCCACAGGCACAAGGCATGATGGGTAATCACTGAATCCTTTTCCTTTTTCTCACTCTGGATCAGGGTCAGTGTGGCCTCATCACACCACATGATTATTATATTTATGCTCTCTATCACTATGATGGGTTAGGTTTAAAGTTTAAAGTAACTAAGTAAAAGTACTTCATTACTGTACTTAAGTAGTTTTTTTAGGTATCTGTACTTTACTGTACTTGAGTATTTATTTTTCTGGCAACTTTTTACTTTTACTCCCTACATTTTTGTATAAATATGTGTAATTTATACTCTTTACATTCTCAGAATAGACTCATTACTTTTACAAACTAAACAGATGTGACAGTACGAAAAATAAGTTGCTTCAGAGAAAATCAGTGGAGGAAAGAAACTGACTTTACTTATTATAGTTATATGACTATTATCTCACAATTTTGACTTTTTATCTCACAATTTTGACTTTGTATTTCACAATTTTGACTTTTTGTTTCACAACTTTGACTTTTTATCTCACAATTTTTACTTTTTATCTTCAAATTTTGTTTACTTTTCTCTTAAAATTACGTATTTTTATCTCATATTTATATCTTTTTTTTTTTTATCTCATGACTTTTTCTTTATCTGAATTGTGACTTTTCTTCCCACATTTTTCCTAAATGTCCTGCCCATATCCACAAAACTGAGTAACTGTGACTCAATCTAACACATTATCTAAACAGTAACTCACTTTTAAAGGCTTTATTTTAGATACTTTTGAAATATTTCAGATTTTATTTTCTCAAGTATTTCTACATTCACTTTTGTACTTTATTACAATTGAGAAGTTGTACTTTTTTACTTTTAAAACAAACAGTTTAAACATATTAATCACTGCAGTGATTGTATCCCTCCACAGAGTTTGGGGGATGTAATTCTAATGTTCCATGTTTTCCATATCAATGAACATCATGGAGAGTAAGAACTCATTTGATTTTGAATGATTTATCATTTCTTGATTACCCACAAGGGGCCGCTTAAAATGTGAAATTACGAAATAGTCTTATGTTCATATCTCTGGGACCTCGGGATGCTTCACATCATGATATCATAGCTGTCTGGTTAAGGGCTGGGGGCATTTGGGGATAAACCCCTGAGCTATAACGTCCAAGAGCTGCTATAGTTTTGTGTAATTATCCAATGGAAGAATCTTGAATTTTATTTTGGTTAAGTCCAAGTGACAATTTGTTGATTTTCTTCATACAAATAGAGTATAAAGAACCACTTTAAATAGCATTTCTTTCACTTTGCCAGTTCTTTGTGATCTGGAATAAAAGAGAAGTAATAGTGGAAGCTCATGGCGCCGTTCTGTGTCACAGCAGGAGGTGTATCATCAGGACTTCTCCCCATGGGCTCAACACTCACTATCTGTCAAAATTGTAGATTTAGATTGGCAGTGATTTAATAATTTATTCTGTCATTTTACCTACTAGATCACAGCAGTGGTTCCGCTACTGTCTTAAAGTGAGTCGGCCCTGTTTTAATAACCTTTTCTGATTGGTTTGTATGCCTGTAAATGTCAGTGCACAGAGATGACGGTATTTACTGAGCTCTGCCTTTCCACTTAACCAGTGGTAAGTCTTCAAGCTGACTCAGATGACTTTTAATTACTTTTTTAACAGACAGGATGGTGTATAATCAAAATATCTAATACATTATTTTGACTGCTCACATACCCCAGTGTCAGACGATCGATAACATCACCCTTCTGTATGAACATATAAATATCACGTTGTTTTAATGAAAATCAAAAGTGGCACTTGGGCGGGTAATGTCTTTTAGCTATTGATTCATGCCAGGCATCATCCACAGTAATTAGGTCATGGTCTTTTTTTTTTGTTTGTTTTTTTTGTCATTTCCCTCGTTATTGTTGTATGTTTATTTGGCACAGTGAGGATGTTTGGATGGGTCTAAAGATGTGATACGATGTGACATGAGAACTCAGATGCTGGCAAAATCACATAAGACATATGTAAAATGTATCAGATTTTATTCTGCACCATAAGATTTGTGATTCATAATATTTAAGAGGATTTGTGTGTGTGTGTGTGTCTGTGTGTGTGGGGGGTTCTCATGGAATTTATGGATGGTGGGATGTGACTTAAGTACTCGCAGTCTCAGATGAAATTAAAAAGTAATTTGAGCATGATACATAGACACGGATTTATGAGGTCATATTTTCACAATTTATAAATTCTGATGCAAATTGATAAATAAATCAGACCTCCTAACACTTCAATTGTAGCTTGAGTGATTTGCATGTGTTTTTGCGTGTATGCAAATCAATTACTTGCTTTATTTAAATGCCATTTGTAAGCTCACCACATTGAAATTTAATTACCTGTCCCCATTTCCCATCTCTTCCTTGCACTATGTTTATGAGTAGGGATTAAAGTACAGGCAGGTTGATTTTGTGTTTGTAATTATTGGCTCTCATTACATTTGGAGGAGGCCGCATGCTCTGTCTTGTCAGTTTGACCCATTCACAGACACACGATCAAGTTTTGTCTGTGGGTTTCACATTGTGAATTGTAAATGACACAGGCTGATGTGAACAAAGTGATGGTTTAAACAGATGCTGTGAAGCTTCATTTTTATGTGTGTTTAATATCACTGATCTGACATGTCTCCTCTGCATTCTGACAGATGCTATGCTGCTGGTAGCAGACAGACTGCAGGGACCCTTCAACATTGAAGTGGTTATAGAGCCGATAGACATCAAGATCTCTGATGCAATCATGACGATGCAAGACAACAGCATGACGGTGTCAGCCAAGGTACTGTACTAGGAATTACTCTGGAATTGTCAATGTGAATGTTGTGTATCAAACAGGCCAATGTAATATAAATCTTGATGTATTGCTTTACAATCCTAATGGACCAAACTGGACCAAAAGCTCCTCCACTATCATTACTGCAATATATTACAGAAGTACAATATATTGGATTTCAAGAACAACCAAATCTTTATGGATGCCTGCCTAATTTTTACCTCCTCCCCTCATGGATTTTATCAGTAAAAAAAGTGGTGAGCGAGTGAACATCAGATCTCTGACCAGAGGAGACGACTACGACTACGCAAAACTAAATATAGTGAAATGGTTTTGTCAATCAGAGGCTCAAGGTCATGGAACACACTGCCAGCTCTAGTCAGGGACTGTGGCACCTACTCGTCTTTTAAAAAACGTTCTAAAGAAGTGGTTAAAAACTAATCAGTCATGTACTCACAGATCAGCTGTGAGTACATGACTGATTAGTCTCCTCATGACTGTTGTGTTATATATGCCATTTTATGTTACCTTTGTCCAGTCTATCACTCTCTTGTCTTTTTCTGTTTACTATTCTTACCTGCCTTAGGGCAACAGATGTAAATTTTCTTTTTTTGCTAACACTGGCATATTTACATTGATGCTTTCTGCTGACATGTTGATGAATATGCACTGTCCTAATTCAAATAAATAAATAACTGAAATTAAATTAAATGTCATTGTCCTTAAGATGTATAATGTTATAGTTTATTTTGCACCCTACCATTAAATTGTCCTTTTTTTGTTATATACTTATAATTTAGTATAAGAAAGTGTTTGCTCTTGTGTTCCATTTTATACTTTTTTAAAAATTATTTTTTCTCATGTTGCTGCTACACTGTAATTCCCAACATAATGACATATACTATCAATGAGCCTTGTTAAATGACCATAGAAATCTGCTAACTTGGAGTACTAATCAGATAGTTGTAATAATCAGGTCTGACACATTACATCACTTCCATTTTTGTCATGCAGTAGGGAAATTATAGGATTCAGGCATATGGTGCTGAAGGAAAATATTTTATTAACAACAACAAAAAGAAGGTGCAAGGAATAAACATAACACGTGAGGAGGATAGGAACATTCAGAGTCTGCAGAACTGGATGGTGGAGTAGTCCAGGTTAAGGTGAGGTAATGAAATACAATGATCCAGCACTGCACAGCTGCATTGGAGACCCTTAAATACCCTCCCAATGAAAAAGAAGTTACAGCTGTGCAACACAGCAGGCGGTTGTGCTTGAGTCCAAATGCCGAGGGGAGGGTCAGCGGCCATATTGGAGTGGTCTGTGAGAGTTTTCTATTATTTATTTATTGCACATGTTCATATCTGCAAGTACAAAATACATTTTATTAATGTGTATATGTGCACGAAGACATCAGAGTATCGAGGAGGAATCCAGGCGTATTAATCTGACTTCATAATCAGTTGACTGCTGTTATCTGTTATAATGCACGTCAGAATATAATGTTTCCGTGGTCACTTCAATCAGCTGACAACTCCAGAAATCAGATAACAATCGGAGTATTAGTGTGCATGTAAATGAGCTCAGTGTCATATAATACAACTCATCCCTGTTGTAATCTGTATTTTCTGTTCAACACAATGCACTTCAGTCCAATATGACATGATACACCAAAAATATAATGGTTTGTAATTCAAAAGAACATTGTTTTGTGACTAATCTGGTTCTTCTAAACTACTACAGTCAACTTTAATGTTCACATATCTATATATCATCATAATAATTTGCTTTTTTTTTCATGACATTAAAATATTTTACACAGAAATATAGAACAAAATTTTAAATAAATCAGACTTGGGCATCTGAATGTTTCCAGTTTGTAACACACCTCAGGCCATGGTAGAAGCCTAAAGCTATTTTTAGTCATGGGGGCATGACCACGGGATGGTCAGAACTCTGCACCAAAGCAGAAAAGATGACAGACATTGCATCTCGTCTCATCATCTGAACCCTCTTTATCCTCACTAGGTTCATGGGGGACACTGGGGGCCTAAGGCGGGGTACACCCTGTATGAGTCTCCAGTTCATCTCAGGGCTGAACATATATAGACAAACAATCAGTCTCACATTCACACCTATGGGTAATTTAGATTAACTAATTAGCCTATCAGTGCATGTATTTGGATTGTGGGAGGAAACCGCAGTACCTGGAGAAAACCCACATAGATACAAGGAGAACATACAAACTCCACACAGAAAGGTCTGGTGTGGGATTAGATGACAGACATGTTGGGGAATGTTAACAGAAGAGTGATCACTTTAACAATGAATATTCAACTGAATTAGTCCAAAAATATAATGGATTAATTGGACACTAAATCATTCTTTTAATTGTGTATGCCACGGCCAGGGTGGAATGGGATCTGGGATAGTCTTCAGGATCCCCTACAAACCTGTCACAGATTGAGCACTTTGGAAAAAGAATGAATGAGTGAATTGTTATTTTACATATGTAATGCTATTAATCTGTAAATACATCTCAGTTTCATCCCAAGTTGCATCTAATATATGCTTTTTCCATTGGGGAACTAAACTTTTACTCTGAAATGGTGAATTTTACGACACCTGATGTGATCTGATTGTACTTTGTCTCTTATAACTATTGTTTATTTTATAATTATGATGAAATGTATATCATGTGTTACTTAGACGCATGGATTGTTTGTTATACCATGTGTCACTGCACTGTCAGTCAATCATTGTACTCATTTACAGAAGGAAATGCATTTTGGATAATTACCATTGGGAATATTTAGTATTTCTGACCGTGTTTACTGTCTGTGTGTTTATTTTTTTGTGCCTTGGTTTGTCATGATTTATCCTAGACATTGATCAAACTGTCTACATCAACATATTTCAAAAATATTTCCTCATAAAAACATTTAGAAAATCAGTTCAGTGGTTAATTAGAACGATGCTTAAGAGGAAAACAAATTCCTTGGCAGCCTCTTTGAGAATCTTATCCTCAGTCTAAATATTTCCGTGCTCTCCAATCGACTCTGTAAATCACTATGAGATGACATTGTGATTTGGGGATCTATAAATAAAATGGAATTAAATTGAATTGAATAGTATAGTATAGTATAAAACCACGGGCGACGCACCCATGGGGGATGGGGGTGTTACAACACTCCCACTTCTACAACCAGATGATTTCACACACCCCACTTTTTCCTGAGGTTATATATTGTATCGTTCCACTGGATCCAGGAAACGGATGGAGAGGTGGTCTCACCTACTTTTTATTGCAGGATAAACGATTACTGTCAGTCGCAATCACATCAAACAAACAGCAATAACATTGTGGGGTCATTACAATATCTATGGTTTAAACTGTTTACCCACCCTCGCGGTACACCAGCATAAATGAAGCGCACCTCAGTTCCCGGGCCAAATGTAAACAGCTCTTCTTTGTGGTGTTAGCAAACAATCATCAACCAGTAAGTAATGACAGATTTTGCAGTTGTTTAACTAAGTTAACTAAACTATGTCTTGCTTTGTGACATATACCCTAAGGTAAGTTATTGACAGTAGGAGGAGCACTTTTGGATCTTTGAAGTAGGGGTAGGGAGGGGCAGGTTTTCATTCTTATTGTATTTCTGTCAATGTTTTTTTTCTTCTTGGACTTAATGTTTAATTGAGCCATATATACCTTTTTTAATATAAAAATTTAACCATTAATGGATAATTGTTGATTAATTTTCCCAATGATAGATTCCGAAAATGTTGCTCATGTGGCACAACCTAGAACATTCCAACATTTTAAATGACTGTGACACCCCTGTATAAAACTAAGTATGCAGTTTGTGTTGTGTTTTTAAAACAGAAGGGATCCACAATCTGTTTCATCAAAAACCTTTAACCGTTCAACTTCTTGCTATGATCTTTGCTTGTATTCTGGTCTATCTTCATACTAGAGGTCAGTTTGAATTAAATGCTCACAATCTCTGTATGGTACAGTGTTGAGCCATTGTCTGTGGCGCTCCATTCTCACAAAGTCCAGCCAAAAGATTGCTTTGAGATTAAAATCTTACCCCATATTCACATTGTGCCTATAGTCGTGACCCAGTGGCCAATGTGAAGACCAGCTCAGCCTTTGTTGTATTGTACCTTCAGTTCTGTGGCAGATCTGCTGAAAATCATTTTACTTGCGTGATGTACAGTAGAGGAAAATTGAACTGTAATCATGGTAAGGAATTGATAAATATTAGAGAAAAGACAGCTGCTTGTCATGACAGGCGTGTAGCACATTAGAGAGCTTCATCACACACTGAGCCAGGGGCCAACAGACGGGCCAGAGAGGAATGTTAATGAGTTGGGCTGTTTTGAGCTGTGTTGTTTGGGCCCTAAGAGTCTGTAGAGGCTGAGCCATCTGAAAACAATCTATTCTCACAATAAATCTCAGAATAAATCTCTGCGTACTACAAATTGATTAATGTCTGGTTCCAGTAGTAGAAAGAGTAAAGAAGCAAAAGCACTTCTATTTTTAGAAGCAAACTTGTACTCTGTATGTCACCAAGGTTTCTCTTGATAAAATGCAGTATTTCTTCAATCTTTTCCACCCTATACATTTATTTTTGAATTGCTCTGACACTGATACATCATAAAATACAGACATTTCTCTTTCCCCATGCCTTAAAATTTTTAATGTAATATATTTTTTTTCTCCCTCTACTCCCTCTATTTCTTTCTTTTTCCTACTGAAATCTCATTTATGTCGACGGATTGGTTTTAGTCTGGCCCCAAAAGTGTTTTGACCTCGAAATGTTGGTTAAATGGATGAGATGGTTTCATTTTATGTCTTCAGCGTGTCACATTACAACAATGGATTTTAGATTACAAGCAAGTTGTAACATTTCAAGGGTTAATTCGTATTTTGCCACTAATATGATACATCCTGTAAGCGGAAACTGAAGCGCACATGAACAGTTCAAGCTGATGCTTTGTGTGGTTTTATTAGAGGCCAGAGATGATGTTGTGAGCAAATTGACGGAGGCTTTCCAAGGTGAAAATGTCAAACTACAACTTTTCGAGATTATAATGGATGACTATCCTACAAAGAAATCCATTTTGCACTGAGTCTGTGCAGCTTTACACTCCAGAGGGTTAGGGTTTACAGTATAACTATTCAGTGAGAAAAAAAAAAAATCTTATATTTAGTAATTACAGTCTAAGAAACGATTGTGTTAATTCTTGAAACCCCTGCAGTTTTCTGAAGAACTACTGGAAAGAAAAGTGGACCACTTTTGTACGATGTCTGTCCCCTTTTCGTCCTGCATGCTCAGACTGAAATTATTCTTTGACCTTTATCTGTGGTAATTTTATCTCCCTGTCTTCATTTTAGGTTTTTCAAGGGTGTGGCCAACCAAAGCCTTCAGGAATAGGCAGATCTGCACGTGGCATCTCAGATGTATTTAGCAGTCGCTTCAAACACTTCACCCCTGAAGAGAGGCCAACATCAGCAGCAGGAACAAGCCTGGAAAGACTGGTATATAAAAGAGGAAAATGCACTAATAGTGACGAATGTAATAGAAAATGTAAGGTCACAAAGGACAAACGCCTGAGACGGGGATGTGTTTCAAGCCTAATGAAAGAAGGATGCATTAAGGATGTTTGCTAAATAATAGTTTCTCACCTTACTGTTAATTGGCTCCGATTATTTTTAGAACTGAACAAAACTGCGTGCAGAGCTTAAAGCTAATTTGTTCAGGTCCAATGGTCAGAAAGAAATGGATGCCTGCTAAGTCTCCAGAAGAAATCATTTAAAACCCCTGTTCTTGTAGTCAATACAGACCCTGGGTTCTTTGTGTATTCCACCATGGCTGTTGCAGTTTAAATGTCATGTCTGGTTCATGTACCTCACTGTATTAACCTGGAGAGACTGAAGAAAAAAAAAAACACATAGAGTACATATCCAGAAATCTTAGCTGAATATGTTTTAGTCTGTATTCCTTAAGGTGTGCAGAAAATATTTTCCTTACCAAAACGAAAAAAATATGTAATTTTTCCCCCCAAATTTGCATTATGTTTAAAGTTAGTTTTAAGGAGACTGTGACAGGCTCACTGCACAAACTTCAGGGTGGTGAAAAATCCTAACACATTAATTGATGCTATAAAAAGATGTATTGCACCAGCCCGTGCCAGTGAAACACATTGTGTAGGAGGCAGTCTGAGTTGAGCTCCATTATACGACACACAAGGTCCCATAACTCACTAACTCTAGAGTCAACAAAATCTGCCTTTACCTCTTTGTTCGTGCACTGATTAAATTCTCTTTTCATAGTTAAAAGTCTCCAGGGGATGAGATTTTAAATATCATATAGGTTTTCATTTCCAAATTATTGTCATAGGTTTAAAGTTGTTAAAAAAAATGTTTAAATGGAATCCGTAAGCTTTGATTCAGTCTGATAGTCAGATACGATACGATACGATACGATGAGATTCAAACATATAGCAACACAAAACAATAAACATCAGACACAATATAAAAAATAAAGAGAAGATTTTCTTTTTTTCATTGTTAAAGTGAGTAATTTGTTAAAGGGACTGAATGACATAATAAATAGTACCAGTAATAATAATAATAATAATAATAATAATAATAATAATAATAATAATAATAATAATAATAGTAAATAAAGTGTGCAGTAGGTGATATATACAAAGCTATTGTGTGATTTTAAAGATAACACGTCATATATTACAAAAGCTTTATAAATTATGAACTACAATTTTTATTTCAGAATAATGCATTACTGCAACACAATAATTAATAAATAATAATTGCATATATATATATATACTGTGTGTGTGTGTGTGTGTATATATATATATATATATATATATATATATATATATATATATATATATATATATATAATGTGCTGTTAAAGTGAGTGAGTGAGTGAGTGAGTGAGTGAGTGAGTGAGTGAGTGAGTGAGTGAGTGAGTGAGTGAGTGAGTGATGGCACATTGGTGTGTAGAAACAGCCAGTTTAAAATATTGTCTCATCACTGTTATATATTCATCACTTCTTACTGGTATTGTTTAAACTTGCTAAAGTTATCCTCTTTCTTCATGATGCATGCATCAAATGAAGCATTAAAGTAAAAAAATAAATAAATAAATCACCAAGTGCAGAACAAAAATCCACAGGTTCCTTTTCTTAAATAATTTATCATGACACTTTGTCACACTGACTTGAAAGACATGGATAAAACACTTCAGAAAAGTGTTTCTCGGAGGACGCATTTGAGAAATGAAATGATAATTTTGTTTCTTCATATTCTTGTTATATTTATGCAGCAGGTTCAACTCAACATTAAACTACATCTTTGCTTGTATGATTGAATTGAACTGAATTGCCATCTAAAAGCAAAGAGCCCTTTTTTTTAAAAAAAAAAACATATTTTCCCAATTTTAACATCAATGAATGAAATAACCTCTTATATTAGACGACGGAATAATTCTCCATGTCAGGCTGCCGCTGCTGTAGGACTGCTGATCTTTGCACAGATCATATTTGATGACAGCAGATTTTAAACTGATATCACAGTTTGAGATTCATTGTGAAAAAAAAAAACTGTTTGAGACACTGAATCACAAAGTGGGATGAGGCTGGTGGATGGAATATTTCAGCACCCCCATTTATCATTTAACTTTTTGCTTCACTAACTAATAGACATTCTCTTGCTCCTATTCTCTCTCCAAGTTTCTCGATTACTCCAATGTCCAATTAAATCTCTTTCTTCTTCATTTCTCTGCTGCTCCCAGAGGGTTGTCTGGAGGACAATGCAACACAGTGTAAGCGTTCCATTCCTTCTTCTACTTTCATCAACTCATCTGTCTTCTGTGTTTTAATCAACCTGTCCATAGAACTCTGCTTGTTTAGCTTTTTTTTTTAAGAGTTAATATAGATTCCATGGATGTGTATTTACTTTTGTTTAATTATTTGGTTCTCTAGTCTGGAGGCAATTTGTAATTTGTTTGCGGTTGATATGAAGAATTTTCTGGCACCGTGAAGAAAATGTTACTTTATTCAGATCACATTTGGTCCTTCTTCAAAAAGAGTAAAAGTTACTCTTTGGACAGAGCTTTCCAAACTTTATATAGTACTGAATTTACTCAAAATAGACCTAAATGTTTTGGGTTTTTTTTTTTAACATATGTTTTATTGATTTTTAATGTAAGGTGTACATGAACTTAAAGACACAAGATGAACAAATACATCTGCTGTTTATTTGACTGTTGTTTGTTTATATCCAGGTAACTTGTTGTGACATAGGGCTCTACCAGTAAAATGTCATTGAAGTGAGGTTCACTTTAACAGAAGGCCGTGGCTCAGTTGGTAGAGCGGCTTGTCCATTAACCAAAAGTTTGGCGGATCGATTCCTGCTCTGTCCTCGTCAGTCTGTTGTGTCCTTGGGCAAAACACTTCACTCTCCTTGCCTCTAGTGTCGCTCACACTGGTGTATGAATGTGTATGAATGTTTGGTGGTGGTCAGAGGGGCCGTAGGCGTGAAATGGCAGCCACGCTCCTGTCAGTCTGCCCCAGGGCAACATATGTAGTTTACCACCACCAGAGAGAGCATGTGAGAGTGAATGAATAATGGATCACTAATGTAAAGCGCTTTGGGTGCCTTGAAAAGCACTATAGAAATCTAATTCAATATTATTATTATTAAAACAACAGTCGTATATGCAGAGCTAATCTCTGTATGTTTTGGAGACCTCATCACAATCTTACAATTGTTATTAAGCAGATAGGTTCTAGAAATGACCAAAAAAATTAATCCTGCTGGTGTCAGGGAGTGACTAAAACAAATTCACAAAGATGCCATCAACATATTTAGTGTTTATACCAACAGAGTTTACTCTTCTGTAATTTAAGTGCAAATCTGATAGCATTTTGTGAAGAATAACTGCAGCATCAGGTTTTTGGTCATTTTAGTAAGAAAATGTTGTGAAACAGCATACAGTCATACCTCTACTTACGAAAGACCCAGCTAATAAAAAATCCAAGTTTCGAAAAATCTTTAAAATTTTTCGCTTCTGAATACGAAAGAAAATTCAGTTTACAAAAGGAACCTGAAACCCCAACACATAAATACAGTACATTACTATACGTAACTGAGTAATGTACGTAAATACATCACATATATACTGTACGTAGCATCCCGTTGGCTATGAGGGAGCTACCCATGATGCTTTTCGTTACCCTCTGACCCTCATTCATCACAGAGTGGCGCCCTGTGGGCTGCTGTGTAGCAGCTCCCCTTAACACACCCAATTTAACGTTCATTTCTCCACCTAGACCAATGCTTTTAGTATGAAAAGTTCAGCCGAATGGTACAAGAAGAGTATATGATCGGCAGACTATCATCAGCTTAAGGACAATTGTTAAAAAACAGAGACGCGGACCGTTCTACACAACCAGTTTGTTGTGCACATATTTTATACAAAATCGGTAACTTTTTAATAATTTTTAAAGGGTTTGAGGGGTAGTTTTGGGGGGCTTGGAATAAAATTTGGCTTTTTACATGTAAAATGTGACTCTATTTACGAAAATTTCACATTACGAAAACACTTCTGGAAAAAATTAACTTTGTAAGTAGAGGTACCACTGTACTTTCAAAAACATGGAAAACAGACTCACATTTATTTATTTTTTTTCCCATGCCAACACAAGCACTAGTCTGACCTTGTTCTACTGTATCTGACACTGACTACATGTTTTATAATATTTGATGCTAGAGGCTAACACTAGTGCCACTTAAACACCTGTGTTTAGTTTAATACATAAAAAAATCTTCAAATACATGAAATGTCACTCAGTTGTATTAATATTTTAAACAAAACCACAGAACCCAAACCAAAGTGCTTTTAATGTCCAAATCTAAGCCTGTAGAGGATGAAATCTGTGGTTTCTGGCCAGTGCTGTACTTCAAACCAACTATACAAGTAATATCCTTCAAACCATGGAGCCGAAATGTATTTCATCCATTCAAAACTTCCTTTTCCACCAATGGCACTATTTTCTTTATTCAGAAATACATGAGTGGAGTCACAATTTAGCCATTTATGGATATAATTTATGAAAGACATGTTCAGTTTTACTGTGATACAACTTTACAGAGTGTCTCTTTGCATTTGTGCATTGCATACTGGAATCATTTTCATCTTCAGTTGTGGGAGAAACAGTATGCACTCCTGCATTTGCTCAATGATCTGCATAAATGGTACAGAGTCCATGCCTGGGTGTAAACAGGCAGAATAAAATACATTGACAGACTGTCTTTGACAGAGAGATGCATTGTGGATTTTGTTTTTTGTTTTTTTACATCAAATATGATTTTAAATCTTTATTAATCATATTATCAATATACCTGGAAATCATTTTACAGTAGCAGTTGTTCATTCAATGGATATTTTTGTAGAATCCTATCTTTTAGCATCAGATCAAAAAGCATTTGTCTTTAAAACTAACATCACAAAAAATATCACAAGTAAAAAGTAGAATAAATGTTATTTTTGTCACATTTAAAATATAATATATAAAATAGGTAGTGTAGCAGTCAGTAGCATGGCATTGCAGGGGTGACATTCATTAGTATCTTTGCAATTTATTCCAATCTTGTACAGATTTATTGACATGACATCCTACTGCAAGTTTTTGACATGCGTTATGTTAAATTTGTTCTTGCAATCTACATGTAATAAGGGTTTGATTTGCTAAAGCAGCTGCTAATTATGTAGTCAGTGACTGCGGCCGCTTTCCACGCACACTCTGTGTGAAGGAGAGATTCAGTGCAGGGCAGACTTTTTCTCAGATTAGCTATTTTCGCAAAACATTTCTGCACCTATGATTAGTGTCAAATATTGTGTTTATTTTAAGAGTGAAATGCTGTTAATCATGATTTGCTTGTATTTGCATTCATTTATTTGACTCTATTTTGACCATTTTATATACACTATTAAAAAAAAATGTTCCCCTCGCCCCACGTGGGCGGTGTCTCCTTCAGACTCGGGTCCTCTACCAGAGGCCTGGGAGCCTGAGGGTTCTGCGCAGGATCTTAGCTGTTCCTAGCAATGTGCTCTTTTGTACAGAGATCTCTGATGTTGTTCCTGGTATCTGCTGGAGCCATTCTCCCAGCTTGGGGGTCACTGCCCCTAGTGCTTCGATCACTACTGGTACCACTGTTGCCTTCACACTCCACATTTTCTCTAACTTCTCTTTCAGCCCTTGGTATTTCTCAAGCTTCTCATGTTCTTTCTTTCTGATGTTGCTATCACTGGGGACTGCTACATCTATCACCACCACTGCCTTCTCATGTTTATCCACCACCACTATGTCAGGCTGATTGGCCATCACCATCTTGTCAGTCTGGATCTGGAAGTCCCACAGGATCTTGGCCTGTTTGTTTTCTGTCACCTTTGGGGGGTTCTCCCATCTTGACCCTGGGACCTCCAGTCCATACTCTTTACAGATGTTCCTGTACAGTATGCCCGCTACCTGGTTATGCCTCTCCATGTATGCCTTGCCTGCCAGCATCTTATATATATATATATATATGTGTGTGTGTGTGTGTGTGTGTGTGTGTGTGTGTGTGTGTGGCTATTCTGAGCCTATTTACTGTTTGTGATAATGTATTCCTAAAATCCCAGTCTGTCACCTGCACAGAGAATATGAGATCAGACAGGGATAAGATAAAAGTGCTTATCATAATCCACTCTCTTTCCAGCTCACTGCTGAACAGATCACAACTGAAACAGAACAACAACCTCTTTCTCGGTTCATTTCATCCACCAGAAATAGTCATCTGCAAAGTTTTGGGTTTTTTTTTGTTAAGGTGTCATTACTGTCTTTCATTAGTTAAAGTAATTCTATACTGGCCTTGTTTTCATGACAGTTTTTAATTCCTGTTTAACTCAGAATAAAGTTTAATTCTGCTTTAAGATGACAAAACAAATGCCAAATTCCAGTTGAAAATGACTATTTTGAACTAATCTTAATTCAGAATAATGTCATTGGTTTATTTCAGTTTTAATTCTAAATCCAATAATTAATTAAATAAATAATTCCTTGGATATGGAAACGGTTAATTCCTCTTTAATGTTATTCCTGTCATTCTGCACATGCTCACTGACGCACGTATACCACACTGCCGGGATGAATTAGTACAGTGATTTGGGCAACCTGCTGCTTCATATTTATGACAAAAATAAATGCAAAAATCACATTCAGTATCTGGTCTTTCATGTTGCTAGTTGAAACAGGAACTGAACATGATTGTTTTTTTTCTGATAGACATCAAGTTGTCACGTCTGCGTGTATGACGTCTGCCCAATTAACACTCTCTCTACCCCCTGGTGTTAAAGCAGAAACTAAACTGAACCAGAATGAATGTGTGTCCTATTGAAACCTTTATTTACTTCTCAATGATTTTATTCAAAGTAAATAAATAAACATCATGAAAACGCAGCATGTACGTATACATTGATTCTGTCAAAGCTCATATAAAGCTCATCACTTTTACAAAATAAATCAATAAACAGCATGAAGCAAACAATAAGCAACATACTCTTCCCAAATAAATGGAAGCAAAATAAATAGAATAATTAATTAAATTACATTTAAATATAAATAAACAGCTCCATAAATCAGCACCACTGTCCAAATCATAACATTTTATAAGGTCATTGTAGTTAGATTATTTTAACAGACAGGTGTAGTGTTTGTTTACCTGCGTGACTAGTTTCAGCTACTTCCTGTAGCCATTGTCAGTAGCATCATGTGATCTTGATGTGACCCATCTTGTTAGACAGTATGAATCTTTACAACATGTCTTACAAACTCAGTTACAAGTGGCTCCAGTGTCATGTCCTCTTCCATCTCTTCTCACCTGTGTGCTTGCATCATTTCCACTCCTTAAATACATGAAAATTATCCTACATTTATTAACCATATTAGTAAATCAAAGGGTACATTTCCTCTGTGCCCAAGTTGCACATATAAACGTCTGACTGTTAAGTTATTCCCCTGTTGTAGGGTTTAAAGGCAGGAAAAATAAATAAACAGAATGACCTCACCTATAAGGTAACAGTCAATATATTTTCCCATGTGTTTATTCTTCCTTAGGCATGAAAAATCAATGTAATTCAGGTTTGTTTGTTTGTTTGTAGATGTTTGAAGCAAAGTAACATGTATTTAAAATCTATTAACAGAAAATGATATGGAAAATTATGCAATAAGAACATTTTGAATGCTGCTAATCAAATATTTGCCATATTTTAACAGTCTAATACTAGTTAATATTCACTTTCTGGAGATAATATGCAAAAAAATATATATTTGTAAAACAAAAAAAGTTTGAATTACTGCCTAATAACAATTAACAATTGATTTACACCCAAACATGTCACTGCAGATCAGGTTTATCAAGAACAGCAAAGATGTAATAATGGAATTAAATTAACTGAATGTCAGTGTATCATGGGATGGTGCATGAGTGTCCACTGTGTCGGATAAAATGACAAAACCCATGGGTACACACAAAAACAATTGTCCACTGTAATGACCACCATGCATGAAAACGTTAAGATATTCCTCTGCTTCATTTTCTAATAGAAACTATGACGCGAGACTGCTGATATACGTCTTACTCTAATCTTCAATTTTTTTATTATTTGACGCAATTGAAGCATTTATGGCACCATATGCAGGGATGAAAGCGTGAGGCCATAACCTGGGTGTTGACATTTATTATCTCTTATTTTACCAGATGTTTAATGACAGAATTGTGACAGAAATGAGTTTGTTCTCTGACAGCCTGAGCTAATGTTGCTGAAAGGACATTACTGTCATTTGTCTACTACCCAAATGCCTGCAAAAATGTGCTAGATGTCTAGATGCAATTCCATCATTGATTTATTTGACCAACTTCTAAATATTTTGAGCCTCTCTAATGGGGTGTTTGCAGTTACAAAGAAAGTAAATCAGTCATTAGCTGCGTCCAGGCCCTCTCTCCATGCACCATTTCACATTGTTCTAGCAGGGTACTAGAGCCAGGAAACGATCTGGTAACAGCCATTTCTCAGGAAGGAAAAACTTGTAAATAAATCATCGCTGTTTTATTTCTTCAATCAATCAAGTAAATCTGTTTTTTACAAGCGCTAGCTACTGTATGTGTATTTACATGTAAGTGTGCATTTATTATTGTAGCCTCACTGCAAAGAGAAGGATGTTATGCAGATTTAGGGCACACACACACTGTGAATGTCAATGTATGAACAGAACCTAGGGCTGAACATCAGTCAGCCTCTGAATGGGAGGAGAAATCACTGTTTCTTTCTGCCAGAATAATCAGTCAATGAGAAATCAGTCTGCCCTGTGAGAGTGAAGACATGACGGTCCAAAACGACCAATGGCTATATGGCTAAATTAGTTGAAACTATGAGTCATGTTATAAAATGGGTCCAGTTAGAGGCCTAATGAACGTCTGGCGAGTACTCCCTGACCGTTCTCTAGTTTGTTTGTTTTTTTGTCTTCAATAGCTGAGATTTTTGTGCAAATTAGCAGGCAAAAGAACAAGTGTTCGGACCAGTTTATCGCACTGGCATGCTAATTCAGTAAACTGGGCATGCTGAGTTGATGTTTCAGGAGCAATAAGAACCATGGGGCGCGAGTGCTGTTGGGGTTTCTAAACTTTGTGTTACATTGTGCTGGCAAAGATTGTGGAAGAAAAAGCACTGTATATTTTGTGGTGTCAGAATTTGACTGCAGTCATTAAATGAAAGGAGCCTGTCTACTGGAGATCAAAATGACAATGACAAAATATGTGTTTTGTGTTGCAGTTTGTAAGGGCTCTTTCCTTTCATTCATTCACCCTTTAAAGCTGTGTATGGAACTCTTGTCTGCATAGTAATTTTGCTGTGGACATGCTATCAAAGATTGTTGTTGGTTCCTATTTCAGCACTTTTGATGCCATTCTGTCTGAACAAGGAAACAACAAAGGACTCTGTCACAAAGTTCTCTCCCTGTTAAGTGTCTAGAAATATAGTTTTTTTTTTATTCACTAAATATGAAAATACCTGCACACTCTATTGATTTGCTGTTCTTAAGGAGGCTGTTGAGACTAAATTTAGCAGAGATAACCTGTTAAAAAAACATAAATGTGATCATTGTTAACCCTTTCATGCATACTGCTACAGCTGTTCTCTTATATATTCATGGGTTTTGTTGTTTTAGTTGCATATCAGTCAACACTTCTGCATTATTCCATACACTGTAATTCATACTGTAACTGTACCTATGCTGTTCTTCATTACCTGATCTACAGTAACATGTTTTAGTGTAAATCAACAAAGAAAACAGGTTTTTTTCACATTATCACCATGAACTGAATAATAACTAGTATTAGAGTGGGTTAAAAATGTGGGACAACAGCATTTCATATCACATTATGAAACTAGAAACCCCCCTCCCCCCGCCAGATCACCACCAAAATCTAATCATTTCCAGATCTCACCATTACCAACTTACCATGAAAATGTCATCAAAATCTGTCCATAGCTTTTTGACAAAGGTGTTCAAAGTACTCGCATTTAAGATAACATCTTAAAAAGTTGAGATTAAAAACATTTTTATGAATATGAGATTTTTTTTAAAAAAAGTGCCCAATTGTAAGATAAAATGTTAAAATTGTGAAATAAAAAGTCAAAATTGTGACCTAAAAAGTCAAAATTGTGACCTAAAAAGTCAAAATTATGAGATAATAGTCCTATAACTATAATATATAAAGCCACAGTTCCTCTCTTCCACTGATTTTCTCTCTGAAGTGACTAATTTTCATACTGTCACATGAGTCTGTTCTGAAAATGTAAAGAGTATAAAGTACAGATATTTATGCAAAAATGTAGGGAGTAAAATAAAAAAGTTGCCAGAAAAAGAAATACTCAACTAAAGTACAGATACCTAAAAAAGTACTTTTACTTAGTTACTTTCCACCTCTAGTTTTTGACTTATCTTGCTAACTAACAGACAGACAAACAAACAAACTGGCAAAAACAAACCTCCTTAGTGAATGTAAATAGGTTTTAAATATATCGCTTTGCCTCAAAAATTAAAATCCATGGTGTCTAGCTGAGCTCGTTTGTTTAACTCCTTAAAGATTGCTCCTCAGATTGTTAGTTTTTTTTTACCTAAAGAGGAATAAAAAACACTCAAGCAAATGATCTTGACTCAGATTTTCATAATCCATACATGAACGGGTTAACAGTGAGTTGAATTGAATTGCATCATGTGAACTTTGTTGTTTCAGAATTCACCTCCATGTGTTAATATAAGGTGATGAATGGGTCTGTGGGTGTAATTCTTCCTGTCAAAAGAGATGGAAACCTGACAAAGACTGATGTGTAATCAGCTGTGCTCGTTCAACAGAGACCAGTCTCTGAAAATGAATTAGGATTAATATACGTGGACAGACACAACCGATCAATGCGGCCACCTTCTGTCTTCACAGTGGATAAAAGGAGCCTCATTACATTTCCTTAGCCTTCCCACACCTTCTTTGATTCCTTAAAGTTCATTCTGCCAGTTGGCTTTTTTTTTTTTTTTGTTTTTTTTACATAGAGCGTTGTTTAACTTTTATATCCTCCCACTTTAGCTGCTGTTTTCCATTTGTAAGGCTCAACCAAATTGACAAATTGCCTAAAAAGGTCTGCGGTTTTTTCTCATTAAGCAGTCATCCTTCCAGTAGTTTCATGGCTCCCCAAGTGAGCGATGCAGACACCAATAGAGGCATCACAGACAATGACATGAAGCAGTAAAATGTTCTTTATGCATGTGTTTGTTTGCTATTTTAATGCTCCACTCCCACAAAATCTTGACTGAGCAAAAAGAAAGAAGTAATGCCCAGTACTTTGTGTTAGTGTTCGAGCTTCTACTGAAAAAAAGAAAAAGCTTTTTTTCTGCTGAGGAGATGAACATACAGTAGCAAGATTTGTCTATTTAAAAGGCAACTACAGCAGTAAAATCTGAGGTTTGACTTTTGTTCATAAGTGTTTTTTTTTTTTTTTCCTCTACTGGATGAGAGCTAGCCTTTGAAATCTTGCATAAAAGTCTTTTTTTTTCCTTTGCTAAGAAAAAGAGACCAAATAAAGTGCTTTATTTTTAAGACTCTTATTACATGATTTGTCAAGATGACTGACTTTAATGTCTTCTTCTACATGATGTTTTTTTTTTTTGTTTTTTTTTGTAAAGCAAGTAGTAGAGATGCTAGAGTTTGTCCTTAGGAAAGGTACTGATTCTGTCTTTAAATCAATTTACTGATCAATAATTCAAATTCAACCAAGTTAGAAATTCAGGAGGAAAAGCATTATGGGAAAAGTTGGCGTTAATAATAAATATCAATAGTGTTCACTATCGTCCTATGAGAATATTATATAGTGGAATAAACAGTGGAGCCTGTGGAGTGTGTGGTGCTTCAGCGTTGGGAGTGCACAGGCTGAGCTGGAGGTTGTTCTGATTAATAATCACTTGGGTTTTGTCATGCAGCCGTGAGTGAATGTTTCCCTTTAAATAACCCGCAGACGAGGTCTAATCATATCTGGTACCATTATTCATGGCCACCTTCTGCAAACCTGAGAACTTGCACCTGAATGTATGACCGTTCTCTAAATACAGGAAATGGTGATCTTTTTTTTTTTTTTTTTTAATAATCTTACTGCTCCCAGTTACATATTATTCTTAATTTACACATTATTTATAGAAGATATGTTGTTCTTTAAAGTAATTTCTAAGATTTGATTTGATACCACATTAACATTTCATTTATGAAGGTCAAATCTATATAAGTCTTGATTTAAATATAAATAAATCAGCATTATTTGGACTACCATTCTGCCTTTTCCAGTAAGTAAGTGGTTAAATGTTGTGACTTTGAGATGTCATTCTAAAGACTTAGATGAATTAATTCTTATTGTGACCTGGAATTGAAAAAGTCTTCTAAATGATCTATTAATAATCAGCAAATGACGTATTAACTGTAAAGAACATGTTAACCTTTTATGTTTTGCTGTTCTGTTCTAGAGTGGCTCCAAAATGTCACTTTTCACTTCCCTTAAATCACGCTGTATGTAGTTTATCATTATCGCCCATTTTAAAGGAAATGACTGTAATTCGTAGTCGTGAGCTAAATTTAGATTCAAACTGATGATGTTCCAAAGGTTTCTTCTTTATTCTGTGAGCAGCTTGTCATTCGCTGCCAGAAAACCACAGAATGTTCTGGAATCTTCCTCTGCCTCAGTGCATCACCAGACCCACCACCGTCTCCCATGACAGAGTACATCTGCCTAAAGGTAGAAGGTGTTTACCTGGCTTAAACACAACGCTAAACGTATCTATGTGGGTAGGCAGGCAAGCTGAAATAAACCACTGTGTGCTCAACAAAATCCTATTTAGTGTATTATTTAGAGCACTGAATCACAAACTGCAGGGCCATTGTGTCTGATCTAAGCTAACCCAATTGCAGAGTATAACAAGGAACTGACCATTTTTTTTGCCGCTTCCCTTCGGATGTTTTTCTACTTTTTAAAATGCGTATTAGACACACATTATATAATTGAAATCCCCAGGGGCAAAAAGGTAAAGTAGCTTAAACCTCAAGTGTTTTGTGTTTGTGTCAATGTGACCTAGTAACTGGAGGACCTTTAGTGATTCTGCAGCTGAACCGCTATATTTGCCGAGGACACACAGCAGATAATGAACACCATCAACCCACTGATGAAGTCATCCATATGTTAGCAGTGCAACAAATTATGGATTTTGTTTGTATTTCATTTGTTTATTTTTATTTTTTTTTGATGAACTTTAATTTAAGATTCACAAACTTTGCATTTGAGATAACGAAACTAGACTTGGGTAAAAATGTGAGGATAAGTAGTGGAATAAAAGTTTTTGAACATTATTTAATGTCAAACATTATCATGAAATATTTGATAAAAACTTTGTGTGTGTGTGTGTGTGTGTTTTAGAAGGCAGGGCTGCATTAGACACAAACAAATACTATTTTTGTTACTGTAATTGTTAATAATTTTAAAAAAAAGAAAAGAATAGTTTGATTTTTCTACAATTTGAACATGTCATATCCTGAGTGTGTTTATTTCATTACATCCAGTTTTGCCCTTGATATGACTTTGCACATGCAGAACAAAGCGTGTGTTTTTGGTACCGTTCAATGATCCTTATTTCAACATCTTACAAATGCATGCACATCCAAAAAAAATTTTTTTTCCACCACTGTATTTAATTCTTCTATCTTAGTTTTGTGCTTTTACTTTGGGTGTTTTTGCTTTTATTTTATTTTTTTTTTTTTTACATAAGATGAATTTTTGTCCCGTGTCACAGCCATTGTTAACCATCAAACACCTAAAACTATTTTTGTGGCCGTTTGCAAATACATTTTTCTCTCTTAAGTTTTCCAAGGGAAATTATCATCATCAATTTATTGTATTATCCTCTGCATTTTTTAAGGTTTCTGTGAAATGTATGTATTTTTCTACTTAAAAAGGAGTTTATTTTTACCTCAAAAAAGCTAGAACTAAAGAAAAATTGTATTTTGCCCTTCATAGTGTCTTCTTTCTTACACTTCATGGGTTTTATTGGTGAATCAAAGTTGCAAAAGATGACAGTGTGTCCATGTTCACTGCAGAACCTCTGAATGTCCACATAAAACACATTTGATACTAAAAACCAACTGAGAAACTGCATTTTACCTGAATTATTTACCTATATTGATAGGGTTTGTGGATTAGGATCTTAAACCTTTTATGTGATGTTTTTTTAATTCCAAATGATTTATTACGAATTAAATAATTCTGAATAAAAGCTATTTATTTCATGTTTACATGGACATGTTAATTCAGAATAAAGGTTTACATGTATTCCACTCTAGTTAATTCTGCTTTAAGAGCTGGAGGGACAGAGAGTCAACACGACATGTGCGTCAACGCGACATGTGCGTCAACACAACGAGACCAGGAGCAGGTGCAGAATGACAGGAACATTATAATAATAATATTAAAGTGGAACTAACTGTTTATATGGCAGAGGAGTTAGGAACATGGTCATTCTAAGGCAGAATTAATCTTTATTCAGTATTAAACCTGAATAAAACTCCCAGGTAAACAGAGCTAATAGCAGGAATATTAGCCTTGTTTATTCTATTACATGGGAGTCTTTATTCCCAAATAAAGGTTAATTCCACTTTAAGATGACCATGGAAACAACTATTGTAATTCCAGTTGAAAATGATAATTCTGAATTAAACTTAATTCCGAATAAATTAATTGATTTATTCTGATCTTAATTTTGAATTGCCATGTAAACAGTTAATTCCACTTCAACATTATTCCTGTCGTTCTGCACATGCTCCTGGTCTTGTTGTGATGGCGTACATATGGTCTTCCATGTTGCTAGTTTAGGCAAAACAGGAAGTGGACGAGCTCATTTCCTTCCAGTAGACATCCAGATGTTAAGACATTCTGTCCAATCAGAACCCTCTGTACCCCCAGCTCTTAAACCTAAATTAACTAGAGTGGAATACACCTGTTTCCCATGTAAACATTTATTCAGGATGAATCTATCCACGTAAACAGGAAAAAAATAACTTTAATTCCAAATGATTTTATTCTGAATAAATAATGCAGAATTAAAAAAAAAATACCATGTAAACGTAGCAATTGAGGGGTTAAGTTGTGTAGATGTGTATTTTTAAAAAAAAAAACAAGTCTAAATTGAAGAAAATATTGTTGATTTGCTATTTTTGCACCAAGGTCAGTGAAAATCAATGCTCAACTGACTGTAAATTATTCATTAATTTCTGCACCTGTATAGTGATGAGGGGGTATATGTGTTCTTGTTTACACTAGACATTTCATCCTATAAACTACTGATTTTTTTCTTACTGACAAACACATATTTGACATTAACATCTAGAGTCACAAGTTCAATGAAAAATCACTTTGCAATCGATGTATAGTCATTTTATATGTGCTTACGTGCACTAATTTGCATTGATGTGTACCATAACATAAACCAACTTTGTTAATAAGTTGCATGTGTAACTTTACCTCACAGTGAAGCATCTGTTTATAAAACCTTTTTCCCCCAAATGGTATGTTTACCCTTGGGATGGGACACAAAACCAGCTGTGTATGAAACTTCCATCTGTGCTTACATTAGTCAGGTCATGGTTTGTTTAACATGAATGTGCTGTGCTAAAGCAGCTCAGTATCCTTATTAGTTAAAGTCCAGTTTTACTGTGTATTAAAATGAATTCCATGTTGTTGGAATAGAGAATATGCATACGATTAAAGACAAAGACAAAACTGTATTTATATTAGGTTAAACTACCAAGTCTGTGTGAATGTAATGAAGAGAGACTGGGTATTTGTAGATAACTAATTGCTCTATAGGCTTTGTAAAGCTCTCAAGTAGGCCAATTTACAGTTTATGGATGCAGTTCACAGCATCACAGTTCAGTGCTTCAGTCTTCCTCCTCCGATTTATACCAAGTCTTTGTGTGAATCATAGATGCCATTTTCTGTTTTATACCAAATATAAAGATGAAATAATATCTCCTTTCACTGTCAAAATGTGTTATTCATTACCAATATTAATCATTGGCAGCAGGGGACACATCAATGCTGTGTTTTCTATTTATCATACCTGGATGTCATCCTGGGGCCTAATCAAGTCATGATCACAGTATTAACCTGTACTGTTATCAATCTTTGATTTTCTGCCTGAATAATAGATCATTTTTGGATTTTAGAACCCGCTGTGACAATTAAGTTCATATTTTCACATTTCAGTGCACAGGTGCTTTAACTGTGCTCTTTATATTCTAATTAATTCCTGAGTTTTTTGCATCATATTTTTTTATGTATTTTACCCATTTCATGAAAAGTGATTAATGCTAAGTTGCTGACGTGACACATCATGTGTGGTAAATGTTTGATCAACCTTTTAATGTTTGCGCTTGTTTCTCCCAAATTTCTGTAATAAGGTTGGATTTATTAATGTTAATCAGGAGGCAACAGCTGACTAAAGTGGATTTCAAATGTATTACTTTACATCTACTTGTAAATGTACAGTTTTTGGAAAATACAGTGGTACCTCTACTTACAAAATTCATTCATTCCCGAAGTGTTTTTGTAAATAGTCGCATTTTACATGTAAAATGCCTGATTCGTTCCAAGGCCCCCGATACTACCCCTCAAACCCTTTAAAATGTATAAAAAATTACTGATTTGTCTATGAAATATGTGTTAAAAGAAAATGTAGATTTAGATTTTCACCCGTCCAGGCTAACACAGCTGTTGTTAGTGTAAATACAAACACCACCGCACCGGGTTTTACCTGTGAGAGCATGGCTTCTGTCGGATCTGAATATCGGATCTGTCCGGGACAGAAGAGTTGAGTCACATCTGGGTGAGGTCTGGGTGAGAATGAGGATGCAGCAGTCTGGTGTATTATGTTTGGCGTTTAAATCCAGCTTCGGGTGGTCCGGTTTGTTTTCCAGTGAGCGTACATTGACGATGGAAGTAGCAGTAGAAATGAGTTAGCTCTTAGCTTAGCTGTAAATCCACCGCTACAGCCGCCTTCTTCCACTGTAGAATGGTCCAAGTTTTTAACAATTGTCCTTAAGCTGATGATAGTCCGCGGTCATGTACTCTTCTTGCACCGTTCAGCTGAACTATTGATACTAAAGGTGGAGAAATGACCGTTTAAGCCTGTGTTACCGGGAGACACAGCAGCAGCTCCATGATGAATGAGGGTCAAAGGGTAACGAAAAGCATCATGGGTAACTCCCTCATAGCCAATGGGATGCTATGTACGTGACGTATTTACGTAAATTACGCACTTGCGTATAGGAATGTACTGTATTTTTGTCTGGGAGGTTTCATTTCCCTTTTCGTAAATAGACTTTACTTTTGTATTCAGAGATGAATAATTGAGGTAAAGGTTTTTCGTGACTTGGTCAGTAGAGGTAGCACTGTATTTATCAAAATGAAATGCCCACTCATGTCACTCATATTAACTTGTGTCATCAGTGAAACATTGCTTTTCACCCATGGCTAGAGTTAATCAACAAGGCCAATATTGACCAATACTGACGATCAGCCAGCCAATATATTTGTTCATCTCTACTCTAAACACGATAATAAATAGAACCATAGTGAGGCTGAAGTTGAAGGAGACCTTTTGTGTACAGGTACGTGCCTGCAAGGTGTACTTTTAAATATCTTCTCATCTTCTGTCAGTACCCTCCTCACCTTAATGGCATTCATTCTTCCCAGAGCTGTTTATTTCCCATGTCACTCCTGCATCCATATAACCTAACATCTGCTTGAGAGATGAACTCATGAGGATGTAAGGAGCTCAATCTGAAGTCTCCGGAGCAGAGCTGAAATCAGTCCTGGCTGCTCTTCACTAAATCCAACTGCAGAACATACTGGTATTTATCCTGAAGTAAGGGCCAAGGTATTGCAGTCGACTGAGCACACTGATTTGTCTGTGCAGATATTACTTTAACCTACAAGGAGTTTGGAATGGAAAGAAAATTCAACAGCACTTTCTACTTCATCCTCACTCATCAGCTTTGATAATTAGTAACTGCACTCTTTATCATATAATAATAATATTTTTGCCATGCTTCCTCTCATTAAAAATGTATCTCTAAGGCAACCTGCAGGCAAAAATGCCCCCTCCCCTCCCTCCATTGATTATTCCTTCCCACATATATTAATTCATAGTGGATCAATGTTGTTTTCTGAAATTGATTATTATGATAGACTTTGTTACCAGCTCGTATCATTTCATGGGACAATAAACATTGCTGTTAATGAAAACATGAGCAGGGACCAATCTGTGATAAATTCCTATTTCAGTAACCTACTGTTTAACTTCATCCCCACAGTGGCTACCCTTTGTGTAACAGCCCACTGGTTTTAAGATGATACATCGTTTTTACACAAACCTGTAAATGAAAACATTAGCAATAAGAAACAATCGTTAAAATTCCAAACAAGCAAGCAAGTGAATACGACGTTTGAAAAGCCCAATTAAAATGACTGGACCTACATTAATATGCATTGCTGGAGGGTGCCCTACATGCTCATCAACCACTTGACACCACCTCCAAGACTCGACAAACCCAGGCAAGGCCAGATGGGATAAAGCTTTGTTTGAATAAGATCTTTAATTCAGCCAGTACACAAAAGGGGAGGGGGAATAGCTCTAATGGATTTTTGGGTCTATCAGAAATGAATGTTTTGAGGCCAATGTCCCTTATCACAAAGCTTTGTTTGGTATTTGTATATGTAAATATCAGGAGAGGGTAGAGGTGGATGTCTTTAGTTTTGGTTGAGAGCAGTTTTAATTAGAATAAGCCTGAATCTAATCAGGTTTACTTTGCCTACAGCTGCTCTTTTTAACAACGTAGAGAAGCCATTTCAGAATTGTAGCTTTCAATTTATGTTGAGGGAGTTTTGCTAAACAAGCAGAGTGATTTAATCTGCATCACTGCATCGCTGTTCTTGTTCTTCCCAATGAACTGGTGTTTGGTCTTATCAGTTATTTAGAGCTTTCTGTAAAGCAATGCAACAGTGAACACTGTGCGTCCAGAGAGACAAGGGAGAGAAGCTAAAGGTTCGACTGCATCTAATCCGGCGGCGGCTGCTGCAGCAAGGACACATTGAAAACTGTAACTATTCTGGCTGGATATACACCTACTGCCTTGGGCGCGCATGTAAAGATTCATGGTTAGATCGTCAACACAATTCAGTTCTGTGTGTATGTGTCTGTTTACATTTATTTATGAAGTGTTGGTTTACTTATATAGTTATGTAGTAAAGTAGGCTGTGCTGATGTTGAAACCTTGGCCCTGTTTATGAGGACACCGCATTATGTTGCACCAATGGAATTCACTGCATCGATCTCCAAACAAATAATAAATGGACGTCTTAGTTATACTTTATGCTGAAGCCTTTTTCCTACAGCCTCCAGGTCACCTTACTTGTCAAATGGATGATATTCTATACATTAAATCCTAAGCAAAATCTCCAGTCATGTTGTGATATTAAAGGATATTTAGTTCAAGCCATCCAGAATCAGAAGCAGACAAGAATGTGTTAAACTTAACCAGCTTTGGTGTCACCATGACAGGATTACCACATCAAATGTGAGGGCAGTCTCCTGCAGTGGCATCCTGTCGTTACAGGCCCTTTCATGTCCTGTTAAGACCTGAGGCTTCACTGTATGCACTCCCGCAAATCCCCTGTGTAACTAGGACATGACGAAGGTGCTGTGAGTGTCTGTGAGCCCAAGTGTGTTCGGTTGTCTGGGTGTAAAGGTCTGTGTCAGCACCTTTAAAAACATAACACCTTCAGTTCAAACTATTAAGTGTGATATGCCTTATGTAGCAGGTATATATATAAACGAAATATATCGCATCGTATCAGACGCATTTGTATCCAGTGCAGCAATTAGTTTCACATAAGTCATTTCATGGCATGTGGAAGTGTAAAAATATATATAGAGTACAAATATATATATATATATATATAACTTTAAAGCAGAATAAATACAAGTTAAAAGCCAGGTTTTTCTATTTGGCCCAAACATACACAGTGCAGTTACGAAACATGGTTTGAAATATCTTTCAAAGATAACAGGAGCAATAGTCCCTGACCAGGTCTTTGCTAAAAAAAGAAATCTAAAGACACAATTTAGAGAGGAAAAAAAAAAAAAGTAAGGGAAATTGAATGAAATGGTGTAAAAGGAAAGGCGTCGGTGGCTAAAGAAAAAAGTGAACAGTCAGTTTCAACAGAAATACTCAAGTAATAGGATTATAATTTAACAATATAATTATAATACTGAGTGGTAATGCAGAAAATCCAGTAAAATAAATCCGTTAAAGTAAGTCCAAGAGATGAGTAGAGAGGAATGAATCTAATGAAATATGCATGCTTGGTGAAATTACTTAATTTTGTCTTTTAAAATCTACTCTCAGGTTCCAGGTTATGAGAAATTCTGAATGGTATTTATATTAGTGAAATATATATATATATATATATATATATATATATATATATATGTTATTTTGCAACCACAAGCTTGACCGCGGCAAGCTCTTTCTTGTCAAAAAATGAATTATTTGAATCATAGGGAGGCATAATTTACAAAGAGCAGATGTGTGGCAGTGTTAAATATTCAGCACAAGAGGAGGAAGTTATATAAGTTGTCAAAATTTCAAGTCCTCTTAAGAGTAGAGTTAATTTATACTGTATGAAGTGTTTATCCTGTTCAGTGTGAGCTTTATTGAATGAACCACAGGGTGCTGTGGCCTGTAGCTAGAACCAAGATAAAGAAATTTTGCAGCTCACTAGGTTATTACCTCAGGCTTAGTAGAGCGAACCTGATAACTCATGCTCTTTCTCAGCTGTCTGTCCGTCAGCCCCAAACAGCGAAGCACATCCTGCAGACTAAAGTAACCATGAACTGCAAAGGCACGCTGGCTACAACATGCACACTGCAGGCATTATTAACAGCTGACATGAATCTAACCTTCATCCTATACATGCACGATAAGGGCAGTTTCCAAAGCAGTCCAAACATACCGTAATAGTACATATGACCTAATCTTGGACGGGTCAGAACACTGTATGTTTGCAATGCATTCTACTGAGTGTTTGTTAAGTAGATAGTCTCTGTTTTTTTATTGATGAAAGTGGATCATAAATCAGAAGCTAAAGTTGAACTCTAGGAAAGCCGTGTTCCCTACAAGAATAAATTGTGTCGAACAGTTGATACGGTGCAAAATATAAAACCTGGTACGTCGCTTTTATTTATCATATACCTACGATTTGAATTATACATGAAAAGCATTTTATCACTAACGCATTTGCATAGAAACAGATCCATATCCACATCAATAGAGCACTCCCATTTGCTGACGAAGCCCATGTCATACAGTTTAAAGCTCTGGAGGAAGGACTAGATCTGCAGGAGTTGGACTGTAGGCTTAAGTAGAATCTATGTATGATTCGTTCATTAGTTTTTCAAAATAAAACCAAATGTCAGACAATGAAAAAACAACTTGTTTCATCATTATTTTTTTCTAAAATCAAAATGAAAAAACGAATAGTGATGTGTTTTTTCAGTTTTACTTTTTCCATTTTTAATGAATAACAGAAAAAACCGATAAGAGCTGTTTCCTGTTTTATCCAATTTTGACCTGAAGCAAGTTGAGTAAAACAGAAATTAATCTTAACCCAAAGAAACATGTCCACTACACTTGAAGATCATTATGGTATGATATGATAACAATTTTCTCCGTGTTCATATCTTCAGGTTTTAGGGTGACCATCTTAGTTTTCCCAAGTAGGACATAGCTTTCCATCTTTGTCACTGTGGGTCAAAGGTCATTTCCGGTGTATTCAACTTGCTTCAGGTCAAAATTGGATAAAACGGAAAATTGCCATTATCGTTTTTTTTCTATTATTCATTTAAAAAGAAAAAGAAAAAGTGAAACACTGCATCGTTATCAATTTTTTTATTTTGGTTTTGGAAACAAATAATGAATAAATGACTTGTTGTTTCCTTGTCTTATTTGTGGTTTTATTTTGAAAAACAAATGAACGAATGATACATGGATTAAGTAGATTAATTTCAATAATTCAGAAAAGTATTACCAGTCATATGTGAATTTTTTTAGACCAATGAAGACATCGGAAGTGGGAGCAAATAGAGGTTGGGGTTAAGAGTTGGAGAAGTGCACTTCCTGGTACTTGTTTTATTTTTCCTTCATTTTTGTCAAGTTTCTTTCGCTCTCTCTCTCTCTCTCTCTCTCTCTCTCTCTCTCTCTCTCTCTCTCTCTCTCTCTCTCTCTTTTATCCTAAGGCATTAAGGCATAAATTAATGCCTTAGGATAACCTAAAGGCTTGTACAGTAATTACTACAATAGAGTTTTTGGTTTTTCTAATCAATTACACCAGGGATGAAATATCAGTCGAGCTGTGCATTATTTTAAATATTATTTTTGAAATATAAGTGAATAAAATGTTTAAGGCAGATATTTTATACTAGATATATATCTTCAGAAGCCTGAAGAATTCGACATCTGAAATTGGTTCAATTTACAGGAAAAATTGCAATGGTCTTGAAAGCGATAGCATTTCACTGAGAAGGTCGTGACCCATCAACAATGGTTTTTCTTTGAAGAATACATTTCAACACACATACACACATATTGAAAACATTGCCTTTGTAATCTTATCTCAAAATGTATCCTTACTTTATTCACATTTTTTTCTCATAACTGTGATGTGGTTTGTGGTCTTTTTTTTTATTTCCAGAGATTTATTGTTATTTTGTTAAAAAAATAAATAAAATAAATACTGAATAATAGGTTTGTACTTATTAACCTATAAAGACCCAAACACCCTACTATATTATATTAAATAATATAAAATGTTTAATATCTCCTAATCCATTAATCATATCGATCAATGTAATTAAATAGTGTAAAATGCAGTTTTTCATCTTTTCATGGTGATCATATATGACCCTTTTGGATATTCAAAAGCTCTGTAGTTAAAGTAGAAACACCATCATCGTTTACAACATTGATTCACCAGTAAACCCCGTGGAGTTAGATCAATGACAGTGGATGGAGAGACTTGGCTTATGTTCAGTTAATGATATATTTTGCAGGTTTGGGGTTTCTTTGTTTTTAATACAATAACCCTCATCTTAATCTACACATTTTTTTCATTTAGAAAAAAAAAACAAGTATTAGAGTAAATCACTTCTGAAATTTTAAAATTAAAGAAAATTTCATGTAGGAACTGCCACAAAAGCAGCACTAGGTCTTTATTGGTTAACTCAAAACAGCTTAATATCCACATTTCTGCAGACATTTTTAAAAAGCATTTAAATTAACTACTTTAGTTTTTGACTATTTCAACCAGCATTAACTTAAACTCATGTATTTGTCATTATGAAGGACATTATTACCAACTCTATCAAAGTGACAAAAAGTCACAATGCACTTCAGTTATGTGAGTCTATGAGTGTTTGTCTCCTGTTTACTGGTCTTCCCATCAGACTACTTGCTGAGTCCAGATGGAATCAGTTGGGGGTGACAACTCGTGCCAAATATCAAATCTGAAAAGTTTATCTTGTATGAATCAGAGAAAAACACAGTATGGATGAAAAACAAAAAGGAAAGAAAAAGAAGTCAGTGGAAATGACAAGAAGGAACAATAATCACATTTGATGTAAAAATACAACTACAGTATGTTCCTACACCGTCACCTTCCTAAAATGACTGCCTTTTATTTCTTGGACAAAATGATGTTTTTTTGTGTAAAACTTCAAATATGGACTTTTTAGTTAAATGTTTTTGTGTTTCCAGAAAAATTAAGAAGATGATATAATATATTTGTTTCATTGTTGTTTTGAATAATATGGAACATTTTAGGTTCAGGTTTTTAATTAAGATCTACATATTTACTTGTTTTTGTGCTGGTAATCAATTCCATTTTGTAAAGTAACATACGTCTGTGACCATCAACAACATTACTGTTAACAAAAAAATATATATTTTGAATATTTAGCAAAATAATAACACAAAACAAAGTATAGATAGGTAGATAGATAGATAGATAGATAGATAGATAGATAGATAGATAGATAGATAGACAGACAGACAGACAGACAGACAGACAGACAGACAGACAGACAGACAGACAGACAGACAGACAGACATTACAGTGTTAAGCCTGTGGGAGCAGTATTATGGTCTGGAGTTGGTTCAGTTGATCAGGTCTGGCTTCACCAATATTATGTGTCCATAGAATGACGTCGGTGAACCGAAATAAACTGAATGATCAGGTCTGAACATCAGTGGACTCTTTCCTTTTCTGGTGACACAATCATATTCTAAGACAACAATACCAGGATTTATCATGCACAAACTGTCCAACAGTGGTCCAGGTGGCATGAGACACTATGGATGGGACACCACAGAGTACAAACATCTTTTTTGTTGGTAAAGTTTTTACTCGTTTGATTCCATTATCAATACAAGATATTGACCAGAGTTTAACGCAACAATTTATGGAAATAATTGCAATGACATTTACAGTGATATTGCATAAGCAGTGTGTGATTAATGCATCCTTAAATAAAAGCTAAAGACAATCGATTGAAATATTATTTGACTTTTTTTCTTTTTCTTTTCTTTTTCCTTGGAATCAATGTCATATTTTTTTCTGACACTGACCAATATTACCTTGATGTGAGTGTCAATGTACTGCTCACATAGCGTTAAAAAGTAAAATATGTCTTCTCTGTGTTTTTGCCCGTGGCAGGTGATTGACATTAAAGAGAAGTTAAAGGAGTCCAAGCGGTTCTGGTCCAACCTGCCAGATGACATCTGTGCCAAAGGCAAGCTCACAGAGTCTGATGATGAGCAGTGCTGGAACAGCCACACGAAGGGCAGGTGAGGACTTCTACCACTCTGTATAACAACAGCACAGTCAGCTGGCTGTCTGGTTATCACACTTTGCCTCCCAGGGATTAAAAAACCAAAGTGTGGTCCCAGATTAATTCTCTGTGTAAGTACAATGGTTGGTTCTTATACGAGAAGTTCTGTATAAGCTCTGCGGCTATAATACCCTGAGGACCGTAAAGTTTCCTACACCTCTTTTAACCACGGCAGTGAGTTCAGTGCCACAGACCCATAAAGTAGACTGGACGGGAAGTTGGTTTATGTAACAGCAGGGAACTACATATATATATATATGTGTGTGTGTGTGTGTGTGTGTGTGTGTGTGTGTGTGTGTATGTATCACTTCCCTCAATGTATCAGCAATTAGCAATTCAGCAATTACTTCCAATATGTGCAATAATCACCTCTTCTTACAATAGCAATGAAATATTTATTCAGATATAAATGTGCCATGTTTTAGACTTGTTTATACATATACACATGATATATTCATATTGTATGTATAATTTTGTTTTATTCTACTTTTTGTTCTATTCTAATGTAACTTATTTCACACTTTATATTCCATATTTTACTTTCAGTTTATGTATTTTTTTTTTATTTGCTCGACTCTTAGTTTGTTAGATTTTTTTAATTCATATTAGGATTTCTACTAATTTCATTGCATAGAAAATTGCAATAAAAACTATTCTAATTCTGATTTCTGATTATTTCTCAGTTGTATTAAGTATTGTTCTAAAGCTGGTACAGTAATAATTCAGCCAACATGAAAAAATAGGCTTTAGTTTTTATATTATGAGTGATTTCATTTTTCTTTGTTGAAAACAAGAAAAAAACAAAAAAAAAAGACTTCAATGAATGCCAGATCTGTGTATAATTATTTACACTGTACCACATATTCAGAACAAATGCACAGCATATATGATACCAATTACAGTAATGAACCTTGCAATTCAGTCTCTGTATTGTGCTATGCATTTAATATACAGTCAAATCTTACCACATTTACTCTTTCCTCAGAATTGTTGAGAGCTCTCTGTAGGGAAGTGCACCCACTCCTAACCTGAAATTGCCTGTTAAACCTGATTACACACTTACACTGTACCTGATTTCAACAGCTACTGTTTGAAAAAAAATTACTCTTTTAATTTATTCTAATTTTAGTTGGTCTCTATTTTGATTTGTCGCTCTCCTACTGTACTATTCTACTAAAACTGTGAAACAGTAACACTAAAGTGACAATATATTGCAATAACAGGTGACGCAGACAATGTGTCATCCCTGGCTGTTAAAAACGTCTTATGACAGCCCATCTAATAGTGCTGTCAGTGGTCATAAGCCAATATGAATTGCTTTGTTACAGCTTTGCTTTTTCATCCCTGTTCAGATATTTCCCTGAAGTAGTGAAGGAGGGTCTTACCAACCAGATGAATAACCCAGAAGTGGATGTGGATATCACCAGACCTGACACACTGATCCGACAGCAGATCATGGCTCTGCGTGTCATGACCAATAAGCTGAAGAACGCTTACAATGGAAATGACATCTACTTCCAAGATTCCAGTAAGTTCTGCAGTCATTTGACCGCTAGAAAGAAGAGAAAAGAAAAAGCAGATTGATATCAATTTGTGGGTGCAGTGGTTAGCACTCGTGCCTCACAGACAGAAGGTCCCTGGTTCAATTCCCACACCAGACCTTTCTGTGTGGAGTTTACATGTTCTCCTCGTGTCTGTGTGGGTTTTCTCCACTTTCCTCCCACCATCCAAACACATGCACTGATAGGTTAATTAGTTAATCTAAATCACCCATAGGTGTGAATGTGTGTGTGATTGTTTGTCTATATATGTTCAGCCCTAAGATGAACTGGAGACTCATACAGGGTGTACCCCGCCTTCACCCATTGTAGCTGGATTAGACCCCCAGTGACCCATGTGAACCTCGTGAGGTCAACCGGGTTCAGATGATAAGACGAGATATCAATTTGTGTTTACTGCATTGCACAGTATACACACTTACAGGCACATTCCAGAATGACAACTCAGCCAACCCTAAATATGACCTTATAGCAATTCTTAATCCAAATACTGAATGATTTATGTTATATGGATGTACATTTGGTCTCCATATGGGAACTGAGTCCCTATAAGCAGCTGTATAAATAGATTTATATCACCATAATGTAAACACACACACACAAAAACATTTAATCATATTTCCATCACCTTAGGGCACACTGCATTGACTTACATTTACATTTATTTCCTGGAGTTTTACACTAACCTTAAGCATAACTATAACCCTAATCTCAAGCTTGAAAGAAATACTCAAAATCTATGTCCTTGCACACACACACACGCTGACACACACAGTGGGACAGAAATATGAACTGTTATTATAGAAACAAGATCTCAGGTGTCATTCATATAACAATTCATCATACAACTCCACAGACTGCATCAGTGTTGCACCAAGGCAAAACTGACATTATTAGCACACAGTAAATACCTGTAGTGCCAATGTGGTGACAAATTCTACCATGCTAGAAACCAAATAATAGCTGTAGCTGTGTGACTGTGCTCACCAAATGTTATACATCAGATTGATTTTCAATGTTGTCACCATTGTTTTCTTTTTTTGTTAGAAGCCACATGTTCTCCTTCAGTACTAGACTAACGCAATGAGCTCATGTCCTGGAGTTGTTCGTTTTGTTGTACATTGTTTTGTGCTCAATATCTTTATTGACTTTTTCATATCAACACACAAACATTATAGAAAAAAGGGGGTAAATAGAAGAGGATGGAGAGATATGAATGGAAGGTTATGCCATGTGTAACAAAATATAATAGTTTCTGTCCCTTCACATATACAACATGTGATTAGAAGCAGCCAGATATACAAACGCAGCATTAAGAAGCACATAAACAACCAGAATAATAAAATCAACAGGGGAGGGGACTATGTCAGACAGAAACTACAAAAGCGGAGAGCAGAGACTCCACAAAGGCAGATCAACCCAGCCCGTCCCCCATAAAAAGAAAAAAAATGTACCTACATGACTGATAAGCTTCACTTCACAGGGCGGCTGTGGCTCAGTTGGTCGAACGGTTCGTCCAATGACTGAAAGGTCGGCACTGAACCCTGACTTAGGCTCCCAGTAGGACTGACAGAACCTTAGAAAGCTACTAGTGAATGCGTGTGAATGGGTGAATGTGAGGCTAATGTTAAGCGCTTTGAGCACCATGAAGGTGGAAAAGTGCTATATAAATGCAGTCCATTTACTTACAATTCTGCAATTTCAAACCCCCAACCCCCATACAATGACAACCAAAATGTAATAATTTGCTCCTCGTACCAGTATCAACATTTACTCAAAATTTCAGCCAAATCTGTCCAGAATGTTTTCAACTACAAAAACACTCCGAGAGCACAGACTGAGAAGCAGATCAGCCCCCCCCCAATATGACATAAATGAGCAATAGGTTTTACTTTCAGTTCTGTGAGCAGTTTTCTGCCCCGGCCATCATGCTCCTTGTGCCAGTATCAACATTTCCTGAAAATTTCTGCCAAATCCATCCATAACTTTTAGAGTTATCTTACTCACAAACAAACACACAGATGAACACCAGTAAAAACATATTTCTGTAATTATGTTGATAACAGACAGACAAACCCTGGTGAACACATACCTCTGCTGTTCCTTGGTGGAGTAACAAAAGGATCATATACGTATACATATATATATATATACAGTAATATATAGACATGAAAGTAGGACAGCATCTCGTTTTTTCATTCCACTATTATTATCATATTATTATTATTATCAGTAAGTGCATAGTGCATTAAGACTAGCAATTCAGGAAACCTGTTATATATATATATACTTTTTTACTATAAAAGTGATGATTAAATCTAATATGTTTTTACTCATACTTCAAGAATCTATCCAAGACTCATACACTAGCTCTGCCAACACTCCTTAGGTCCACAGGCATAAAATTAATGACTAAATAAGCTATTACTACTACTACTTAGTGATTCTACATCAATGTTATGATGTGATGAAAATGTTTAAAGCAAAATGTAGCATTTAATTTCCTGTAAGATTTCCATTTCAATCACAGAAGACGAACATATTACACATAACACTACTAATACTACTACTACTCCTACTGCTACTGCTACTATTACTACTGCTACTGCTATTGCTACTACTGCTGCTACTGCTACTACTACTACTACTACTACTACTACTACTACTACTACTACTATTACTATTGCTACTGCTATTACTACTGCTACTGCTACTACTACTACTGCTGCTACTGCTACTACTACTACTACTACTACTACTACTACTACTACTACTACTATTACTATTGCTACTGCTACTACTACTGCTACTGCTACTGCTACTACTACTACTACTACTACTACTACTACTACTACTACTACTATTACTACTGCTACTGCTACTACTACTGCTACTGCTACTGCTACTACTACTACTACTACTACTACTACTACTACTACTATTACTATTGCTACTGCTACTGCTACTGCTACTACTACTACTGCTACTACTACTACTACTGCTACTGCTAGTACTACTACTACTACACGGGAATAATTAGACTGAATTTGAAAAATACCACTGCTGTATGTTTTGCTGGGACAACATCACATTCCTTGTAACATGATCACAAATGTTTTTTGGAGTATTTTTTGTTGTTGTTCTTATTCCCATAAAAGCTTTGTTGAAGCATCCTTTTTTTTCCAAGGGAAAACAGTTCATTTAACTTCAGTTGCCAAAAAATTGCTAAATGTTCTTTGAGGGTGAAGTAAAACAGTGAAGTACTTCAGCATCCTTTCTTTTGTCTTGTGTTCAAATTCAATGAACTTTGAGAGAGTAAACACATTTTTGCAATTAAACTGAAGAGAACTGAAGAGTCCAGAACTGAGGAAATGTATTATGCTATGCCAGCCACTTTTAATTTACATGTCTGTACTGGATTATTTATTTATTTTTTTTAGCAGCCTTGCTTACAGGCTAACTGACAATCAGGTAAGTAATTAGCTTGAACATTTAATGTGACAGGGGAGAAATACCATGGACATGACGTGCTTGTGTGTTAGTTGACAGTTTACAGTGACTGACTAGTCCTGTTCAAAATCATTATGGTCCAGAACCTCTTGCCCATATACTGATAGAAATTGCAGTGCTGCTTCTACTTCTGCTTTTTGTAATAATATTTGTATGTGATTTGTGTGATTTCATTGCTGTAGGTGATGAAGGCAGTAGCTCTGGCAGCGGCAGTGGCTGCACCGACGGTTGCACAACAGAGTTTGTTTATGTCGGAACAGAGTCTCCTGTGATCGGGGAGGACAGAAGCAATGAACACGCGGCGGCGGCAGGCAAATCAGTATCCTGCGGACCCTCCCTCCTGCTGACGATGATGGCCCTCACAGTCCCACTCTGGGCAGTGCAGAGTCAGTGGAGATAATACATGGGTGTAGCCTGGTCACTGACTTTCGTACTGTGACATACAGTACAGTGCGTTTAACTGCAAGTTCTACAGCTGTTCCCATGTAGAACCTACTGGAAACCTGTTGAGGATGGTTTACTGTATGGTGTGGTAGGACTGGAAGTGTGTGCAGTGCTGCATCCTGCTCGTCCCCCAAAGAATGCTCGGTGCCATCACTGAACCAGCTTTCACATGTCTAAAAATAAGAAAATGTGGTGTTTTCTCGATATTCTAGTGGGGTTTTGTTTCTCAAGAAAAAGATGCTTCTCTTTTAAAATGGATAAATTGTCCTTAAATGGTTATGTCGATGACTTTATGAAAGGGGAATCTATTTTTCTTTTGCTTTGTATGACAAAGTTGTGTAAACGAGTTAACACCCATTTTTTTTCATTTAGTTTTGTCCCCTTCAGACAAACGGTGAAAGTCTTACTGTGTGCATGCATGGAAATGATGTTAACTGACAAACTTTGTTTTAGGTCTTTATTGCAGGCTACACAGTTTTGGGTTGTTTGGTACAGGACTGTACAGAGCTAGTGGTTCACCTGGTTTCCTGTTTGGTCATATCAGTGTGGCTTCTGGAAGCAGCATTTCCTACAGCTACTTTATAGTTGCACATTTGATTATCTCTAAGAAAGTACCACTGTACTGCACTAAGAGAACTACTTTGCACAAATTATTTTTGTTGGCTTCATAAGTTTATAAAGCTACCGAAATCATCCAGTCCATATAGAAAAATCTATATTTTCAGATCATTTAACTGATTGTACTGTACTGTACCTATCAACAGTTATGTATTTCACTGGAAGGTACTGTAATGTAATCTTGCTGGTTTAGTTAATGGTTACATTTTTATATGTGTATTATTTGTTTTTAAAAAAAATATCAGATCATCTGTAAAATGACAAAAACAAGCTCTTCTCAACATTAGCCATTATACTACAATTTCCTGCTACTGATGTTCAATTATCTGATCTACTCTCTTGTGCTTGGGTACTTAACATGCACTCAAACCAATTTCCTTTTTGTTTTTCAGAGGATATATTAGTCATATTAGGTATAGGAGTGAAAAGTAATGAAATACTCATTTGTTTGTTCATGGCTGAAATGCTTTAATTATTTTTGATGAGCACATATGTTGTCCTCTGACGAGCTCGACGCTCTTGCTCACTCACACTTTCTGAAGCAATGCAGTGAAATTTGCATGTGCTTGTTTGAAAATTCAGATCACACCTGCCTCTACAGCCTACAGGGTAAGACTGTAGAAGTGGTCATGTTCTCTTGCAAGGCATGTACAAAGTCAGCAACTAAAGAAGCATCGTGCCAAGGTTGGACAAGTACAGTATGCCTTCTCCTCTAGGTTTACTATTCCTAATCTTTGTTTTATGCCCTAAAGAATCTGACCTTTGGTGAGGTTCGGGGTCTTATGGAGGGGGGGGGGATGCCCTCACACCAGTACAACATGATGGCAATGACCTTGGGTCACACAAAACAATCCCAGAAACATTCCAGACAAACTCTAGGAGCAAACAAATGTGCCAACGCTCTCAATTATTTCACAAAGCGGGGCCTCAAATCCACAGCTCTCATGGAATATTCAGATCAAACACATCAGTTAATAATCACCTAAAATGCTTTCATATAACCAATAAGTCTAATGTCTCTACAGGGGCCTTCCCCACAACATAGCTCTGTAACAAATTAACATCTGCTGTGACATTTCAAAGAGCGTCTACATAGAATAATAAAGTTAGCATGGGGTGCACAACTTTCTCCTCTTTGTCTCAAGCAGCAGGCATCAAGTTCCCTGTCCTGAAACCCTGGTTATTAGATGTTCTGGCATAAATACCTGAAGTGTCAACTTTAAATGAGCCCTCATTAAATGAGCGAGCACATAGACTTAGACCCACATTGCCAAAGTTTACACCAGCAGAAGGGTTGTCAACACCTTAAGGTACATCTCTCCTCTAGAATCTCATATGATTTATCAGACAGTACAAGCTCAATAGAAAAAGGGAAAACAATTGACCTCCATTGTCTCACTCCCTGCAGAAGCAGCTTCAGCAGATGGTGACTCTACAGCAGCCTCCTAATGAAACTATGACAGAAGTAAATCACTCATGAATGAACCGAAATGATCCACATAAATACCACCCAAACAAAAAATGAAACATTGCGGTAGCCCAAAGTAGAGGTAAGATCGGGCCTAAAAAAATCCAGCCCGACCCGAACCATGCCCGCGGGTATTAAAGCCCGACCCAGCCCAAGCCAGTCCAATTAATTTGATTTGCAGGCCCGAGCCCAAAGCAATCCCGAAATTTAATATTTTATTTATGACGACTCGGGCAGCGGAGGGGCGATTTATGCTAAAAAAATTAAAGCCTGTCTTTTGTAACGAAATCTAAGTTAAACAAGACTGTATACATTTACATGTTTTATATTTCTGTGTCTGCAGAGGTTACATTAACTGACAATTTTCCATCATTGACGGATTTTTTAAAAAGTTAACGGGAAAAATTTTGACGGGTTGAAAATTGGGCCATAAACCACAGCAGCAGTACATCCTTAAGAATTTAGCCCGCTACTTTAAGAGAGAGACAAAGAAGAACAATGACGGGTGGATAATAGACAGAGACAGGAAGGAGTTCTGTGAACTGTCATTGCAACAGTTTAGTCCAGTATGTGTTGTGATGAGGCGACTTCTGTTTTTTTGTGGACCACGGTCTAAGTATTCCTTAGTTTAGTATCCATACATCGTTTTAGTATACATTTTTATGAGCATTTTTCTTTTCTTTTTTTTAAAGTCAGTGGGAGAGAAGCCACCCCGACCTGACCCGGCCTGAAATTTGGGCCAGGTTGGACTCGGGCTTGGGCTTAAGATCTTACCTCTAGCCCAAAGTTAGCTAGTACATACAGACCATGACAAACACCACAAACCAAATACTAGCATCACAGCTCTGACATAGTAACCATTGAAAAAGGATAAAACAGGAGACTGTGGGTGTAATGAGGCCATTGGAAGCTCTGGTTTCCTATTTGATAAACCACTGTTGGTCGTTATTAGTTGATGAGTGGAGTGTGTGTAGAGATAAAAGAGAGAAGACCATGGTCAATGAGATCCATCTTCAATAAAAGTGCACGAGGCCACCTCTCAATGGTTAAGATAGTTGAGCCACTACACTGTAGAGCAGATGATACTGGGTTAATACAAAGGAAATGATATACTCTGTGTCCATGAGTTCATGTTAATTGGTAGAAACCACATGTAAATTGGGCTGCATCATGAATGGTTATTGAGCATGCCTGTTGAGCTCTTCAGAGGGTGAAGCTTTATGGGACAGGATAGAGACAGCGTAATGGAGACCAAACACATAACTGCACCTCTGCTCATGTGTTAACCCAGGGGTGTCAAACATATGGTCCATTCCGGCCCATGGGAATAATCCAAATGAAAATCCAAAAATGAAAGTGAATATACTGATAATTTAATTCTACATACAGATCAAAATCAGTAAAATACTATCATAATAATAACCTATAAACCACATTTTTCTCTTTAATTTAAGCATTTTCCATTTCATTTAACTATTTCACACAAAACATGAATAACCTGAATAAATATGAACATTTTGAAATGTTATTAAATGTTTTGTGTATTTGTAGATCCACTAATAAATAATAAACTGAGACACCATCTTGTTAAAATTACATTTAGTTTTCTGAAGAAGTATTGGTTTATTCATGTTATTCACATTGTTTTAAAAGATAGTTAGAAAATGTGAACATTTTCATCACAAAATGTAACTTCTTTTTTTTTTTTTGCTCTAAAACAGGAAAATTTGGAGTTGACATTTATATATTATGTTATTATTTTAGTGGTTCGGCCCAATTCAGATGAAATTTTGTTTAATGTGGCCCTTGAATTAAAATGAGTTTGACACCCCTGTGTTAACCCTTTAACTCCTGAGACTTTAACAGTTCCAAAGTTAAAAAAAAAAAAAAGGAGAAAATAAGCAATAAAATGAACAAAAAGAGCCAAAGTGATCAATAAAAATGAAGAAAAAAATGACAAAATAAGTAACCTGAACACACACAGACACAAATGGAACAAAATTGAATAAAAATACTAAACTAAAAAAACAAAATGTAGAAAAATAAGCAACAAAATGACAAAGAAACTAATACATATTTACAAAATAATAAATGGCACGAAACAATTTGCAAAACAATTACGTAAAAAAATTATTTTATTTTTTTTTTCCAATAGTTTTAGTTTTGGCTTTTCTTCTTCTTTTTTGACATCTGTTTATCTCCATAGGTCAGTCCCATGAACAAAACTCAGTAAAAACACATATTTAAAAAAAAAAAAAAAAAAAGAAGTAAACTAAACAATCCATTCCCAATGTGTCAGTGCTGACGCATTAGGGGTTAAAGGGTTAAAGTCACTATATAAATATTTGTGTAAGCTACTGTATGTTCACACAGACATTTATACAGAATTAACATTAGTTTAATGAACTCTTCTGTTTGATAAGGTTGCTATAGAGCAGCTCCTATCCATTTTGCCATGTGAATATGAGGATCCAACTGGAAATGTGCCACTATAAAATAACATTAAGCAAAACAAGGAACGTCATGAGATATCAGGATCTATTTCTGTTTTCTTTTCACATCAGCACAGTCATGGAAAGTTAATTTCTGCAAGTGAAATGCAAGGATATCCATCTTTCATGTTTCATTTATTTCTATATTTCTTTGAAAACATGACACGCTACATAGGTTGCAGAGTTTTCAGGCATTTAGAATGACATAAAACAAAACAAACAATGCCACAATGTGTGTTAAAACTACTGTAGATTCAATTCATGAGATTCTAACATTGATAAATTAAATATATGCAGTAAACACCAGTAAGAGGAAGATAAGAGTGTTGTTTTTTTTTTTTAAGTAGAAGCTATATATCACTGGAGTCAAACACAGCCATATAAATTCAGTTTTCAGTATTGCATAAAAAAAAAAAAAAAAAAAGTTTTGGAAGCAGATATTTTTAGTGAAGGTCGGAAGTGAGGCGGAACAATCAGTGCACTGTGTTTGCGATAATAAGGCAGGAAGTTTGCTGTGTGGCTTCAGATATTGGCTTTGTTTCAGCTTTGGCTCTTCGCCTTTTCAGTGAGGCTTGACGATTTTGTTTTAAAAGCAAAAAACTATAACAGTCTTCAGCTGCACAAAAGGTCGAACGCACCCTTAAGAGCTTATATGAGATCTGTTATTGCAGCAACAAGAGTCTGGAATGAACATTAGGCAGGTTTTTTTTTTACTTTGTCTTCACCAAACAGAGAAAAATATCTGAGTTTTAGTAGTGGGTCCAATTTTCCAAAGAGTTGGTGTCAGTGCAAACAACAGTCATTAACCATTTCTAATGTCTCGTGTATTCTTCTCTCCTTCCTGATAAACTACAGTATGTAATCATGGTCAAACATGCAGTACATTATCACTGTTTGAGATGCTTCAGTAATGAACTTAATTTGTTTGTGAACCATATTTATTTTGTTGTCTTTTCCTTCCTTGTTAGCATTGGAAAAAAAAAAATTAACAAAAAAAAAAAAAGAAAAAGTAAAGTCATGGTTGGCTGAGATTTTTAGGGTGTTTTTTTTTTTTTTTTTTTTTCTTTCCCTTTTTTTTTATACAGAATGTTAAGAAGAAAACGTGTTATGCAAGATGTTCTCCATTTTGATGTTAATCGTTTGCTGCACTTTTGCTAAAACATGCTGTGAGTGCGGTAATGTTGTGATTTGTAAAATCAGATAACTAAGGAGCACATTAAAATTTCTGGAGCTGTCAGTGCACGCTAGTTAAAGTGTTTTGGGGGAACTGAAGTTGATGGTTGTATAAGCAGACATGCCTTACCATTTTTTAAAAGACTAAAATGGATTGCTTATTTGGCTTTTGTTACACATTCTTGTATACAGAAAATACTACGAAGATAATAATAAACATTTTATTAAAAAAAACATATATATATATATTGTCGTCTAATGTGTTCACACTATACTGTGTTACTGTAAACACTGGTAGATGAAAGGCATGTATTTCCACCATGTCACCATGTGTTTACACTCACTACCCAATGGTTACTTGATTATAAACTTGGTGCTCATAAGACATATAAACGAGCATGGGCGTCGCACCCGTGGGGGATGTGGGCGTTGCGACACCCGAACTTCTCCAACCAGATGATTTAATCCCTCCCACTTTTTCCTGAGTTTATATATTGTATCGTTAATGGATCCAGCAAATGGACAAAGAGTTGGTCTCACCTACTTTTTATTTCAGGATAAACAGTTACTGTCTGTAGTAATCACACCAAACAAACATCAATAACATTGTGGGGTCGTTACAATATCTATGGTTTAAACTGTTTACCTGCACAAAAGTCAAAATTCTGAGCTAAAAAGGATGTAAAAAATCAGACAATGATTTTACAGACACTGTTCCTCTTTTTTCTTACAAAAATGTTTTGTCCATATCAGGGGAGACGACTAAAAATGTTTCTCAGGGGGAACATCACTGAAAAAAGTTTGAGAACCACTGGCTTAGGGTATATGTCACAGAACAAGACATAGTTTATTTAACTTAGTTTAACAACGGTAACATTTCTCATTACTTACTGGTTGATGACTGTTTGTTAACAACACGAAGAAGAGCTGTTTACATTACCGGTGAACTGAGGTGCGCTTCATTTACATATGCTGTTGTGCCACCCTATTTAGCTCAGAATTTTGACTTTTTATCTCATAATTTTTACATTTTTAATTAATGTTTAATTGAGGAAAAACACATTTTTGTTATTATTTTTGGCCATATATTACATTTTTAATCTAAAAAATGTAATCATTAATTGATAATTAATCCGATGATAGAACAACGTAGAACACCCCCACATTTTAAATGCCTGTGACGCCCCTAAACGAGTAGCTTATGCGTGTGTGTGAGTGTGATTTCTAGCTTAATTATGCGAAACAATTATTAAAAAATAAGATGATTCACTGGAAAAAATCTAAATCTTAGGAAGTGTATTTTTGTCATTTCTAACCAAAATATGTCATCAAACTTAAAATAAAAAAAGACAGTCACCTAAAAATAACTTTACAGTGAGATATAAGAACCAATTGCTAGACAATAGATCTAACAGAGATCTCCAGAAGTCTTACCGAGATAATCTTTCCTTAATTCAAGATTTTATTTGTATTTTTTTGCTTAATTCAAAAAAAAAAAAAAAAAAAAAAAAATATATATATATATATATTTATTTTTTTATTTTTTTTCCGTCTAATGTGTTCACATCTACTCATGTATTTCCACCATGTCAATTTTCAAATGCATAACATAATGAGATGTATTTCCTCACCTTTCCATAAAGTGGAAGAATAAGAGTGACAGATAAACACAAAGCTGATGCTTCCATTACATATCTGACACATTGTGCATGAGACACTAAGTGCAAGTGGGCATCAAAACAACTAGAGATGTGCACAAATAATTGATTAGTCACTTTGTCACAACGGTAACTATAGTCTTTAATGTTTCAACAAGAGTTGAGTCATTTCTATTGTAGGTGGAAGGAAAGTTATGTTTTACTCCACATACTATAGAAGTACAACTAATGTTTCTTATACATATATAATGTCTGAAAGTCTCTCTTTATTTACGTGTGTGTTTGTGTTCCTATCTTTATGGGGACATTGGTATGTTTCCACAATCACACTATGTAGACTAAAATCCAGGTCCCAACGAGGGTTAAATATATATGTAGGACCCCACGAGTAACATAGAAATGATGTGGCCCTATAAATGCAATAATTAGTTTTTCCAGACGTCCTCATAAAAGGTGCAAAGCCAAACATTTATTTTTTAGAAGGTTTGAAGATGCGTTTATTTATTTATTTGTTTAAATGCATTTACTTTTTTTATTATTTTTTTACATTTTTTAAATATTATTTTTATTTCTCATCTTGTCTTGTCATCTGAACCCGCTTTATCCTCACTAGGGTCATGGGGGGTCACTGGGGGCCTAATCCAGCTACAATGGGCGAAGGTGGGGTACACTCTCTATGAGTCACCAGTTCATCACAGGGCTAAACTATTATTTTGATTTCTTTTATTTATTTATTTTTAACGAAGAAGAATATGTGTTTACACTCATTACCCAATAGCTACTTGATTATGAACTTGGTCCTCATGAGACATATAAACGAGTATGTGTGTGTGTGTGTGTGTGTGTGTGATTTCTAGTTTAATTATGCAAAACAATTATTAAAATATAAGATAATGCACTGGAAAAAAAAAAAAGTCTAAATCTCATGATATATATTTTTGTCATTTCTAAGCAAAATACTGTATCTCCTCAAACTAAAACTAAAAATAACTTTACAGTGAGATATAAGAACCTATAGATCTAAAACTTTTATTTCTAGAAGTCTTTTCTCAATATTTTATTTGTATTTTTTGCTTAATTCAAACAAACAAAAAATTTTTTTTTTTATTATTTGGTGTGTTTGGATATTGTTTTAGGTTTCTTTCTACACTATAAAACCTACATGTATACACACAGACATTCATGTCTAATAACATCGTTGATGAAAATAAATGAAATTGGGAGGTTAACATAAATCAATTATGTTAAGAGGATCCAAATGGCCAGGAGCGGCACTGATAAACATATTGATGTCTGGGTACAAAGCAGCAGAAGATGACACAGTCTGAGCTGAGAGGCTGGAGCTCATGCCAGCAAACACTGGGTTCTACATTTATCATAATATCATCAAACACCATCTTTTATTAGATCCTCTGTATCACTGGGTTTTCAAATGCACCATACAGAACTACTTAAAATGCAGATGCATACGGCCCATCTTGATAAACATCTCTTTACTTTGAAATCACAGAGCCTGCTGTCTTTATTATAACTAAACTGACCTTCATCAACGTCTTTCAGATAGAGTTAGTTTTATTCTCCAGCATGGTTACAAACACTAAGCCAACCAAAGACATACTGTATTTTTTTAATTGATATTTATTAACCAGTTTGTTTGCAGTATTCAACATTAATACAAAGTCAAACTGTTCTTTCACTGTTTGAAATGAAAGTGAGATTTATACACAGATGCTCACATTTTATGCTCAGTTGTAGTTAATTATCCAATGTTATGTGTGTGGGGTTTTTTTTTTACTCACAATCCATAAAAGAAAAGTCATTATTACCTCCACCAAGGAGATAGAGTTTGTCTGTCTGTCTGTCTGTCTGTCTGTCTGTCTGTCTGTCTGTCTGTCTGTCTGTCTGTCTGTCTGTCTGTCTGTCTGTCTGTCTGTCTGTCTGTCTGTCTGTCTGTCTGTCTGTCTGTTAGCAAGATTCCTCAAAAAGTTATGGATGGATTTTGATGAAAATTGCATTATGTGTTGGGGGTCTCACAACGAACAAATGATTCTGGATCACTTTGAAATGTATTCTCCATTTACCAAAATGTAAAATTTCAAAAATCTGACTGGAAATTTTCAAAAACTGATGGACATTCTGAGTGGTTAACCTTAACCATAACCTGGTAGACATTGGAACGTTGGAACGTACTTTCTGGTTTTGTTTATGTATCAAATTTGGATGTATCTTATATTTAACATTTACTGACTGATGTGTGTGAGTAGGCTTTTGTTTGTTATTTGTTTGGGTTTGGGAAGACTATATTATTTTCATATTTATTTTTCGTGTGTGTGGAAAAAAAGGGGGGAAAAGTAGATTAATGAGAAAACATTTGAAATGTTTTTGGTTTAATAAACAAAGTTTAAAAAAAATAATAATAATTTTAAAACAATAAATCCCGATACATAAGTCAATACATTTTTTCTCCTATCTTCCACATATAAGACAGAACATGGTGCACATTCACAATGCAAATGCAGCAATATACCTAAATATATATACCTACCGATATGCCTAAAACATATAATATAATAACCTGAAATAAATGAAATCCATAAGTAGTCAGCTTTATTTTATTTTAATTTTTTTTACAACTACTATGTATTTTTCGAGGTGGTAAAACCTCTCACTACACACTTTTCTCAGACAGACATTAACATTTTATCACATTTGTCTCTTGTATAAAGGTTGAATGTATAAGAAATTATTAATAGTAATTCAGCATAATGTTCTTTTTTCTTGCAGTCACTGATCCACAAAGCTAAAACACACTCCATGGCCTTTCTGTGGACAGTTACAGTCCTTTTTGCATCCTTGTTAAATCATATTCCTGCTCCTTTATGTAACAAACTGAAGATTAATTTGCTCCATAATGGCACCAACAACTCTGTAAATTCTACTTTCCTTCAACATGTCCCCAAGTCCAACTTTTTCTGCAATGGTTAGCATCTTCCTCTGACTTTTGGGTGCCTTTGACCACAGATGCTTTTGTCAGTGCAGAATGTTTTATCGACAATTGTTGGTTTTGTGGAAGAAAACTGTTCTGCTAGCGATGGAACTTTTATGTACATTTGACAAGTGAAATGCATTCTGTACTGTACAGGTAACACAGCCTAGAGGAGAGTGATTGACAATCTTCTACATTCAGCCAATCAGGACGCAGAACACAATATACATTCAACTACCCTGAAAAAAACAAAACAAAAACTGAGAAAATGCAAGGCAGCAAAAGTGAACCGTGTTATAGCTAGGCACCACTGTGAGGGAAAGGAATGTCATGAGGACCAAAGCATCAAAATGTGACCAGATGAGTATCACAACCACTTTTTTTTCAAGCCAAAGAAAGTGGTAAAGTAATAAAAGCTAGATGCACTGTTGTTGTTTTCACCATTGGACACAGCTGTAAACAAGTATTCAGAGAATGGCTAATCTTGTCCCTATTTTGTGCCAATCTCAAATTTCTATGACAACCCGTTCTTGAATTAGAGCCAATAATGTGATTTTGAACTTTCTGCTTGACCTTGACCTTTGACCTTTTGCAATATTGATAATTTTGTTATATATATACATGCATCACTGCACGTGATATTATGATAATGTATCCAGGGTTGACTAAGTTATAGCGTGATATGTCTATGCTTGAAGTTACAGAAGTTAATTTTGCGACATGTCACCTTTGACCTCCAGAGATTTCAAAAGCTATTGGTCGTAGGTGATAACACCAAGTATGGGAATTGTACATATCTTCATTCTGCACCTTTTGGTGCCAATCTGAGAGTTCTGTGACTTGAGTTATAACTGATAATGTGAGTTTGACCTTTTAGTTAATTGTGACCTTGACCATTGACCTTTACCAAATAGATCATTGCATCCGATGCACATTAGCTATATGTATATGCCCATGTAATTTGAGTTATAGCATCATATGTCTCTGCGGACACAGACACACACACACACACACTGATTACAATGATCTCTCCCAACCAATACTGGGTGAGATTAATGAAAATAATGTGTTGATAATACAGTCACAGTGTTTCTTGTACATAAGTGTGTTTAATTATGAGGTTCATGAAGACATAAAAGGGTGGTTGTGGTTTTACTGTGACTGTTTTCTGAGTTCAGCTGTAATGTAAAACTGTCAGAACATTAAATCAAAGTCATAGACAACCTTTTATATTTACTTTCCACTTGTACAGCACATATAGAAACACATAAATAAATACAATTAAATAAATAACAACTCTCAAAGGCTCCTGGTGTGACAAGGCACATAGTAGAAAAAAATATATATGAATAGAATATATGATAACTATAAACCAACAATATAACTGAACAATGTGACTAAACAGTAGGAGTTGAAGAGAATAAATAAAACTATAAAGTGGCCTTTTTCATCAAAGTGACAGGTGAACAATAAAGTGACAGAGGAATTATTTTTATAACATTAAATCACCGGTGTTTTGAAAGACTGTCATAATAACTGGCAATGACATTTTATTTCAAAAATAAAACTTGGTAATACCACAGTGTGTGGCAAATATATACTCAGTATAGATACTCAGTGTGCTTCATACATTCCCTTTAAAGTGTTAGTTGGGTATTTTGTACATAAAGCCCTGTTTTTATGTCGTCTGGGATGACTTACAGTAGAGTCGTTCTGATCACAATTTTGATATTTGTTGTTGAACTGAGTATTTTAGGTTTCAAAAGTACATTCACTGTACTTTAACATTGACTCCAATGGGCATCCTCTCAAAACAAGCCCTCCATATTTTGCTTTTGCCATCTACTTTTTTTTCTGTCAATTGTTTTCACTAATGTAAATACTGTAAATGTTACAGCAAAATGAGCCAAAGTAATCATGCTAAAGACAAGTAATAATTAGGTGTTATACCATAAAAGTGAAATGATATGTTAGATAATATGAGCTCTTTTTGATTAATATTATAATTAAGATTAAGACCTTACTCCTACACTATTCATTATGATATTTTACAAAATAATGGTTGAATATTTTGTAACTGAAATCCTTCCCTTCTCCTTTAGAGAGAAACATGAACTGGTAAGAAATAGATCTGGAGCCGAGTTTTGTCAAGATGTGATTAATGCATTAAGTGGTTCCTGTGATCCATCAGTCCTTAAACCTGGCTCTGTGTCAGTTTTTGTCAGGGGATGTAGCAGAACATCTGCTTGACAGAAAAATCACAAAGACAAAAAGCTTACTGCATTGCCACATACAATACATCTTCGTAGCTCGCCCAAACATCCATTTATTCATTTTCATATGACAGCATCAATGAGGACAACACAAAACGGCCTCACATCTGAACCAGAATAATTCATCATGGTTTCTCTTTCTGTCTGTACAATTATTTATGTGCTTCAATTATGGATAAAGCAGTGTGAAAGGGCCATACCCTAGATGAAATACAAAAACTTTATGGATTTCAAAGACATAGAATATATTTTTTTCTCTCTTCTCTTTGGCATTTGCTTGATAATTTTGGATCGCTCTTGGCAAACCCCCTGTGACTGTAGAAAGAATTAATTTTGCTGCACAGAAGGACTGGAGAAATACAGTATATGCTATAAGTGTAGCGGCACCATCTGATTTGTCTGTATTAAAAAATAAATAAATAATTGAAGCCATTTGTTCTGCACTTTATCTTTGCATTTGGAATATTTGAATAATTTTTACAAATCCATGGTACTGTAGAATTCTATTAATTTTAGTGATGAGTACTTTCTGTTGCTGTTTCAGCAACTGCTAAAGTAGGCAGGCCAAAATGTTGAGCCAGGGAAAATGATGTAGTTGGCATGAAATGCACTTTAAATACCCTTAGGAACAGGATTTTACAACTCTCTTATAATGAGTTATGAGTTAGCTACATTAATGATATATCCTGCAAATTGTATACTTAGCTTTATTTTAAGGTCATTTGCACAGGATGGGGTTCATAACAACCTGAACTGGGTTGCTAGGCAACGTTTACAGCAACATCCACTTGCAATCACTTACACGCACCCATCCATTTTCTAAACCCACTTTATCCTCACTAGCGCCACAGGGGATGCATTGGAGCAGCTACTTAAAGGTAAAGGTGGGGTAGACCCTGGACCTGTTGATAGTTCATTGCAGATGGTGGATCCAGAGTACCCAGAGAAAACATATGCAGACACGAGGAGAAGAAATGTGGCATTTACACAATTATGGTCAAGTTAAAATAACTTAAAAATCTGATGTTACATCTGAATTTGTTTCTGTATGTGTGAGTGTGTGTGTGTGTGTGTGTGTGTATATAACATGTTAGTGATAACATTACTGTTGTTAGAATCCAGATGCTAACAACACATGACTGAATGTTCACTGTTAAAATGTTCTCCTAACAGTTGTCTTTGTCCTGTAAGTTATTTGTCCTTTTTTGACATATTTTTCCTCTCCCAGAGAACACCATTCTGTCATTTTAATTTGCATATCATATTACTGTGATATATTTGAGTCATGACATTTGCTGAACCAATTAAAACCGCTCCATGATTCCAAAACTACAAAAGGCACTTCCACGGGATTTGTACATTCTCAGTTAAAAAAAAAAACCTTTGTAGAAATACAAGGCTAATTCTAAAATACAGTCAGGTGATATACACTACCAACCATATGTTTAGAAATTATATATATATATATATATATATATATATATATATATATATATATATATATATATATATATATATATATATATATATATATATATATATATATATATATATATATATATATATGCAAATAAATACACCTAAATTGACACTTAATGCACAGTATGATGAAATATCTTTATGACATGAAAATAGATCATAACACCCACAAATGCAGTTTTTTCTATGAAGAGGTTTTGGGTCAGACTTTCTCTGAAAACTCTTGTGCTCTCTCTTCAGTTCTTCAGTGCCTCTCATCTGCTCCACTGCCACAGCAACACTAGATACTTAGAGCTTAGACATGTTTTCTGTTAATGACAACAGAGGAGCAGCTCCCAGTGCAGCACAAACCCTAAAGGAGACAAACAGTATCATGGTCATTTTCCACAAGTGAACACAGTTCCCTGGTGTGTCAGTGACCTGTCTGTGACATGCTTTGGTCAAAATACCACACTGATGAACAGATACAGCAGCCTCTTCCACCTGGAGGAACAGGTCTTTTTAAAACACTTGGTTTTAGTGCCTCATGCTTTGAAGCAGGGGTGTCAAACATGCGGCTCGGGGGCCAAATCTGGCCCAGCAAAGGGTCCAGTCTGGCCTCTGGGAGGTGTTTATGAAATGCAAAAATGATACCAAAGACAAATAATTTTACTTCAAGTTCCACTTAAAAACCAATTTAATCTGCATTAAAATGCTCTCATAATACTGTAGAAATACTCCCAACTCCAAATCAGATAAAGTGGAAGAAGCCACCATTTGTCTCAGAGGGTTTTAACAGTGAGTCATTGTTGCAGAATGTACTGACTGTGAACCTGAGAAACTGAATTTCACCTTTTTCTTCCCCTCAATGTATTGATTGGATTATTATCACATCTGACTCAGAAGGTCAGCAGATGTTTTTGGTCACTGATCTGAAGGGTTGTTGAGCTTTTAAAGAAACATTATGTATAAACTATAAAGGCTTAATTTTGGGTTCTGTAACTTCTAAGATCAATTAACAGAAACATATAAGGTATTAATTCATGGTATTAACGCGAAAAAAGGAAGAAATACGTCTGAGTTTATCATTATAAAACAGGTTTGTCACCTCTACTGGCTGCACAGAAAACAACGAGAGAAACAAAGGACCCAGAAAAAGCCGGTCCGTCTGACGTCAGATGGACTTTAGCGTCACCCACGTGGGGTTATACCAGTCCCCCATTGCAGCAAATCTGAAGTAGCATTAGCATCTACGAGAGAAGACCGCACCAGAGTAGCTGCTGCACATACTTGAAAAAAAAAATGGCGGTTCATGTGCTCTCTGTGAATATAAAGCCTCATTTTTTTCCCTGCACATTTTCAGAACAAGCAACAGCACGAAACCTAGCTGGATGCTACTCTGGTAAAGGTAAACACATATGGAGAACCACAGCGGAGTGTTCCTTCATGCTTTGTGAGCCAATCAGATGTCATGAGAGGTGAAGTGAAGGAAGGACTCCAATGCACAGTGATGAAGGGAAAAATAAGCAAAATTAAGACAAAGACAAAACCAAAACAAGACTGAACAAAACCTGGGGGTAGATCAGCCAGACTCAGTGGTGTGGAAAATGTTCAGGTTATTGAGACAGGAGAGATGGGCAGAGTGTCCGGGTTATGGAGAAGACAAACTGAATGGTCCCGCACACTTCACTGCTTAAATATTACAGATCAGCAACGACTTGCAGCTGCACGGTGCGGGACCAGGTGGATCTGGAGAGCACTGGGTGAAAGGTCACTGGAGGAGAGGTCGTGACATCAGAGACACCTGATCACTGCGTCATGAACATGTATGAGGAAGTACCGGTAAAATCTGTTGTTCGACCTCAAGTCATTTTTCTACCATGAAAAACTAGCTGGAAACAAAACAATCTGGACATTTTTTTTTAATAGAACCAACACACAAAGTATTCAATAACAATGGAGAACACAGTAATATTAATGAAATAACCATGGAATGACAGCTTCTCAAAATATCACAATTTTGAGGGGCATCACATTCTTCCCCAAAAAGTATGAAAAACACTGTTGTAGACAAACCTGGCTGTTAATAAGTACATTCTTACTCCTTCAAATACAGGGATCTTCCTTAGAGAGAAGTAACCATCTCTAATGTCCTGTCGCTGAACAGCATTTATTGACTCTCACATTTCAAGTAATAGCAGATTAGTAGTTATTTTCCTGTCAGATAAAAGGGTTGGACACACAACAGGAATACTTGTATTATTTAATGTAATATAATGACACTGTAAAATGGTCATTGTCTCAAACGGGCTACCTCACACAACATGCTTGACAATATGAGAGCTTTGTCTTTTAATTGCCCTTCACAACTCATGCGGCACAGTGTTGCTGCTCAAAGTAGGGTGGTGACTGTAAATATAAGGTCTGAGGACATTGTTAATGGATTCTCTGATGACACATTTCATCCAGGCACTGATTGTAATTGCTTTTTACATGACAAGTAATAGTGTTAGGGCTTTGGAGACAGTCAAAATCCCCTGAAAATAGAGACCTATGAAATTAAACCTTGCTTTTCAATTTTCCCTCCCACAAGGGTTGAGCAATTAAATGGATTTAACCCACTACTGTATAATAAGACATAAATAAGTTTCAAAGAGAATCTCAAGTATCATATTTGCTGTTGGACATGTTTCGTTGAAAGGTGTTTCTGTTTAATGCTTCGACAAACAAGAACAGATGCTGGTGTTTTAAACACCTACTCACTGTCTTTACAATTCACCTACATGTTCAATACACCAACACACTTATATGATTCTTGTGATACTGATAAAACATTGAATTAGATTTGAACATATTTTGCATATTTTGACATGATCCAGCTGATGTCATCATGTTTATGGTGATGTCACTATATGAGTTGTACTGTTTGTGTCAAGTCTGAAGTAAATTGACACAAAACTGATGGTTTTATAGATATTTAAAAAGTTGCTCATCATAAATAAATGGTTGGAAAAAAAATATTGAAAAATTTCTTTCTTTCTTTTTTATTTCTTTCTTTCTTTTTTTTTTTTTTTTTTTTTTTTTTTTTTTTTTTTTTACCTTTGATCTACTTTTCCCAAAATGTAACCACATCTATACTCAGTCACTGGCAATTTCTAAAACTCAATTTGACATGCATTCAAACAATAGTTTTTTTTGCTGCAGATATGTGACATTTCACCAATTATAAGTAAAATGGGATTTTTGTTAATCATAAAAAAAACAAAAACAAAACTTTGACCTACTGTGATCAGATCTATTCTGGCAATTTGGTATGACTTCAACCAATATTTTTTTTCTGCTAGAGTGTTAACAAATAAAGAAACAAACAAAACGAAACAAACCCTTTGTTGTGATTTAAAAAAACCCAGTGGAAATCTGCAAACCATAACGACAAGCTGTGCTGTACTTCACTTCTTGAAAATAATCTTCATAAACACACAGTAAAATCTCAATATTAGTGAAGCTCATGTCAGTTCTCTAAACTCTTAACCCTTTATTGGGAAAGTGACTATTTTTGGTAACTTCCACAAACATTAAATATGAGGCCAATCTCGTGCCTCATTGAGATCAAGAATTATGTTTGTGATACGGATTTCAGAACGCAGGGATCCAAATGCAGACTTGAACATGAACGAACATGACAAAATAAAAGCCCAGACACTAACAATGACAGAAAGAACAGGAAGATGCAGAAAAACTAACAAAACAAGACTATTACAGTTTGTTTTATATTATATTATTATTATTATTATTATTATTATTATTATTATTATTATTATTATTATTATTATTATTATTATTATTATTATTATTATTATTATTATTATTATTATTATTATTTTGTTTTATAGTATTTTATAGAAAATATGTTTTTTTACTCTACACTTTGAGATTTGATTTCAAATGTAAAATGCTTTACAAATAAAATGTATTATTGTTATTATTATTATTATTATTATTATTATTATTATTATTATTAGTAGTAGTAGTAGTAGTAGTAGTAGTAATAGTAGTAGTAGTAGTAGTAGTAGTAGTAGTAGTAGTAGTAGTAGTAGTAGTAGTAATAGTAGTAGTAGTAGTAGTAGTAGTAATAGTAGTAGTAGTAGTAGTAGTAGTAGTAGTAATAGTAGTAGTAGTAGTAGTAGTAGTAGTAGTAATAGTAGTAGTAGTAGTAGTGTAGCTATAAATAGTGAATATGAGTCATTTTTTCCAGTTTGTCACCTTATAAAAGTTGTTTTATCACATATGTTCAGTTATTAGCAAATAGTGCTTGGGTGTTACAGTAGATGACAATATACACTAACACACTATGGTTGATTTTATTTTATTTTTTCAGAGTATCCTATGAAGGGTTAACCACCAAGCAACCAACGCAGACACTATTTTATTTTGATTTCTTGCATGAATCTGATGAATTCCAGATGAATTCTCCTACTTTTCTTTTTTCCACTTTCTCTCTCTCTCTCTCTCTCTCTCTCTCTCTCTCTCTCTCTCTCTCTCTCTCTCTCTCTCTCTCTCTCTCTCTCTCTCTCTCTCTCTCTCTCTCTCACTCACTCTTTCTCTCTCTCCCTGGATTTAGGATAAAGACTGAATTACACAGCAGAACAGTCCTGGATAGCAGAGACAGAGATTACCCTCCCTGATCTTTCTACAGACAAGAAATAGTTCAGTGCAAAGCCTCCCTGAGGGCCTTGCCACCTCTGTACTGACAGACTGCGTATTAGCATGCATCAGAGAAGACAAAGAAAATGGTTTTATCCTTTTTGACCCACCACTTGACTTGAAAATGAGAAGAATCCAGGCAGTGCATGCAGTGGATGCGGGCCTGTCACTACACTGATCAGTACACAGGAAAAGGAACATTCTGCATACTGCTGTGTCAGAGACTTATGGCTCCAGTGCTAACAGGTACAGCATGGGGCCTTTTTTTTTTAAACAACTGACAAGAGAAACGTATAAAGGTTTAGCTCCCAAAGCAACTCAGATTTGTTGGCAGTGAGCACAACATTTACAGACAGGTTCAGCATTTTTTGGAGGAAAATCAAAGTGTCCTGTGAAGGTGGTTCCATGGTGGCAAGCAAATAATTGCCTACACTCAATCATAGCATCAAAGTAAAACATTGATTTAAACAGTCCAAAGGATTAAAAGGAATATATTAAAGGTTCTGAATGTAAGTTTTGCATATGCTTGTTAATATAGGAGTCTGTTTTGTGTTTTTTTTTTTTTTCAGCTCTGTTTTTAATGTAATGTTGTCCACATTCAAAATTTAAAGCCAGTCCACTGATTTCTACATTCAGGTGTCTCTTCATTTGTGATTTCCTCTCTTCTGCAATAGACTAGAGCTGCACAGTGTATCATTTCAGCATTGTCATTGCAATGTACGTGTATGTAATAGTTACATCACAGGTCCTGCAATATAGGAGGCAAAATAATTCAATGTGTTCTTTCAATGTGTAATTTCTACTTGGGTACTTGACGTTATTTCATTAATATTACTGTGTTCTCCATTGTTATTGAATACATTGTGTGTTGGTTCTATTTTTTTTTTTTAAACTTTGTTTCCAGCTGTTTTTTCACGGTAGAAAAATTACTTGAGGTCGAACAACAGAGTTTACCGGTACTTCCTCATACACGTCCATGATGCGGTGACAAGTGTGAAGGGAATTTTACCTTCGGTCTGTGTCTCAATGATACTGTAATGTCTCACTGATACTGATATGTAAACATTCCATTCATACATCCCTGAGTGGAAGGTTGTCTCCAGAGACATGGTGTGGCTACAGTGGTATGAGAAGGACAGTGATGGTCCCTCTCATACCACCCTCGGAATGTTTAGAAGAGTATAAAAGAGTTGTAGTTTAGATGGAGCATCAGAACATCTGACGACAGCTCGTTCTGTTCATGTTCTCACTTGCATGCAAGTTCCAAATTAAGTTGTTCATTTCTTCAATAAATAATTGTTTTCTGATTTGAACAGTTTTCTCTCCCTGTGTGATACAAAACTTCCACAACAATTTGGCGTTGTCGGCAGGATCCCGTGAGTGTGACGGACGGAGGACCGAGGTCGGGGAAGTGATCAGCCTACGGACCAAAAAGTCGTATCCCTGTTGGTAAAAACAAAAACCAGAGGACAGGGACTGAGCCGGACTCCGCCCGCACACCACCGGGATCTGAACTGGACCTGTGGAGACCAGATCACACTTGGTGAGAAAGTTTTAATTTGGGTTAAAATAGGAACTCTTGGTCTAAAGCTCACGTCACCTGCCCGCTGTCTGCTGTTATGGTGCACAATACAGTAGAGCACAATTTAGATTCATTCTGAAGCTAAATTGGATCACCGTGAACTAATTCATGTGTAGTTGGCTCAACCAATTTAGATGTAACCTTTAAACAGAGAACCGGATACATTTATATCCTAGGTGATGTTACTGGTGAACTAATGGGGGCTTCATGACTGTGTAATGCAGGCTTACCAGATTACTTCATGTGTGGGGTTTTTTTAGTTCTTTTTGTTTTTTTTCCTTGGGGTGTGAACTCCAGAAAAACAAAAAACCGGATAAAGGATTTTTTTCCTAGTTTTTCTCCTTGAACGTGAATCAAAAGAAAAAACCATGAACTAATTCATGTGATGCAGGCTCCATTTTAGATGTAAACTTTAAACAGGGAACCGGATAAATTTAAATCCTAGGTGCTGTTACTGGTGGCCTAAAAGGAGTTGCCCGAAAGGGACTGTGTAATACAGGTGTTCTGGGATTACTTCATGTGGGGGGTTTTTGGGGTGTGAACTCCAGGGTAAAAACCCGGATAGGTTTTTAGGATTTTCGCCTGAGTGTTAGACTCGAAGTTGAAAACCAGTCGGGAAAACGTCCGACTATGGGCAATCGGCCGAGTAAGGGTGACGTGGGGTTGGACCGGGAGACTCCAATTCCAAAAGACATGTTGTCATGTTGAACATTTTAAAAGCTTTTCAGTGCACAGATTATTGGGTAACAAAATGTAATTTCCCCAAAACGGGAAGATGAAAAAGTAAGTGATTTGAGAAAATATTGAAATGAAGCTCATGAGTAAACTCAGAATATTGTGAATCTTGTAGTGGGTCAGATTTGACACAGACTGACTAAATTCTTTATCATGCGGGTTTTGCAGCGACGTAAAGTAAGAAACGTAATAATCAGTTGCGTTAACATTATTTCGGCCCAGATCGACGTGTCTGGAAGATTAATGTTCCGAGTGGGACATTAATAGATAATAACTAATACGTGGCTTTAGCGAATGCGAGTCCTTGTTATTCAACATAAATTCAGCTGTGGTAACAGATGTCTTTCTCTATAAGATTCACATGTATGAGTGTAATAAATATAGATGAAATGTCTTAATAGGTCTGATTGTGTTGAACATGATATGATCAAAAATGCTAAAGCAAAACCAAAATGTGGCAAAACACCTAAGTCTTGAAAATAAGATGCGGAAAAAAAACAAAACAACAACTTTGAGTTGAAATTAGAAACTATGTCTAATCCAAACAGAGTTTGTTTTATCTCACACACAGGTTTGCATTTTAGTGCGTCACCTTGTGCTCCAGAACACCCCCTCCCCTCTCTGTCTAAAGCTCACAGCTCTAAAGTTCCTTCCTGGAAGATGGGAGTCCACGTCTGTCTGCGTCCATCACGCCAAAGGACCCTCCTCTGCACCCTGCCTCTCCTACTGGGTCTGCCGTCTCCCCCTCTGCATCACCGGACTCAGAACCAAAGATAACGGTAGCTGGGGTGAGACTGTGACTGTGACAGATGTGTGAAAGACTGTTGTATCTGAATGTTCACCAGACTTTGAAGATACAACATAGAAGAACATCACATGTCTCTGGGCTCTGGATAAACCAAGTCTGGTTCATCACCGCAAGGAAACGTCAAGGCAAAGGAGGCCAAGGCAGGAGGAATGGACACAAGCAGCAGAAACATGGACTGAGACAATGAAGGACAGAGAATGTCAGCAACAGCAACTGACCACTGGCAAGAACTGACCACTGGCAACAACAGTTCCTGAACCAACTAGACTGTGAGACTGCACCTACACTCCTCCCCCTCCCCCTTTGGAGCACAGGCTTACACATGCTTATTAACTGTATGTATTGCACTTGCACACCAGTTGTCTGTACTGATGTCACACACCTTCGCCAAGTTTACACTAGCATGTTTTAAAGGGTGAAAACAAAAGATAAACAACCTTTTTAGTCCAAAGGGTGTTAAATATTGAAAGAATATTTCAAATCCATTGTTTTGCTCATTGTCTGATACATTTTACTTGGTTATTTTGTTTTCCAAAAGACATGTCATATCTTTTAAATCTCCTGGCCAGAGATGTAATGATTACCCTCAGAAGAGAATGTTTTTATTATAATACTAATACAAAGTCAAATGTCTAAATCTCCATGTGCATGCATTAAAATCTAAATCTCAGACACACATAGCAGAAGTGTTGTCAGAAAAGAGAAAAAAACAACAACAAAATCTTAGATTATATGTCACTAAACTGCATTACATTGCACCTCATATTTGTTTTTTTTTCCTGAGATTCCAAATTCAGGGGAGTTGGTTGACTTTCCAGGGTCCAGCCGACCCACCCTGTATGGTCTGATATTAGATTTACCTCACATTTCATTATCTACAATTTAAAGAGGAACACGTGTGATCATATTACAACAGACTGCATTTGCACCATGTATTTACATGGTTTAATGTAAAGAGGTATCAACAAGTGTTGACCATTTTTCTTTGATCAGTAGATGATTGTGTTTGTTTGGGTTTCTCCAGATTAATGCTGGAGTCATAATTAAATGTCCAAACTGGGACATTTAAACAATTAATAACAGTATTTGTCATAAGCAATGGTACTGTGTGTACCAGTACATGACAATAGGCTGGTTGGGGTTAGATTTATTTATTTATTTATTTTTAAAGTTATTTATATTTACATTTCAAGCAATATATTTAGACCATGGCACCTAAGAATAACTGTCAGTCTTCTCCACAAAGAAGGTCTGCTAATTTAGAGAAAATTTTAAGTTTAAAAAGAATTTAAACTTGGGTTTTGTTTAGACTGTAGTTCAGTAGTTTCTCCTACTGTCCCAGTGTGTAGAGCTGACACACTCCTGTGTTCCTTCGAGGAACATGGTTATGCAGTCAACTGTGATTTATTTAATACAGACCTTATCAGTCTCCGCGACAGTCTTGTGGACTCCGTTAGCTGCACAAACCTTTGTTGACATTAGACAATTTATTCTTAGTATTTGGGTGTTGTTATGGTTTATGTCATCTTGGCTCATTCTATGGTTATTTATTATTTAGTAAAATAACCTAATTTATTGACGGCAAGGGTTTTTAATGCGACCATTTGAACCTGTCAAAAAGATGTTTCTCAGTTGCATGCCTCAGATACTCCTGCTATACACACATAGTCTAACATGCTTGATTTTAATCTTAAAATGGTATGCTCTGAGATGTACATAAATACAATATAGGTCTGATTAACAGAAAATGTTGTCCATAGTGCACCTAAAACTTGATTATGGCTCAGTTTGTCATCGATGATATGACAGTAAATTTAAAGTCCCTCATTAGTGCTGGAGTAAGGGTGCCTGTCTGTTTAACCATTTGTTTTCCATAGAGGAAGAACAGAGGAATTATCATATAACATTGTTGGTTTTTAGGAGCTCTGTTGTGTTGTGTTGTGCCATGGCTGTTTGTCTGTGTGTGTGTGTGTGTACGTGTGTATCCCAGAGTTAAGTGATTACTTTATTAAGTGTACTTTATGCTTAAACTTTTTCCCCGCTAGGGAAATGGTGTCAGAAGTGTGTTTGTGAAACTAAAGTAAAAAATACATGTATAGAATATACACAGTAGAGGTATATATTTGTCTAAAGTGTGTTTTGAAAATAATGCACACTTTCTTGAGATTTTCTTACTTTCAGACTTGTGTGGGGGAATTAGTTCTAATCTAACACTTCAGTGATGACCTTTCCTACAGGTTTCCAAGTCTTAGCGGATACTGGATGGTGAGAGACACCCCCCCTTCTGAACTCACTTGTCTCCAAATATATGTTTTTCTTCCTCTCCTTTTCAGGTCAACCTGAGGGACTGTCGTTGCAAAGACAAAGCACACTTACTGATCATGTTGGTAACTGTAATACATGTTTGTGTCATTAATGATGTTCATGAAAACGAAGGATTTTCTTTCCATGACTTAAGTGATGTACATGCGCCTGCGTAATCACAGACAGATGACAGATCTGTCCACACCTCCTCATGTGGGGTGTGATGTGCTCCCATGTTGTGCTGTGTTTTCTCCCAACCTTAAATATCTCAACAGGTAGTTATGGTGTTCTCTTCAGTCTGGGGAGTCCTGGTGCGGCACTACCGATGGACAGCATTGGAAGTAGCGGCGGGCTCTTCCGGGTGCCCCTGACGACACACTCCATGGTCAGAGTGGCTGAACGGCCTACCAGATCCTACCAGATCCGGTGTCACACCACCAGAGGTTCCTGGGAGGACCACCAGCTGATGGACAGGGGGAAAGCGCAGGAGGATACAACCCAGACAACGAGGGAGGGAGGGGCAGAGGGAAACGCGATGCAGACCGGACGAAGGGACACCAAGGACGGAGGAGTAGTGACGTGCCAAGTCACCATCCGATGTTGCAGACACTCGGAGGACGGCGACCAGCCCTTTGCACTGCATGCACTCACACCCACATGACTTCGCTGGCTGAAACCTAATGGTCATAAGGTGATCCAGTGAAGTCACATATATTCTATCCTTTGCCTGGTCACTGGCGAGTGACTGAAGACCCCTTGGCCCCTCATTTACACTGATTTAACAATGGTCAGCACGACGGCCATTAAGGGAGGAGGGTGTGCCCTGACGGCCATCCTCTCCTTTTTCCTGCTTTACACACCCAGGTGAGCAGTGTCAATGGATGAGACACTCTCTACCTACGTGATCTCCACATGATTGATCATCACGATCACACAAACAATGTGTAGTGGAGAAAGACATGTGATTTAATGCGAAGAATCACAAATCAATCACACTCTGTTGGTGCTGATGAAGGGGACATTGCGCGGGTGACTCAGATGCTACTTTGATCTACCCATGGCTGACATGGAAGCCAACTATGGTCTTCAGAGACCCCAAGAACTTTTCCAAATATACAAACTCATCTGTTGTGCAAAAGAATGTTTTCTTCCATTTGAGAAATGCTTCAAATCCTTTGTATGTTCCACAGTTGTGTTTTCACTCACCTGTAACTAAACACACATGGTATCATCTAGGTCATACGTAGGGGTGTAAAATTGTCATTAAGGTGTCTTGTGGGTTAGCTAATTGTGAGAACCGAACGGATCATCACGTCCTGATCCCTTTATAGTCCTGTTTAACATCACTGCACTATTGGGCACTGCTTCACCTTTACAACGTTATGATGCTACCTCTAACACTACTATCACGTTCAATTCTACTGTGGCCATTATACCTTCCGATTTAGGTTATGGTTGTCCTACTGATATGGTGTGGACATGTGGCAGGAGATCATATCTGTACCTGCCATCACGGTGGGCGGTCACCTGTTATTTATCTTATCTGCTCCCCGCGCTCTCCAAATTGACCGATTAGAGAACCTTACTGCTGCAGTGGACACTGGTTTTGAAGACCTGTCCTACGAAATTAAGGCAATTCGTATGGTTGCCCTGCAAAACAGGGTAGCCTTAGACCTCCTATTGGCAGAAAAAGGGGGCGCGATACCTGCAGTATATACGTGCCTGACACCTTTACAAACATGTCTGATGTTCACCAGCAGTTGCAGCATCTGAAACTGCTTTTGCATGAGGATAATAATGCTTATGTAAATGACAGTTGGGGTATTTCAGACTGGCTTTCGGGTTTTTCTACTGGCCTGAAAGGATGGCTATTTAGAATTGCTAGTATTGCTCTCGGAGTCTTATTTTTGGTGGGTATGATTTCATGTTGCATTATACCATTTTGTCATTCCCTCAGTCGAGGTTATTTGGGACGTTGGTTATGTTTAACCATTCTTCCCCATTTCCTCCCCCCACCCCCTCTTCCTTTGATGGTCGTCACCAAGAAATGCATTCAGATTGTGAGGGGTTGGATCAGGACTTGGAACTATTTCAGTTCTGAGGTGGTTCTTGGGTTGTGTTTTTGATCACATTGTAGACTAACACACAGTATTTACTCATGTAGATTACTAACTCATGATATTTCATTAATCAGAGTGTTTAATTCATAAAAAGGGGGGATTGTGAAGGGAATTTTACCTTCGGTCTGTGTGTCTGTGTCTCAATGATACTGTAATGTCTCACTGATACTGATATGTAAACATTCCATTCATACATCCCTGAGTGGAAGGTTGTCTCCAGAGACATGGTGTGGCTACAGTGGTATGAGAAGGACAGTGATGGTCCCTCTCATACCACCCTCGGAATGTTTAGAAGAGTATAAAAGAGTTGTAGTTTAGATGGAGCATCAGAACATCTGACGACAGCTCGTTCTGTTCATGTTCTCACTTGCATGCAAGTTCCAAATTAAGTTGTTCATTTCTTCAATAAATAATTGTTTTCTGATTTGAACAGTTTTCTCTCCCTGTGTGATACAAAACTTCCACAACACAAGGCATCTCTGATTGGCCTAGAATGCGTGAAGGAACACTCCCCTCTCCTCTTTGGCTCTCTGTGTGTCTTTACCTTTGCCAGAGTAGCATCCAGCTAGGTTTCGTGCCATTGCTTGTTCTGAAAATGGCTTTATTTCCACAGAGAGGACATGAACCAGTTTGATCCGCCATTTTATTCCAGTTCGTTGCCGCAGCTACTGTGGCTTTTCTTGTACAGTAGATGCTAATGCTAATGCTACTTCAGATTTGCTGCAATGGGGGATGGGCTTAACCCCACATCTGACGTCAAATGGACCTCCTTTTTCTGGGTCCCTCGTTCCTCTTGTTGTTTTCTGTAAATGCAGTATGCAGCCAGTGGAGGGGACAAACCACTTTCAAAGGCAGCATGTGTTGGTAAGTCGGTGTGACCCATTAGATTCCAAAAGGAGCGTGGAAAAGTGGTTTTCAGTGGAATAATTAAGTATTATACCCTCCTGAGTAATTTTTCAGATATATCTTTATGTTTGGCTGTCACTGAGTGACAATCGAATATGTTTAGATAAATGGGGCAGAAGTACAATATCTTAAGGGGTCAGAGGTCATCTTAATAAGCGATAAACTTCATCAAGTACTGCAAAATGAAGTCTTGTTAGTGGCACCGAAACCCACTGTCAAGAATCTCAAAAAGTCTGACTTGGAAGGTGAATGTTCTGTCATACAGACCTGTTAGAGTCAACACAGCAGATACAGACACCATGTCTTCGCCCTGGGATAGGATTACAAGAGAACACATTTGATACACTGCCAGATTACTTAAAGGGTTCCAAAAAAGCTAAATTGGGTTACAATGGTTCCTGGGAAAAACTTAGCGCACTATGATGTAACTATTGTTTGTGAAGTATTTCACTTTATTTTTTGGGAGCTTGATTTTCTCTGAAAATATGTTCATCCTCCAGTAAAATCTGACCCCTACCTCCCTTATTGGGTTTGTTGCTTCAGGGCAAAAGTGTGCGAGAGGAATTCTAATACACCAAGGTTATCAATTGTGATTCTGAGAAGTGGTATCCTAATTTGAAAATACGTTTGTTTTGACAAAAAAATAAATAATGGTTTCAATCAATGAAATAGAAAAAGGTGTGTGGTTTACTGCCAGAGAGTAACACAATGTGATACAGGGTTAGCTTTTTTTTAGGATGAAATTTAATTTAATTTAATTAAATTATTGGCCATTTGGCTTATTATTATTTATTATAAGTTTAAGATCCTTCTGCACTAGCTTTTCACTGACTTAATCATTATTTGACTAGTACTTCTGAATGAAAGCATTTTGGAGACGGTAACCCTTTATAGGGCAGTCATTGAAATACTTTGAAAATCAAATTTTCAAACTTAAAGTATTATTGAACAATGCCATCTACTTCCTCTTGCCATGAAACATCCAAGTATCACCTGCTAAAAACTAAACATGCAATAAAACAACTTTTATAAGGACGCAAATGGGCAAAAATCACTCATATTCACTATTTACAGTGACACAATTTCTATAAAATCTCTCTAAATCACTGTATAACGTGAGAAAAAAACAACATGCATCAGATTGGTCCCAAATTTTTAAGGTTTTAAATACAATATGATACAAGATAATATGATACGATACGATACGATACGATACGATGCGATACGATACGATGCGATGCGATATGATATGATATGAATACTTTATTTTCCACAATGTGGAAATTTGTCTTCACTTTCACCACAGATGGTTTGATATTAAACATCAAAAGACACAAATACACAAATACACAACATCAAACCTCAAACGACACCGTGCACAACTCATTCAGGCACTGCATCTTCCCCAAAGCAAAACCATTATTAAAATTGTGTGTAAAAAAAGTGTAATTTAGGCCTACTAAATCAAAAATACACATACATTACCACTCAGAGGTATGATGTTTAAAAGAGTAGGATAGTTAAGGAGTAATAAATATCATGAATAAGTACAATAAATACATAAATAAGTAATCACACCCATAAAAGACTGGGGTCACTAGGTGGGGATTCCTATATTGTTTATTGCGCTAATTCCCATAGAGACAAAGGAGTTTTTAAAAATGTTCTTATTTGCAGTAGGTACTCTAAAACGCCTCATAGAAGGTAGGAGCTGAAATTGACTGTGTCATGGGTGGGATGGGTTATCTATAATTTTCCTGGATTTGTTTAAAATCAGTTCTTCATACATTACACTTAAATGATTTTGGGGGGTTGTCCTGTTATCTTTGTGGCCATATTAAAATAGACATTTGCCCAATAAAGGGTTAAGGAATATCGCAAGTATAAGTAGGCCATACATCTAACTAAATAACCTATTCTGCTTCTTTGCATGTTATATAATATAAATAATAAAAACACCTCCTCTGCAACCTCCTGCTGTGATTTAAAAACATATTTTGTTTAGGAAAGCAAAGTCATATCAAATACCATCCAAAACCATGATCAACTAAATGTCTAATTTTTATAAGCCCCTGCTCCACCACCTAATTACGAAGCATGAATAATGTAATGACTTGTGTCATAAATGGAACTGGCAGTATGTTTGCCCTGGATGCAGTGAGAGGATGTGTCAGACTTCAGTCATACAGCAATATTAAAACAGGACACCCACCTTGCACTGAAGAACTACAGCAAAAGAAAACGGTGATGGCATTTGAAAAGGAATGTAAAAAGATATGCAGTGGTAGCTGCAGGAGATGGATATTAGGGCATGACTGATATGAAAATGTAAAATTTTTCAAGAGTAAGTTTGGCTTGTCTGGCAAATGGGTCAGTAGCCATGGGGACAGTCTTGGTAGTGGTAACCATGCTGGTGTGAGTGCTGATAAGTAGGTCAGTAAATAAAATGGAGCTCTCCTCCCAGAACATAATGGAAAGTGAGAGTCACGATAAAGGATACAAATGTAAGATATTACAACTGAATAACACAGAAGCACATATTAACTAAAGCTTTCTAATGTTATTTTCTTCCATTAAGACCGCTATAGCCTGCTGACGTTTTTAGCAATAAGGTGTAAACAAAAAGAAGATTAATGAAATCCTTCCCTTTCTCCTGAACCTGAAAGCATTTACTGCACATTTTCACATTTTAAGGATTAGCAGAACCATGACTTATTATTTCATTGTGAGCCAAATCAAACCTCTGTTTTGTGACCCGCTGCCTCCAAAGGCTCACACCAGAATGAGGAAAATGAAGATGAAGAGGAAAACATACAGTATGTGACTCTAAGTCCTGGTCACATGTGAATGGATTCAGCTTATTCCTTATTCCTGATTCGCTAATTCTGTATCCATCACTCTTTTTCCAGGAAATAATTAAAGGGGAAAAGTGTTTGCCGTGCCCTGAAATTTAGAATATAATCCTTGCTGCATTTTTTTTTTTTTATTTACCTCATGTTCTGGGTCTTGCCTAAAAAAAAAAAAAGAAAAGAAAGAAAGCAACAAATACAATATATATAATTTGATCTCATTTAGAATGTTTTCATTTTGTTAACCACCTTCCAATCCATCATTCTGTGTCACCCACTAGTGTTTCTCAGCTCCCCTTTAACTGCCCTACATTTCTTTCTCCAGAAGGCAGGTTCATTTGACACCACAGCGGTACATCAAATAGCATTTTTATAAATGTTGGAAACCTGCAGACACATTTCATGCTTATTTATGGTCACTTATCCCCACACCTGATCCCCATTTCCAGCTCATGGAGAATGAACCTGTGGCTTGTGTCTCAACAAATCTGCCAAATGTCAATTTGAGGTCAAGGTAGTAGATACCTACAATATATACAGTATATACTCAGGGCCAGCGTTAGGCATAGGCAGACTAGGCGGGCGCCTAGGGTACCAGGTGTCTTGGGGGTGCCAAGTCCCACAGAATTAGAATATTATACTACTTTATTTTACAAACTATAAGGTGCACTTAAAAGACTTTAATTTATTTAAAAACTACATTGTGCCTTATATATTGATTAATTCTCGTTGTGCTTATTGACTTGGAATTTTGACTTTTTATCTCATAATTTGGACTTTTTGTCTCATAATTTTAGCATTTTATCTCATAATTTAGACTTTTTATTGCATAATTTGGACTTTTTGTTGCATAATTAAAAACATTTTATCACACCATTTTGAAATTTTATTGCATAATTTTTACTTTTTATCTCAAATTTTGGACTCTTAAAGTTTGATTTAGCAGAATTAGTGTGTTTTGTTCCATATTACAACTCAACAAGGTTGAGACTTATTGTGTATGTTTAACTTCACTTAATGTGCCTTACTGTACGTATAATCCAGTGGGCCTTATATATGAAATTAAAACAATTAAACAATTCATTGACAGTGCGCTTTATAGTCTGGAAAATACAGTAAATAAAGCATTAAACTTAACATTGACAGTAATTATTCGTGGGCACGATACTCGATCACATGTAGGACACTATGTTTACAGATGCTCATTTCTAATTTCACAAAAAGAAAAGAGGGGTGTTGGCCTAGAGCACCACATTGACCAGAACTGGCTCTGTATATAGTAAAAAGCAGATATTCAATAGATGCTACCAAGGCAATAGATGTTATTTCTCTCATTAAAATTCTCATATGCTACAGTATGTCCCATTTTCATCGTCAGTATATTCATATTTATTAAAACATAAGAGTGAAAATGGTGTCAAAAAACCTTTATTTAACCTGTAGGAGGAGAAAAAGTTAGGCAAATGTAAGAAAGAAAGTTGGAGAAGTGAAAAAAAAAAACCCAATGAGGGATGAGGAAAGCAGAGAAGGGAAAGGATGAGAGGATTTATTGTGAAACCTGTGCTGTAGTCCTGTCTGATCATCTGAAAGCAGTGGGTGGGTAGACAGCAGGAAAACACTATATTGATGGGACTGTTTACTCCATTCGCTAGAAAAATAGCTTGAACAAAGAAAAAAGGGAGAGAGTGAGAAGACACGGGCTGCTTTCTGTGGAAGATGGGAAGGTTGTGTGCATGTGTGTGTCACTGGGCTGTACATTCATCTCAGTATTAACATCTAAAAACATACATTGAGACATGTAAAAGTACCTAAGGGGCAGTAGGATGGCTCCATTTGCTGCTCATTGGATCTGACTGTTCCCTTTTCGCCTGAAATGAAGAAATGAAATAAATGAATAATAGAAATGTTACAGTGCAGTCATGAATAAATGCAGGTTCTTAACCTTACTGAAGCTAAACTATGGATGTTCAGTTAAATATACCTGTGATTATCCATAATGTCTTTGTATCATTACACTGTGTGGGTCAACAGCTGTACTTGACCTGATCTTCACCTGTTGGTATGAGTACTACTGGGCCCTACTTCAGTTTCTAAAAGTGCATTTGGATATTGGCTTTCCTTATGCATAGGGAAGGTTTGTGTAATGACAAGTCAGAAATGAGAGCTGACTGAAAAATGGGATTTTCCACAAACAAAGCAATGCTTGGTATTCAGATCTGCACTTCATGTTTGCATATTGTTATTAGAATTATATAGAAATATACCAAGCACTGAGATTTTCTGTAAAAAAAAAATGTTTAAAAACTATATAATGGGAACTTAATGTAAACATATTGTTAACGATTTGTTGGTTACACTACAAAAATCACAATATTTTATATATATATATATATATATATATATATATATATATATATATATAAATTTTCTTATATATTTTCTTCCACATCATAGATTTTTTTTAAATGTTCCTAAATTTCACTAAAGTATTAAAACTCAAACATTATTCCTTCATTAATCTTAGCAACATAATTTGTGACTTAGATCAAATTAGATGTATTAACTCTTTGTATTTGTATCATTAGCATTAGCATTAGCAATTAGCTTTAGTATTTCATGACCCTTTACCCTTTTCATTTCTACCGTTTGATTGAGCATGTTTTAAAAAAATTATTACATGATTACCAAAATATTTCTCAAACATCATGAGGATTATTTATGTAAAATAGACTCTCTAAAAGTTCTTAAAATGAAATAAAAAAAAAAAAAACTTACCAATGTTATGTCCAAAAGAAAAGATCATAGCAAAGGTGTTGTTATATTTATGATCTTCTTCCTTGTTGGTATATATACTACCATGACTTGTATATATCATTGATTGCCCAACAACTTTGGTGTCAAAGGACTTAAATTTAGATTAAATATCAGGGTTCAAAAGTACCTCTACCAAACGGTTGAGCTGACCAACAAAGGGTTAATGCTGTTCTGACTTTGAAAACTACAAAAGCCCAGTCAGGAAAGTAGAAAAACTGAAGAAATTCAATGTTACTAAAAGCTTTCTTAGCTAAAAATGTCCTTCTTCAAATGTAAAACAATTCATCTGCATGGTTCATTCAAAGACACGTCCTGAGTTCACGGTTACGCCTCTAAAAACACCAGCTCCTCTGTGAACAACTTAAAGAATGATACAAAGCCCTGTCTGCTTCTGCACCAAGATGATTAAAGCTAAGTTGAGGCTAAACGTTAGTGCTTGTCAAGGTCACAGTAATAATTCTGAGTGAAACAGAAACCTCGATGGGAATATGAAATTAATCTCTGTATACATTTAAGCGGTGCTCAGCAGTATTCTCCTCAGAAGGTCCCAGAAGCTGTTGTTCAGTATGCACAGATAAAAGAGTCCAAAGACAATGGTCTATCTGAGGCTGTACCTCAGAGTCATTCTTAACTCACCAAATTATATTGTAATGAGACTCTCACCAGCATAGAAATGCTACAACAATGAGAGGTGTTCAAAAACTACCTGTGTGCACCTCTTTAAAATGCAGGGGCTCATTACAGTCCCTTTTCGTGCTTTGGTCTCTGTGTCAAAGCTGAACATTGTCCAGATTTATCTGCTCCTAATTTATGACATACAGTAAAATATTGAGAACATTCTCCAAAGAATCGCCTCAAATATAACATGGGTCCATTTTATTTGGATGATGCAATTTCTTTTTTCTTTTTTTTAATTGGTTTTGTATTTGGACACGTTACAGCATGAACAGCAGAGGTAGAAAGTAACTAAGTAAAAGTACCTCTATAGTATTTTGAGTATTTGATTTTCTGGCAACTTTTTACTTTTTTGTATAAATATGTGTACTTTATAGTCCTTATATGAACTCCTTGTTCAAACTAAACAGTGTGAAAAATCAGTTGCTTCAGAGAGAAAATCAGTGGAGGAGAAAAACTATTGACTATTTATCTCCTAATTTTGACTTTATATTTCACAATTTTCACATTTTGTCTTAAAAGTAGTCATTTTTATCTCATATGTATAACTTTATTTAATGACTCATAATGACTTTTTATCTTAATTGTGACTTTTTTAAAAAATTTTCCAAAATTTCCTGCCCATACCCACAAAACTGAGTAACTGTGGTGTGATCAAACACAGTTTCTACACAGTAATTCACCTTTAAAAGGTTTATTTTAGATACTTTTCAGATTTTTCCTGGTTAAATAAGTATTATTGCATTCATGGCAAAAAAAAAAAAAAAAGTTTGACTTTTGTACGTTAGTACAATTGAGAAATTGTACTTTTTTACTTTTACTGAAGTAGAGGAGTTGAATCAGTACTTCTACTTTTAACAGAGTATTTTTTTCACACAAGTAGCTGTACTTCTACTTAAGTACAGATTGTGAGTACTTTTACCACCTCTAATGAACAGTATTGTTTTGTGGCTACTAGTTAGCTTAACAGTACATAACCAATATAACAGGTGAGTTGAACAGTCTTTCTGGTTTTAATATATATATATATATATATATATATATATTTATTTATTTTTTTTTTTTTTTTCATTTACTGAAGTGAAGTGAAGAAATAGTACATACCTTTACATGAATATACTGCATTCATCTCATAGATCACTGTTTCCCAAACTACAAGGTGGTGATGGTGGTGGTGGGGGGGGGGTCTTTTTTTAAAGTTAGAACATGGAGCAGGTGGAACTACTGTTTTAGCTTTGGAGCACCCTGGACTAATTTTAGGGACACACGTTCACTGTGGCGTTGACTCACCTTACACAATATCAAAATGTGGACATATACTATTACTACACCCAGACTAGTCTTATTGAACCGTCCTCACTGCACACACAGGATTATACTGTAGGTACTAGGGAGGATGGGTAATCTTCTCACCCTCATGCGTCCATCACTTTGAAACAGGGTCAATTTTTACTCATCAGACCACATACCCCCTTTTTTTATTTTTACCACTGAATCACAGTCTGGTCTTTTCTACAAACTGATGGTAGTTTATGAACTGACAAAATACTTCACTACATCAGTTAGATTTAAAAAAAAAAAAACAACATATGTTGAGGCTAAAAGACAATAATTTGAACTATTACCTATTAAACTTTTGTTTTGGTTGTAAATAAATAAAGTTCCATTCAGATTGGACAGATCTCACAGAATTTGATCTTTTCTATTGTGGGATTTGTAGGTCCCTAAGTGAAATACAGATTTAATGTTTTCCATTTGACCCCAGTCTGATCATAATTGATGTGACTTTTATGTCTCTCTAGAGTGTGATTTGTCATGAATCTGCCCTGGAGGGAAGCACTCAAACTTCAAAAATAGTCCAAATGAACTCAGACTTACATCAGTAAAAGGCAACAGAAATATCAAAAAACATCCTAGCCAATACTGAGATAAACCAGTTTCATTGTGAGTAGTTAATAATATGTATTTATTTATTTATTTGTGTGTGTGTGTGTGTGTGTGTGTGTGTGTGTGTGTGTGTGTGTGGGGGGGGGGGGGGGGGGGGGGGGGTAAGAGTTTGACTATGTGACATTTTCCTGTAGTAGCAGTAGTAGTTATATTAGTACACTGCAAAAATGTAAATCTTACCACCTGTATTTTTCCTAATTTCTAGTTAAAATATGTCATCACACTTAAAATAAGAAATAATCACCTAAAGAGTAACTTTTCAGCTTTTCACTCTTATTTTTAGACAACAGATGTGGAAATTTCAATAAATCTCACCAATACAATTTTCACAAATGTGCTAAGAACAAATGAAAACTAGAAAATCACTCAGAGCGCAAACCTCCACCAAGGCAGATGTGTGTGTGTGTGTGTGTGTGTGTGTGTGTGTCAAATGAAGAGAGGTCCGCCAAGGAGGTTATGTTGCCTGAGTTTGTCTGTCTGTTATTTAACAAGATAACCCAAAAAGTTATGTACGGATCTCGATGAAAATTTCCTGTCATGTTGGGAGTGTCACAAGGAACAAATGATTAGATTTTGGTGATGAAAGTTTCATTAAGATCTGGCCATAACTTTTTTTAAAAATATACTTTAGTTTTTTTATTTTATTTTCTTACATATACACATTACACACAAAACAATATAAAACAGGCATGGCATGGTACATTTACATTACATTAATTTAATTTACATTAAATACTGCTGATAAAAATTAATACAAGAAAGAATAATATAATTATAATAATAACATCATCTTACGTGCTGGTGTCTTTTTTTGTGAATATAATCCATTTGTCCCATTTTTAATAAAACTTTTCTTTTTTTGTTCTTAAACAATAAGTCATTTTTTTTCCATCACACATATTTCCTGTATTATATCAATCCATTCCTTCATTGTAGGTGGGTCTGGGACCAGCCATGTTCTGGTTCCGGCTTTCCTCCCCATGGTGAGAAGAATTTTTACCAGATACTTATCCTCCTTCAGGACAACTTCCTCTATATTTCCCACACATAGGGTGGAGCAGTTCTTAGTAATTTTATATCCAAGTACTTCATTTATCACAGTGTTCACTTGTTCCCAAAACGACTGTCCATAACTTTTTGAGTTATCTTGCTAACTAACAGACAGACACACAGACAGACAAACTCCAGCATAAAACATAACCTCCTTGGTGGAGGTAATTATCTTGGCAAGATTTCTTGAAATAAAATTTTCCACATCTGTTGTCTATAAATAAGTTCTTATATCTGACTGAAACATTATTATTTTTTTAGCTGATTACATCTTATTATTTTAAGTGTGATGAGATATTTTGTCTAGAAATGAGAAAAATACAATCAGAAAGGTATAGATTTTTATAGTGTATCATATGTAGTAGTATGATATGTAGTATTTTCAGTGATTTTACACCTGAACTGTATATATGAGCAATGAATTTCAGCACAAGTTTCAATGCATTGTAGGAAAACCAACATTTAACCAGTGGTGAATAAAAAAAAATAAAAAATCTTCAGGCAGTCTATTATAAAATATGATAGATGAAATGACCCAACAGTATGAAAGTTGTTAACACGGACTCCAACAGCCATGCATCAATACATCTGTAAACTGAATTTATGGATATACATTATCATATTCACATTCAGGCTGTCTTAGTTGACTAATGTGTACTCTCCTGATAGCTAAACAAAAACAACCTATGAATATAATAATAATGTAAAATAATCTGCTACATGAAATGTCTTTTTTTTTTAAACATTTATTTTGTGTGGAAAAATCCTAATATTTATTCGGTTCATAGCCAGTTCATAGTCAAGATGGGAAAAAGCAGATGCTGCTTCATAGCAAATATGAAGTAGATGTGCAGATAAAACATGTGCTGTAAAATCTCCATTTACCTTTCAGTGTTTTGACCCAACTCAGACCTCTTATCAAAATATCAAAGGGTGAGATCAAACATAAATGTGAAAAGTGATATGGTTATGTGCTCACACAGAGAAACAACAATATTGAAAAGCAAAATATAATACAAATATGTTTCTATTACATGCTAGGAGTAATTATACTTTAACTAAAGCAATTCTAGGTGAATCATAATTCTTTTTTATTCACATGTAATCTCATATTGTTGTATATTAAGAGTTTGAATAACAGGAACACATAGAATATTTATTATCAAGACATTATTTTAATACTATAAAATCTAAAGTACATTTCCAGTCATTGCAAGACATCCCAGTTTAAGCAAGAGAAGCAACGATTTATGTCTAGAGAGAAACTTCTAGAGCAGGGGTCTCAAAGGGGGCTGGTGTCCTGCTTGTTTTAGATATTTCCCTCTTTCCCATGATTCAGTTAACCCTTTAACTCCTGAGACTTTAGAGACACATAAAAAAAACTATTACACTAAACAACAAACTTAACAAAAAAAAAACCCCAGCCAAAGTCATCAATAAAATGAATAAAAATGAAGAATAAACCAACAAAATAATTTGTAACATGAACAAAGTAAGACAAAAATGGAGCAAAATTAAAGGAAAAGTAATTAAATAAAAACTAAATTAACCAATAATACGAATAAATATTTGCAAAATTATAAGTAACATGGAAAAATTTATAAAAAAAAACCAAAACTATTATTGGCTGCTGGGACCAAATTTGGGAAATTTGGTCCCAGCAGTTTTGATTTTGACTTTTTTTTTATTATTATTTGCATTTTGACTCAGTAAAAACACAGTAAAAAAAAAAGGAAAACAAATTACTTTTTAGGAATATTTAAACTAAACCATTCATTCAGAATACATCAGTTCTGATACTTAAGAGTTAATAATCAGCTCATCATTCACTGCAGAACCTGTTAATGATGTAATGACTTTGAGGTGCAATGGAAGAAGGAATTATCTAATAATTCCTTTTTTTTTTTTGCAAATTTTTCAATGTGTCCATTATGTGGAACTGCTAAAGTCTCAGGAGTTAAAGGGTTAAACTGAATCATGTGAAAGAGGGAAATATCTAAAACATGCAGGACACTGGTCCTCGAGGACCGGAGTTTGAGACCCCTGTTTTAGAGTGAGAAGAAAATAGTGAATATATACTATTAAAACAAATATACTAACATTTCATAAGCTCTGGAAAACTTCTTGATGGTTAATAAACGATGATCTGTTCCACTCTCCAAACCAGCCTTGGAGTGACTGACAAAAAATGTCAAATCTCTGGATAATCCTTAAAAAAAAATTGCGGTTTTGTACACGTCTATTAAAAGAAATCCAGGAGCGAGTCACACTAGCTCTTTGACGACATCAGATACCAGCACGAAAATGCATTCAGTGTGAAAAGTCACACAAAAACTTTCAATATCTTCACAGAAAGTCAGAGAACAAACACTTTAGTTCAGAGATTTTGACATAGTGTGGGAACCTGCAGGGTGCCATCTACAGCTGGCATTACCAATGATGGTCCTTATCATCTTCCCTCTTTTCTTCTTCCTCAGGATAACTGTCTCAATATGTAGCTATAATAATTACATAAGACATCACACTGATCTCTTTCCTTTAAGTAAAGCTGCACTAATGTAACCTCACATCTATATATAGCCAAAGGTACCATTGTCTCGGAGCGTGCTGTCTAGTTAAAAAGCTAATATCCTCATTTAATAGTGTGATTAATGCAGTTGTTCAAAAGACAATGACTGTGACGTTAATATTCTGCGATATAGTTGGCTTAGGGGAGCAGTCGTGACTTGGTAGATAGCTTAACAGCTACAATATGACCACGTGTCACCTCAAAAACCTTCAAATACTGTTAAAATCATTAAAAAATCATCACCTTCTTTCAAATATTAAGGTAAAATTCAGGTGAAAGTTTGTTACCTTGAGATTTTTTTTTTTTTTTTTTTGCTGTAACACTCAAGGATCACACTTTATTTTACATCCTGATAAAAGTGTACCCTAAAATACTAAAGGTGAGGATGACTAATGACAACAATTATTATTCATGCTTTAGGACAACTGCAGTGTAAGGAAGGTCGCAAGCTTTTAAAATATGATCATGTGTGATATCAAACTGTGTACCTGAGGAAATTGTACCTTTGGCTGGCAAAAGAAGTTCTGTAGTTGATAAAAAAAAGTAATATAAAGCTGTGGCTGATAAAAAAGAAAAGAAAAGAAAAAAAAGATTTTCAGACTTAGTTCGACTGTTAAAATGAGCGGTGTATGGAAATGCACTGAAACACAGGTCACACTTGTTTAAGAAAGAATGCACTCTAAAGAGGTTTAATAAATTAAGGTCACATCATCTTAGTAAGACTGTTTACATCATGACATTTTATTAAACCTTATTTATTTACAACTGTTAGTAAAAGTATGTCAGTACATTTGGACCCACAGGAATATAAACATGTCTCACACCATATTGAAATATCTCATTAAATCTTCACACACTGATGCATTTACAGTAGCAGTATTTTTTTTTTTTATATTGTATTTTTTATCATTTATTTATTTATCGATGTGTTTATGTGTATGTATGTGTTTACCTATAGTACATACTGTAAATAATCAGGCTCTGCTGCATCTGAATTACTTTACAAGTCTCTCCCAGGCACATACATACGAGCCAAAAGAGGGAAACAAAAAAAAAAAAAAAAAAAAAAACTGTATAGATAAATGCTTTTCTCTCTCTGTCATTGACCAGACATGCACGGTATATGTGAAACAAATCATTTTCTATTCCTCTCCACAAAAACTAGCCAGTAATACACCAATAGGAAGTAGTGGGAAAACACAATTTGATTCTTCCTTAGCAGTGGCTCCAGGAGCTACAGTATCGGCTCCATCCAGGCCTATGAAGGTAGAGGAGGATTGAGTTTGAAAGATGATAATAGACCCCTGAGAAAACTAATCTATTTCTAAAGAAGAAAGGGGCTATGAATTTTCTCTCTTTTGCCACCACCCATACCTTCCACCTCCACCCTTTCATCATTTTTCTCTGCTGGAGTATTACAGGTCAATTTTGCAATTGAAATATGCCAATTAAATGGACTGTGAAATGCATGGCAGCTCTTACAAGTGAGGAGAAGCTGGAATTATTTTCTCTACCTTTTAGCAAAATGAATAAGCGCATGAAGTATGTGCTGTATCTGAGAGCACGGTACAGGGTTCAAACAATAATCTGAAGAATAATCGAGGTGAAATATCTTAAAAAAAAAAAAAAGATTTCAGGTGTCACAGATTCATGAGAAGATATAAAAATAAAAGGCAATTTTAATTAAGGATGGTACAAAAGTCACAGATTTGGTTTTTCTGATTCCAAATTTTAAAAAGTAATATGATTTATAACATTAAAGATGGGCACAGAAAATAAAATTCATCCCATTTCACCATAATATGCTGAAGCAGATTATAGCTGATTTATATACACATTTATATATATATATATATATATATATATATATATATATATATATATATATATATATATATATATATTATATGCTCAAGCACAATTAAATTAAACCAAACTTTTACAACATAGAGTCATTCATCAAAGCCTTTGTAGTTATTGGCATTAATATCAGCTGTTATAAATAACTTACAGTTAGTGCTAATGAATGCCTGGTAATAGATATAAGACAATCTTCAGTAAATACAGGGTTCCTACAGGTCTCTGCAAATTCAATTTAAGGCTTTTTAAGACCTTTTTAAGACTACTTAGAACAGAATGCCCATTTTTAATGCCCATTTAACAGCCATACTGGTGAAAATTTATGACTACTAGAATTTGGGAAAAAGTATTTCTTTACTACATTGCTTTAATTCCCAGTGTTCCAAGTAATTTCTCATGGGGGGGGGGGTTTGTTTCTTATTTCAATATAAATTATTGGGTTGGAATGGGTGGAAATGAATCTGCTAACGTTACTGTCTTTGCTGTGCGGACATTTAAACACACTTTAGCCAACACATTTATGGCACCATAACTTAAGACTGAACATATCACATCCAATACCTTTTAAAGACTTTTAAGGTATTAAATGCAGATTTGTAAATTCAAGACTTCCCCATGAGAACCCTGTAAATATCCTCAAAGCTAACGCATATGTTCGGACATCATCAGCCACAGTGTCTTGTACTTAATACACAGTCAGTAGTGTTCACTCCTACCCTGTGTCCTGCACCGTGTGGAAGTGGTGCTCCCTCAAATTCATGGAGTCTTTTTTTTTTTTTAAACGTCCATTGACCATTTCATTTCTTGATAAATAGGCTTGAAATCAAGTCTCAAAAGTTTCATGCTGCAAAAAAAGCAGCTGTTACAAGGCTAGGAGCAGATGTAAACAAGGCAGTATCAAGACCCAGATGGCTCTTGTCAATCCTTGACTCCTGGATCTGCCGTCCGTCTCAGAATCCTCGGCAGATGGAGAATGATGATGATGATGATGGTGATGATGATGATGATGTTTATGATCACTGGTCACATCTGGACTCACTGAGGAGAGAGAAGAGATGAACATACCAATCAGCTGGATTCTCATTATCATTAAAATATCATAAAAGATGGATTCCTGCTTCAAACAAGAGAAATAGTCTTATGGAAATCAAAGTTTAAAATGAAAGTACCATGAGTCTGTCACTTACAACTTTATATCGTCTCTAACGTGGCTGTTATCCTCAAGACCATCTGAAAATGTCTAACTCTAAAAATGTTCACAAATCATCTTTGAATACCTGACGTCTGCTCAAACTGTCAGTTCATTTAAACCAGGCCTGAAAACATTACTGTTCACTGGAGCTTTTACTGAAATTCTTAATTGTCTTTTAACCTTGAATTGTCTTGTACATGAAATGTGCTACACAAATACATGTGTATTTTGTCTTTTATTTTGGGGGCGGGGTCTGCCTTGGCAGAGTCTGTGCTCTTCTATTTATCATTTATTACCATTGGGTCCAACCAAGTGAAACTGAACATGAACATATAAACTTAAATCAGTATCAAATTGGCTTAATTTTTAACTTACGATCTCTATTTTATGGGACTAACATCGTTTTTAAAATACCACTTATGGAAAAAAGTTACAGCTGTTTTAATCGATTGTACTTTTTACACTATAGCCATGCCTCAGACATAAAAATATATAAATAAATTAATAAATAATGATAATAATAATATAAAAAATAATGATATCTAAAAAATGTGAGCAGTTATTCTGTCAGTCATATTTAAAAATACTATGTGTGAACTGTTATTAATGAATTACTCTTTATTTATCCACATGTTACTGCTTGACTGGACAGTATTACACTATTTGGGAACAATTTGATTCAATTTGACAATGATACATTTTCCTTTTCGTCTGAAAGTTGATGACTTTTCTTGAAGTTAAACTGAAATGAAAACATGTGTGTACACTGAGGTTGAATCAAACTCTTATTTCCTCCATAAACTTTCATGTCTGTGAAACATTACTCAAAAATGCATCATCAAAATCTCATCATACTCTAAAGGTGTACAAAATGTACAAAAGGCAAGGATTAAACAGACTAAATAACCCATTAGTTTTCAGGGATGGATTAGTAATTCCATTTAATGTGGGGTACTAAATGTTTAGTGCTTGGGGATCTGCTAAAAAATAAATTACAATGCTTGTGTTCAATGGAAAAGCAGCAGAGAAGAAAATGGAAAATTCTGAAATATAGTCAGAATTACGCTACCGTTGTCCTCAGGTAGAAGTTTGAAGGCATTATGGGTAGTTATTTCAGCCAACATCACACATAACAGAACACACTTATGCCTACCAAAACCACCAACAAATCAACAGTATGGGCCTGATTTACTAAAAGTTTGCATATGTAAAAATGTGCACAAACTTGACTGTACATGCAAGAAAACCACCACTAACCATCCATACGTATGGTTGTACCTCTGAAATGGGAAAAATAGGATGCGTAACCCATTTAGCACATTTGGCTCGATGAATATGTAACTGTGGTCATTCCTGTCAGAATACTCATAAGTATTGGGAGGAGTAGATATGGATGTTTATTGAGCACACGCAGTTTGATTTACCAAACTTGAAACTGATTGCGGTAGCTGATTTTGTGTCTATATTTAGCACATCATTTATTTATTCTTTTTTACTCTGCAGTCTGCACAAACCTGGCTGCAGTCGTTATGTCAAAGATGTGGCATCGGCAAAACCAAAGATGACACACAAACAATCTGTTCTGCTTACACCAACATTTTGGAAATAAGTGAAAAAAAATTGTGTGTGTGTGTGTGTATATATATATATATATATATATTATGGCATGCCCACAGGCTTATAAGTTTTCTTTCACCAAACAGAGATAAACTATTTATTTCACCAATAACACACTTCACCATTTAAATAGATTTATCCAGAGGCCATCAGATAAATTAAATATGAATGAAAAATTGAACTTTTTTAAATGTACCTTTAATGCATTTTTTATATTATTATTATTTTTTTAACTGGAATGTTGCATATTTTTAAACATGATATTAACTATGTATGGTAACTTTTTAGGGGAGGGAGTTATTGCTTTTATTCTTAGTATTCTGACCCTTTTTTTTTTTTTAAAAAAAATCAAGATTGTGGATTGCAGTTGGAGTACCTGGGACCTGAGAAACATGTTTGGTTTCTGTGAATGACTGGAATGACAAATAAAATCTGAATTTGAATCTGAAATAAACAGCAACAGACACAACCATATCTATCCCTCTGTGTGGGAAAAAAAACAACAACTTCATATTCATAAGTGCATGGTGTATCCCAGGGCAGTTGACAACAAACTCCTAATTAAAACAGGAGGGTCTCCAAGACTTTGTGCCTGTTGTCATTTTCACAGGCTTTCTTAGTTGATCACTGGTGACATGCAAACTGTGCATTTATAGCATGAACAAGCACATTTGTACCCGTTATTTGCAATCTTCTTCAGTTTCCATAGACTGTATCATTCACTAAACTCACTGTTAACACACATCTGTATTAGGGTATCATTTTCAAATAAAACCTCATTCGATCATTCAAAATAACACTGTTATAATCTTCATGTGCTCCATCAGCTGATTGGAATTATCAGTTTAATTTGAAGCATGGATCAGGAAAAGTAGCAGATAACACAACACAACAATAACCTCACAACCTCTCATTTGTAGAAGAAACAAAAACATTTTAGCTACCTTCATTCTTATACTTGTACCTCATGTGTTTGGTGATAAAATAAAACAGCAGTGCTTCTATTTTTCAAGGGCTTTTCATTTTCTTTAGTCAATTTTACACAGAGACCCCCCCCCCAAAAAAAAATAATGTAAAAAAAATCTAAAAAAGTTGAGATAATGATGCCCTTTTTTCCCCACCACTGATTGATTTTCACAGCCAAACCAAAGAAGTAACAGATGAGACACAGGCTGGACTTTAACACAGCAGACCTGTATTCTGGAAAATCAAAGGGAAGGTAACACATCATAACATACAACATTTACCCCCAAGCTTAGCATAGCATAGCTAACCTCTCCAGAGTCAGCCTATGTTTCACTGTTTCACATACGTTAGCATGGATACTCGTCTGCCTGAAGCTACATCTCCTCAATTCACCTTTCTGGTTGCATTGATGTTTTTTTAGTCCACAGCTTCTGTTCACTTTGAATAGATATTCCCAGCCTTCTTCGGGCGGATTTTTTTTTTCGATAACCGCCGGCTGCGCCATTAACACCCGCTACCATGGCAACGAGTTTTGTCACTTCAGATTCACGGTACCGTATCACTCCGCAGGTAGTTCGGCCACTTTGAAAGTAAATATTGTAAGGGCTATTTTTTCCCAGTCTGTTACAGTAGTAGCAGTAATAAGATGTAATAACCCGTAGAATAAGCGGAATATATTGCCTACGTGTGACTATCGCGGCTGAATACATTATCCCTTGCTTAGTTGTGTCTTAACTGTAATTGTGTGTTTTTAACTTATCTCTTTCTATTTTTGTAAAGCACTGTGAAGTTTTCTTGCTTTTACATAGAGTTCCAGAATTTTGTTTTCACCTTTATCACAGCTCTGTTTCTGCCTCCAATGGCATTAACAAGTCATGGTAAAGGTGCAGCCAAATGATCCCACCATTTTATTCACACTGACATGGTGTCCCTCCAGAATAGAGGTGAAATATTTCCATAACAGATACACTGTATAAAAGGAGCTTATGATTCCAAAAGCTGTTTCTTGATGTTCATTTACCATGGCATTGGTTTTGCTTAACGCCTGCTCTGTCTAACAGCTAACAGTCCATAGCTGTTTTAATAATAGCTACTACTCCTCCTCCTCCTACTACTACTACTACTAATAATAATAATAATAAACTTTATTTATATAGCAACTTTCATACAAAAACTGGAGCCCAAAGTGCTTCACAATGATTAAAAATGTAAATAAAATTTTAAGACAAGGGTGAAATAAGAAATACATCAAGATTTGATTGCACAAACTTCTAAAATGACAAAAGTACAGATAGACTGATTGTACATACATTATAAAATTTCAAGAAAAATAAATAAGAAATACATTAAGATTTGATTACACACAAAATATAAAGAATGGGGTCACAGAATTATGACCCAATTTTTTTTTTTATTATCTCCCTTCAAAGGCTGATGAAAATAAAAATGTTTTTAATTTGGTTTTAAATATACTCAGTGAACTGTCTTCCCTGATGTGTTTTGGAATTGTATTCCATAACTTTGGTGCATAGTTAACAATGGCTGCGTCCCCAATTTTCTTTGTAATATGTCTGTGTTGGATGACCTTAGCGTTCTAGTTTGTACATAATTGATCAGTGAGTTTGAAATGTAACTCGGTCCTGTTCCATTTAAGGCTTTATAAGTGAGGAGTAGTATTTTGAAATCAATTCTGTAGGCTAATGCAGTTATATCATCCACTAACATCTATAATATAACATGACCTCATGATTCTGGATACTCGAATGATCCTTCCAAGTCATATTTATATCATATTTAAACATAGAAATATGACATATTGGTCCTTCAAGGTCAAAATCCTTAACCTGACATAAAACCAAACCAGAATAAATAGTGAAATGATGACTCACTTTCATGTAAATAGCACAGTTATATTTACAACAGAGAAGCAGATGATAGACAGTGCGAAAACAAAAATGTGGCACCTTCCCTGGTGAAATAATTTGCTCCCTGTTTCTCAACAGGTACATTCCTTCAAGGTGCAGCACAGAGCAGTGTGTGTGATCCTTTATGTCAACAGCCATCAACAGCAGTGACTGTTTGAGCTACAAATGCTTTGCTAACCAAGAAGTTTAAGATTCTGGAAAAGTTTTTAATCAATATATGCATCTCTATTCTGAAAAACCTCTTAAATTACATCTACTGTAGACGCCAGTTTATAGAGAATAAAAATATTAAAGTAGAAGTAAAAGTAAATTACCTCAGTATTTTGTATTTTTAAGTTTTTTTTTTTTGTGATGTATAAAAACAAACTGTTCCTTAATCTAGATAATATGCAGCTGTACATCTGTTACATCTAAAGATCCAAACATGATGCAACCAATAAACATTTAATTCTATAGATTTTTGGTTTTCTTATCAAGTCAGACTGTTCTTGTTTTTGTACAAAACAACTGAATCGAAGCCTCAGCCAGAACATTACTAAACTATTCCATACATTCATGTTCAAAGGACCATAGTGAATAATTTGGAAACTGAGTAGAAGAGGAGAGAACTGAAAAGTATGATGAAATGTGACACTCTCACCATCAGATGATAAAAATGCTGACCTATCACTGCATTTTCATCTTCACATTTAATCCATTCGGTGAAAAGATTATTTTGAGGATACTAGGTATTAAATATGTCTACACTGTATCTGAAAGAAGATGGATATCACTGAGCGCATGTATGAATGGCATACACAGAAACACCTCTATAATAATAATAATAATAATAATAATAATACCTAGAAAAGCATTCAGACTGTGCAGACTCCACCAAGGCAGATATGCTATCTACCCAAATGACCAAAATGATCAGGATCCGGCAGGCTTGTAATCAGGCACAGGCAAAAAAAAATCCAAATACAAAAACACCACAAAGAAGACATAAGCAGACAAGGGCAAGACAAGAACTGAAAATTGAAAAATCTTGGACAGTATACATGAGAGTACCAGTTTGTAGATGTTGCCGTCTGATATTTTTAATGAAGGTTCCGTTGACAGAATTTAGCAAGGGATAAAGCATGGCCTCGAGGGGGTATATTTTTTGATAGTAACTTGTGGGCCATGTATTATCCCGCTTATTCTACGGGTTATTACAGTTTATTACTGTCACTACTCTAACAGGCTAGTGTTGTGAAATAGGCGGGGCAGACAGAAGGGGGGTGCAGAGAGTTTTAGGCGGAGAAAAGAGAGACGGTTGTACACAGTCAGGTCGGCGACCGGAGCAGGTGTTGTCCCGTTCTTGCAAATAAATACTGAAAACGAAGCTCACTGAAACCGCTCCTTGTTTTCTAAAAACCAGCATAGAGGAGTTAACCGAGGGGTAAAATACTTACTTGGGCCCTAGAGATTTGTACGAGAGGAGGACGGCAATTTCCCCTGATTTCCTGACTATGGACAGGATAACATCAGGATAGGTTAACATTGGATAAGCTAGCAGTTACAACGAAGCTAATATTTACTTTAAAAGTGGCCAAATTACCTGCGGAGTGATATGGTACAGTGAATCTGAAGTGACAAAACCCGTTGCCATGGGCAGCGGGTGTTAACGGCGCAGCGGGCGGTTATCGAAAAAAATCCGCCCGCTGACGTCATTCAAAGTGAACGGGACGTTCTAGAGGGCCGTAGAATAATGTAAAAAAAAACATGGAGGGAGAAAATATTTGTGAAGAAAAATAGGCGCAATATCATGAACAGGGCAGTAGACAACCAGAACACTGATATATATTTAAAAAAAATAGAACAAAGACAAAAAAAGTAGACAATAAAGATGATATAAGCAGAGACAAACAACACTTTAGGTAAAGTTGATAAGAAGAAGAAATGAACCTGACAATATTCCCTCCTTCCGCCATATTTCCTTGACCTGAATCCAAGCTCCACTCTATATCCACACCTTTAAAATTACACCTTAACAGAAGCTCTTATCAATTCAGACAACTGCACCACACCAACTGTCAACATCCATCGTGCTGTTTACATCTCTTCGTGGGCCCCGAGTGTGACGAGTGAAATTCCCCATCCCCTCCCAAGAGAAGTGCAGTGTCCTCTTTAGCCCCGCTGATGTTACCTCAGGATGCCTCAGACTGCACACCGGCTCAGCCCATGGGGAAGAGTTAAGGCTAAATCCCCGACAGATGACCCGACCTCTCGGAGACTTTCCAGTCTCTCACTTAAGCCTGAGGGTCATAAGTCTGTCGTGAGCAGGATTACTTTAACCGAGACCCTTTCAGAGTCTATAAAGGCTCTGTTATCAAACTTTATCTCAGTAGCAGGAAAAATAAGAGCAGCAGTGGAGGCCATTTGTACTCAGTGGACTTCAATTCTACTTTTTATGGCGCAACAGAAATAGCCTGTAATTCCTTTCCACACAGATGGATAATTTGTTGCCCTAATGATGAAATCTTCCTTTCAGGGCCAATCAAATGTAATTTCCTTTCATTTTATATCATTCTATTAGATATAATTTAGAGTAATACCTTATAATATGCAATAGTTTATTGTTATTAGCAAATTTAGAAACAAGGAAAATACCGTATTTATCTGAATTTGATTAACGTAACTCGATTTTAATGCAAGTTTCTGATCTAAATTATTGTGTTTATTACTAACCTTTTTCTTTGGCCCTTACACAAGCAGCATTGGAAGAAACTGAGTGTGGCCTGAAATTAACTGCTTATTGATTCACTGTTGAGGAGTCCCCAGGACAGCAATTTGAAGATATACAGCTCACACATATCCGTCTGAGTTTTGTACCCAAGAGCTGTGAACTTCAACACTTCAATCAATTCCTTTTACTGAAGCTTCAAGGTTTTCTAATATGGCAACAAACTCGACAGAAGGGAAAAATGCATCTTCCTGATAAATAAATGCTGCATGGCCACCGTTTTTCTTTCTTTCTTCTTTTTTTTTTTTTTATTTTTTTTTTTTAACCAAGGTAGAAAAACAAAAGGAAACCAAGGCTGGAAAAGTGAAATCTCAAAGACTTAGATCATCGAACCTTGACTGTAAATCTACAATGATGGTACTAGAACATATTTAACAAAGAATCAACTGCTAAAAGATAAAAAGGGCACCTCCACTAGTAGTAATATTTTCAAAACTTAACAGTAAAACAAAGGGCGGTGATGCACAAAAGCAGACAATAGGTACGTGTTAAGCTTTGTATGTGATATGGGCAGAATTTTCTGGTTCTTTTTTGAAGGTCGTGGAGGCTTTTAGTCACAGAGTAGAGCTTTTGCATTTGAACATGACTGACTTTCACGCAAAGACAGGGTCAAAAGGAGGAAGGATAACAGCGAAGAATAAAAATAACGCTGCTTTAGACTATGCTCCATTTCAAATTGAATTAAAAATTGTGCACTGCAGCACCCAGCTATGCATTAAAAATAATCTTTAAACCCTAAAATAAAATCTGTAATTAACATAAGAAGAATGGCGATCTCCTTTCTTGGCACTGCTTGTAAGTGCATAGATGATTATAAACACAGACATACATGTTATTTAATATCTCACATACAGTGTGCACATATTATTGACTACGTTGCAGCTATTAATATGTGCATTACTGATTACATTTCTGGCTCAGTTCTTTTTATAGATGATAATGACAGTCCAAATGGAGGAGAATAATACTGCTGTCGAAAGCTTGAGTTGAATAAAATATCTCACATATCTGTAGTTGTGTTACTATTTCACAGAACACATTTGAAACACTTAATGCTGTCATTCCATGGTTATTTCATTAATAATATTGTGTTCGCCATTGTTATAGAATACGTTGTTTTTTGGTTCTATTTTAAAAACAAACATCCCGATTTCTTTGTTTCTGGCTGTTTTTGCACGGTAAAAAAAATTACTTGAGGCCGAACAACAGAGTCTCTGATTGGCTCAGAATGCGTGAAGGAACACCCCCCCCCCTCCCTTCTGGCTCTCTATGTTTGTTTATCTTTACTAGAGTAACATCCAGCTAGGTTTTGTGCCGTCGCTTGTTCTGAAAACATGCAGGGAAAAAAAACAAAGCTTTGGACCAGTTTCATCCGCCATTATTTCAAGTTTGTGCAGCAGCTACTGTGGCGCCATCTTCTCTTGTAGATGCTAATGCTAATGCTACTTCAGATTCGCGGCAATGGGGGACGGGTTTAACCCCAATTGGGTGATGCTAAAGTCCGACTGATGTCTGATGGACCGGCTTTTTCTGGGTCCGTCCGTTTTCTATGAATGCAGTATGCAGTCAGTGGAGGTGACGAACCACTTTCAAAGGCAGCATGTGTTGGTAAGTCGGGGTGACCCATTAGAATCCAAAAGGAGGTTTTCATCAGAATGACACCTTTAAGATATTATTACATTTTTTAATTTAAATTAAGTGCGATTGTAATTCTATGTTTCAATAAACCCTCAGGAAAGAGGTTAGGATGTTTGAAAAGGTGCTTGGTCTGAAGAGAGACATAGGTCTGAAAGAGAGGCTTACAGCTGAAGTGAAATCAATAGAAGCTGATTCCTGAGGACTCAGGCCAACGATGATCAATACCACGCTAACTGCTCCAGGAAAAAACACAACTGTGGTGATGGAAAGTCCCCTTTGTGTGAATATAAAAGGATAAATTCATTGTCATGCGTCCATATCTTCAGCGAGTCAGTTTAGGTTATTATAAACAGCTCAGGTTTGTCAAACTGCATTAGAGCCTGAAGCTACTCCTTTACTTCTGCTTGTTTATTTCTTTAGGGAGGGAACTCATCCTCACTTTATGATGACTCCATTTTGGGACTAGAAACTTTATATAAGGTTGTATAGTGTATTAAAGTTTCAAACAAATTGGATGGAAAGTAACAAGAAAGTAATACCAGGATTTAGTTAGTGAAAGAAATATGATCAGTACATCAGTGTATCAGGATGTTGTTTACCAGAAAATGTCATTTTAATGTCAAAGTACAACTAAACCTCACTGTTACTTCATCACATATTTAAGGGATTCACATAGTATATTAGTTCTATCAGAAAATTGAAAACATGTCAATACATATGTTTATACAGTTTCCCACAGAGGTGGAAAGTAACTTCATTATTGTACTTACAGTAAGTAGATTTTTTTTAAGTATCTTGAGTATTTATTTTTCTGGCAACTTTTTACTTTTACTTCCTACAATTTTGCATAAATATCTATACTTTATACTCTTTACATTTACATTTTCTTTACTTTTTCAAACTAAACAGATGACAGAAAAATAAGTGACTTCAAATGGAAAAAGGTAGATGACTATTATCTCACAAATTTGACTTTTTATCTCATAATTTTGATGTTTTGTCTCATAATTGTAACATTTTATCTTAAAATTATGCATTTTTATCTCATTTTTATGATTTTTCCATAATAATAATAATTTTGTAGCTTTTCGCTGACAAAATAAACTAATGAAAATACCATTAAAGAAAATTCTATTCATTGCATAATAAATATAGATATGGCCTTCACCCATAAGTAACTGGGATAGACTCCAACAACCCCTGAGGTCCCAGTGGCCAAAATGAATGAATAAATGTGACATATTATAATATGTATATAATAGATATGTCATAGTATTATTGCATTTGTCACTGTTTTTTTTTTTTTTTTTTTATTGTCCATTCCCATGTCCAATTAGCAATGGACTATTCAGTGTGTCTCAATAATTTATAGTGTATTTTGGGGTTAAAAAGTTATTATTATGACTTTACAATCATTAAAGAAATGAGGTAGAAGGGTTCCAGTTGTTCCAGGGTCAGAAAGCAGTGACAGAATCTGCAAAGCACTATGGTACATGACAGATAATCAAACTGGACACTTAACTGAATGTGACTGGATGCGATTGGTCAGCTGATCGTCAAGCAGCTCATTTATTTGTGACAAGACATGAGAATGATGCCTGTTGGTGATTAGCTGATGCAAACACAACTCTGCTCTAAATTGGATCTGGACATATAATGCATCTAGACAGTAATTCCCAGCACTGGTTATTTAGCAAACACCTATCAGTGCACACACAGTAAAAAGGGAATTTGTTTCCAGGAAACAAGACTTATTTTTCTCCTCAAAAAGAAATCCTGGCAAGGATATTCAATAAATATAATACAGTGCAAGTGAGTTTCTTTAATTACAATGTTCCAGCTAATATTGACTATTATTTACTATGGTTTGACCACAATGCTAAAGCAATGGTTTACATGTTATCCAAGCAGAGGAATAAGAATATTGCTCTTCTCTTTTTAAAGAGTGAGATCACTTACATAATGTCTCAGCTAATAATGCTACACACAAAAGAAAAAAAACAAAGCAAAACAAGAAATTGCAGACATAGAGTAATCTAGCAGTTGGCTTTATACACACACACACACACACACACACACACACACACATATATATATATATATATATATATATATATATATATATATATATATATAAATAAATGTGTGTATTAAAAAAAGACATGTAAAAACCCAAACATCCACTGTCGGTCAAATGTGTACAAATGTAAACTGTTTAATACCCATCTCATCCATTAATCCTATCAATACATGTAAATAATGGGTGTAAAATACAGTCTATCATCTTCAGTGTTGTGTTAGTGTTTGAGTTAGAGTACTCGATTACTTTTTTTCAGTGACATGTATTCTAACGCATTACTTTTATTGATGGGTAATGTAATGCAGTAATGTAACTGTTTACTTTCAGACTTGCATCAATGATAAATAGCTCCAGCCATCTAATCAACCTAATGTCAAAATGAAATAAGAACATATGAATGTGTAATTACATAACACTACATTATATGCTATTTCAAGGTTATGTTTTTCATTTTGTGGTTAGTCAGTGCTGATGATATGTTAGCGGTGCCATTAGCCTACTTAAACTTTATGTAAACTTCAACCAAGTTACTGTAGTCTTTCAGCAAGACAGCCCAGGTAATATTGCAGTCCTTACATGCCCATTTTTTAACAATATCGATCATTAACTCTAGCATGACGGAGAGATTGGTGGTCCAAACTGCTGGCATGTTGGTAACTCAAATGTTCACTGAAGCTAGTGATTGACATGTATGGAACTATGTACTTCTGTTTAACTTACGTATGCAAATTCCCAACAGCAGGTCGACTCTGAACTAACACCAAAAAAAATAAAAATGATAATTTTGATTCTCTATTCCCTTTAAGCAAGATTTTGAAAATGGCCACAAGAGTAAAACTGGCTCCTTATGGGTTACAACAACAACAACAACAACAATAATAATATAATAGTATAATAGTAATATAATAGTAATAAAAATAATAATACATTTGTTAAATTTCACGGTGGCAGAACGATTGTTTACATCACACTACCAGTATACTGCAAGTCGACATAATCTTACCATGATAAATACTATTTTTATGTGGTATGTATTTTGAACTATATAAATGCATGTCAGTACAACTCCTTTGGATTATGTGGCTTCTGTATAAAACAATCTGACAGTTGTGAAGAACTAGGCTTTTTCACATCTTAAGCAGGAGCTTCACCACTATTTAAGCACATTGAATCCTGTGTTATTTGACATTGTTATTAGAGTACTTGCTGCTAGGAATAAGCTCAAATAAAATCAGACATTAACCCCTAGGGAAGAAACAGAATCCTTTTTTTCAGGCTGTTGTGAACAAGTGAAGTTAGAGGGATTATAGCAGCATTAGAAACCAAGAGCAAAAACCAGTGATTCAATTCAATTTTCTAATCCTTCTCTAACTGAATGTGTCTATAGTTTGGTGATAAGAAGTTAAGTAAATAAAAGCCCAGTATCCAGGCTCATAGGAATTTTCTGAATGCACTTTAATCCTAATTAGGATTCAACAATTATATTATAATGGATGACAGAGCTTGTGTGACGCAGAAGTTCTTGTACTAACAGGACTGAAAAAAAAAAAAAGAACCACCAATCCTGTTCTAATCGGTTCCTGGGATTGTGAAAATGTGTTTTGCCTGTCTGTATTGTGAAAAAGTGTCTATGTGAAGTGACTCCCCAAAGCCTCCATTCAGGTCCTCCTTTAATATCTGAAGTGTGTGATTACACTCTGTGTGTGATGTGTCTTGGGACTGCTCCACAAGATTCTTCAACTTCTATCCAAATAAAAAAACCACAAAAAAAAACAAATAAAACCCCAGCAAGAGTAGCATTTCAAGTCTTTACAAACATGAATTCACACTGGAAAATGTAAATAGTAAAGAACATAATGTGTGAAGACAGTGTGAACACCATTTGCTTTGGTGTCTGTTAACATTTATTGAACAAATCCAATACAAAACACATTGAGGAGCACTTTGCTAAATGGAGATGAAATTGTGTTCATAATTCTATGCTTTTATGAAGTGAGGATTCTGACTAGATGTTAATAAAGCAGCTAAGAGGTCGTATTTTTAACTGGTTGTGTAAATTAATAACTTTACTCCATATCAGGATTATGCAAAGACCTAAATAACATCGAAAAAGCATCAGCTGATTTAAAATATGTCATAATTGTTAAACCATTAATCCTATCAGTAGAGTGAAATAATTCAGGAAAAATAAAGTATCTCAGCTTTTCCACATATGACCACTTTAGATGTTCAGAGAGTCATCAGTAAACATGGAAATACCAACATCTACTGGAACAATCATTCTCCAGTAAAACCCATGACGCTTGATAGGTGACAATGATTATAGATGTGTGATTCATGTCCAGTTGATGATATATTCTGCTGAAAAAAGACACTTTTGCATCAGTTTCTTCTGTTTTGATATAAAAAAAAAACCCCAAAGAGATATCTACAGTACATGGAACATCCCAAATCCTTAACCATGCAACTATGATGTCATGATGTGAATGCATTTCCAGGTTGCGATCTTTCATTTCCACTTCACATCTTTGCAGAGTTGCAAAGATATGAACAAAAGAGTGTTTAGTGATTTTAAACTTTTTGAACGACCCCCTGTGGTATTCTAGAAATGCTTAATTTTCCAAAGTCGCATCAGTTTTTCCTCTTCATGATTTTCATTGATATAGAAAAATTGGAATTTCCAACTTTCATATTTTTCCAGTTATCACATTAAAATGAAGGATGGAACAAAAGACATTTTTTTTTAGTTATGAACCTCCACCTAGTGGCAGAATAGAGGCATAGTGTCATAACATAACACATGCTAAGATCATCACCTTTAATTTGTGCTAAATTTGAGGTGAATTTGACAAATAGTTCCAAATATATGACTAAAACAGTGATTGTCAGTAATGAAGCTCCACGTGGTGGCATAATTTCCACCAGACAGTTATGGTGTCATGACATACAGTATCTCCAGATCATAACCTTTCAGTTGCACTTGGTTTGAAGCTCATCAGACAAATCGTCCGAGAGATATGAACAAGTTATTTTAAAAATGTGGACAATGTAGAAATGGTAAATGATGTAATCAGTTCTTCCTCTCCATGATATTCAATGATATGGAAAATATGGAATTTCAAATCCCAATATAATTCAAGTTATTGCGTTAACTATCCAATGGTGGTGATCAAACCAAAAAAAAAAAAAAAACAATATCTCTGAAACTCCATCTGGGAATATAATTACATATGGGAAAATATCTGATTTTCACGAAAGAAATATAAAACAATATACAATAATATAATTTAAAAAGATGATGGTGAGGCCTTTAAGGGTTAAACCTTCATTAAATGTCATGGATTGATCTCACAAAGGAATTATCTATATTGCAAGGGGTTGAGAAGTGCTTTAAAACCAACCAAAATAATAATATACTTCATATTTAGCTGCATTAATCTTTGGGAATATATTAACATTTCCTTTTGTTAAACACTTGAGGAAAAAATGTCTTTGTTAGCAGACCCCTTCTTGCACCTGCTCCTTACTTTGTCCATCAAATCAAACAAACAGCATCAGGCAGAGTTCAGAAAGACGTTAGCTTTGTGTTTAAAACAGAAAACCCTTCTTTCATTTGAATGAAGCATGGCCAGACATGTAGCAGTGTGCCAAAGCACAGCCATCTGGCAAAAGCAGGGGTGTCAGGCAACACAGTTAAACCTGGCTCAGCAACATAAAACCCAGTCAGGTGCTGCGCCAGCCAAGTATCTGCATGCTTTTAGTGGGTTACTGTTTAATGTTCATACCTTGTATTTCTACTACTGTCCATGTTCTCCAAGTGAGGATCGATTAAACGTGGTGAAATATTTACTACAAACATGTCTGCGAGAATATGAGCACAGACCTACAACATATGAAAATCCTTTACATTTACAATTTAGTCAAACTGGATTTACGGGGTAGCATTGCTCAAATGAGGTATTTATGAGATTTCTACTTTAAAAATATCTAAAAAATAATGTAAACATAGTCATTACAGTTTGGATCAAATAAGTGTAATGTTAAAAGATGAATTGTATTGCAGGAATATGCACTGAAAACCATTAAAATACTGGTCAATTGCAGCCAGTGTTCGAATTATCATTACAGCTTCAGCACGGGCAAGCCGGGGTGTGTGTGTGTGTGTGGGTGATGGGGGGTATGAACATTTTGGGACCAATGGTGATGACGTCACACGTAGTCTTAAGCCTGTCCTCACAGGATCAGTCCAACAAAATCGAAATGCAACAGTGCTGTTAAAATTGGCCAAAATTATGCTCAATTATTTTCTCTAAGAAACACATTCAGCAAACCAATACAACAGTCATAAAAACTGTTAGGTTTATTCCATGTCTTTTAAAGATCTATACCAACATGTCACAAAATCAATAGAGTGCTGTGAGTATTCTGTTTCTTATATATGTGGGTGAATAAGCCAGTGTTTTACCTGCAGTGAATGTTATAATGAAATCTACAGAGGGTTACGTTAACACTCCAGTGTTATCGGAAGGTCTGTAATTTAACCATCACGTATCCTTTCCCATGAAGAGTGCATTAAAAAGCATACTTGTGGAATAATGTAAAGGAAAAAAGTCATACATATAATGAAAGTAATTGTGTGTTTTTGACACATTTAGGAGACAGATGCTAGTCTAGTAATGTTCTTTTGTTTCCAATTTGCACATTTTTGTTGATGTCCAGAATTTTAAAGATCATCCAAAATGAACAACTTTTGATATCTGACCGTATTTATATTCATAAAAATAATATTATGTTTTTTAACATTAAGTGCAAAGTGAGGGTGAAAGTCCAACAGGAACAATGGTTTATGTAGATGATTCTGGAAAATATGGGAATGACAACTTTTATTTATTTATTTATTTTTACTTAGAATTGAGATCAAGTTTCTTTGGCATGATTTCTATTTTATTTTTTTCACAACAATGTCTTTCATATCACTCCCCAAGTAGTCTGGTCACTTATGGTACCGAGTTGCTAAGCAACGTTAGCTGATCTGTGAACGTTTGCAGTGCAAATAAACTTCCCAGCGGGCACAATGGAATTTTTTTATAGAAAATTTTTGGAGGGTGAGGCTTTTGATTCTTAAATAAAGGCAGAGTTATCATTACTAACAAACAAAGAAAAGGAGAAGAACTGCGCAGAAGTCAGAGAAGTGAAGGTGAAAAGATACTTGGATGTGAAAAAGACCTCTATTGTGCAGGAGTTCAAGTACTACTACCACTGGGGTTTTCATCCATTTCACTTTATTGCAGACTCCACTGAAATTTACTGTAGTTGAAATTCTGCAGCTGACAGCTCACATGTTGTGGAGACATTTTACTATTGGTTGAAGGAGGAGGAGGTGGAGGTTCTGCATTTGTTTGTGATGCTGCCTATGAAATACAATGCTTAAGAATCATCTCTGTTTAAAAATGAGATACATACATGTGAGAATCAATATCATGTTGAAGATTAACTGTGCAGACCTGAAGTGTAGTGCACAACTTTCTCTCCTGATTCCACAATTTTGTTCTTTAAATAGTCAAAAATGTATTTTCAAACAAGGTTGTTTTTATTGTTTTGGTTATTTTTAGCTTGTAGAACAAATCGCTCGCTCTGTGTCTGAGTTTGTCTGTGAACTCTTTGCATTCATAGTTGCAAAAGCATTTTTGTGCTCAACACTCAAGCTTGATCAACACTTAATTTTAAACTACGTAATATAACACCATGTGACTCCTGCATTGTATTCAGTGCAGCAGCTCAGACATTTGTGAGCTCTCACTAACCCTACAGCAATGGCAGTGTGATACTGTACCACTAAACATTAGCTTTATTTGTCATATATTTGATGTGGTTTAATATGGACGATTGAATTTAGAACAGGGGTCTCAAACACATCCAGTATTCCACAAATAAAAGGGTTTCTTAACTTTACTTGCAGTTCATAACTTGTATTTTCGGAGGAATTCTCCTTTTTTGAATGATTTTCATCTCACTCATCATATAGCTGCTTCCACTGCTGCATCAGTCTCTTTAGTTGCTTTCTTCAATAAATGTTTTTGCCTTAATGGACATTTTTTAAGATTGGTATTTTGTAAACTCCTCAGCATGTCTAGTTGAGTAATAACATTAGACAGTGGCATGTTTTAAGAGAGACATGACTGGAAGTGGGTGATGGCAGATATTTTCCGTCCACTTAAGTGTCATTCCAGAATATGTTTCAACTAAGTGAATAACATTCATCCTTCCCCAGGTATTTTGTGTTTGGCTACCTTGACAACTGTTGAGAACCAATGCTGCTGAAAGCTGTCATGAGGCATGATAAAAATAACTAAAATAAAATAAAATAAAAGTATGGTAAGACTCAGCAAAATGGTACATTTGAGAATTATGTGCAGACTGCACTAACACTAAATTTTGATGTCAAGTAGGGGACCACAAAATATTATCTCCTGGGTCACAACTGGACCTGAGCTGCATGTTTGAGACCCCTGATTTACAGCATTGATTGACAGCCCCAGTGGAAGGTAGGCTAGCTCTATCATTCTATAAAAATACAAATACTACATTCACACTGTAGGTCTTGAAGCTTTTACTGAAATGTGATTTTTCATAGATAGTTTTTCACATTATAATTCATATTGACCTACCATCAGACTCATGTGTGAACAGAAATCTACAGCCCTTAAGCAACATGTGCAGAAGACATGATGCGTCCATGTAAAAGTAGTAAATATGGGACTTGCCGGGTCCAGCTTCCTCCAATGCCCATTGAAAAAAGTAAAAGTTGAATCAACTTAAACCTGTTTCTTCAATAGGTCACAAGTAAAAAAAACAAAAAACAAAACAAAACAGTAGAGTGAACCAAATAAAACTGAATTAAATTAACTAACCCAAACCTTATGTAATTACATTTGGTTCACTGTGACCTACTGAAGAAAAATGTTTAAGTTGATTCAATATTGTGATTCTTATTGTATTTCAATTATATGAATGTCAGATGAAATACAATATGACTGCTCAAAGATCGCAAAACGTCACATATTTGTGCAATTTAGGACCACATATTGAAGTGGTCTTGGTCTAATGGAGGGAAAACAAATCTGATTTGTGTCATAAAAAGTCAGATATGGGCCACTTTTTCCTGCAGTATGGATGTAGCCAGTGGAGAACAAACACTGTGAGGCGAACATTATTATGACCAGCAGGAAACAATATCTGGTCAGAGAAAAGATGTAATACAAATATGACAAACTGAGTGTTTTTTTTCTGCTGTTACAGATTTATATGAGTATAGAATGAAATGTGATTCTGATATTGAAATGTCACTTCAATTTGACAATGTAGTAACAGCTTATAAAGGTGTTAGATTTGTTGAGTTTGTCATTTATTGATACTTAGTTCAGACTACACAGAGGCAGCTCTGACCTTTTAGTAGTAACAGTGAATAGCAGACAGTCCATAACTGTGGGTTAGTTTGTGTCTTTTAATCCTCTGATGTAGTAACAGGGCAGTGCAGTCTGTGCGGCCCCCTCCCATAGAAGTGAAAAACTTCATGGGACAGATGTCAAATTTCTTTTCAGAACAAGTGCAACAGGACTTGCATTACTTGGTCTACGTCTGTTTCTGTTGCTGCATTTAAACCATCGTCTGTTTCTATTTCTGCTCTGACTGGACGTAGTCATGTGACTACACACGGCCCACACAGTCTTAAAGGGAATGAACACATCGTACCAGCACACATGTTCAAAGTAGACAAACAACACTTTTATTTTCTTGTCTCATCACCTGAACCTGCTTTATCCTCACGAGGGTCACAGGGGTCACTGGGGGCCTAATCTACCTACAATAGGCAAAGGTGGGGTACACCCTGTATGAGTCTCCAGTTCATCTCAGGGCTGAACATATATAGACAAACAATCACTCTCACATTCACACCTATGGACAATTTAGATTAACCAATTAACCTATCAGTGCATGTGTTTGGATGGTGGGAGGAAACTGGAATACCTGGAGAAAACCCACACAGACATGAGCAGAACATGCAAACTCCACACACAAAGGTCTGGGGTTGGATTCGAACCAGTGTCCTTTTGTCTGCAAGGCATGTGTGCTAACCACTGCATCACACATCACGGGGTGTGACATGTTAATTGCATCATTTTCAGCAAGTGATTCGCCCCCATGCTGACACAGTTCCATTTTTACGTAATATCTTTTTGACACGGTTTCAAAACTAAACCTGTATCGAACTCATGCAGATGCAGTCAGAGACACTAATGTATGCATTAACAAACCCCCCCCCCCACACTTACTTGGCCTTTTAGATGCTCATGCCGATACAACACAAATAGGAGACACAAACGCAATCTGTCAGATCTCAGTCTGAACACATTGTCGTATTTCATCTTTTGCATCATTTGACAGATGCTTTAATCCAAAGTGACAAATAAATGAAAACCCATTCAAATCACATTTTTAGAAGCAAGGAGACCATTTTGAATAAGCAACTCAACATACTCATTACACAAGTCGCCAGAAAACTTGGATATGCAGGGAATAAAAGCCAAGTTGAGTAAGAGCTAGAATGTGAGGGTTGAAAAGTGTGTATTAAGTAAGTAGTATTCCTGTAAAGTAGAAGTCATTAGGTTGTTTTTGAAAACTGAAATAAACATTGCCATTGCAAAGGCTCTAAAGAACATGAATACTTAGTAACTGTGATTCATTTGTAGATTGTAGCGAATGATGACAGTAAATTATTCCTGAAACACACATTCAAACCATTTACAGTTATAGATATACCCCATTAAAAAATAAAACAACTAGACTTTTTCACAGCACTGGTGCATTAGGATCTTTATTTTTAGCTTTAATGATCAGCCAGAGCATTCAGCAAATGCAACAGACGGCATATTTAAAAAAAAAAAAAAAAGAAAGAAAGAAAGAAAGAAAGAAATGCATATATATTTTGAACCACTTAATTTTTTTTTTTTTACCCCACAATTGTTTTGTTTACACGAGAAGGAGATCAACTGAGGAGAGAAGCTAAATGAAGAGAAACCACCTGAGACCTCTTAGAGAGAAGGCTGAGTGCTCCTATTCTCAAACAGAACAATTGAATAGAGCTCTGTGCTGAAGATGGCATCCCCATTCAATTAGATTCAGACGCCCAGAGAAAACAGAATAAATTAACTCTTTATTCACAAAAATCATATGATTTTACATAATTTCATTCATTTTCTCAGTCTGTACAATTACAGTGTTTCATGAATAGTTAATCTGTGATGAATGATCCTCTGTCAGTGAGCCTCGATGCTTTTCTTCTCTCTATTTTTCTGAGTTGACACAATAAAGAAATGTCACATCTACATTTTTCAGCTGCTACCAGTATTTATTCCACCGCAGTACAGGAGAGCAGTATAAGTGTGTCACACCTGAAGCAGAAGCACAATTAAACCCAAACCACAGGATCAAGCAGCCAGGAACAATGACAGGGGATTATTTATAACATCAGTAACATTGTAATGACCTCAAAAGACACACATATGAATACTAGGGGCATGTATTGGCAAAAATATGGTGATACAATACAGATCACAATACTAAGATCATGGTGTATCATAATATTAACAGGGCAATTTTGAGTTGGTTTTTGTTTCTTTTTTTTTTAGTATTATTTCCTGGAAGACCTTAATTACAATCTGTAATTATACAAACTGAGAAAATGAATGAAATTGTGTAAAATCATGTGATTTTTGTGAATAAAGAAAGAATAATAATAATAAAAGAAAATTAAAAAATGGCATGATAAATTCATGTGTCTCCAGCACAAGAATGAAGTGTGTATTTTCTTTTCTCTGTCTTTCCTGCACATACATTGTTGCTGCTCAGGTCCAGACTGGCACACGGGAGGACCGGGACTTTTCCCGGTGGTCTGTCTGCTCAATGGCCTTCCTGGCCTGCCACCTCTCCCCCTCAATTAGCGTGCTTGTAAACCATGGTAACGTGCTCGGAGCTCGTCGGAGCGGTAGAGATTGGTAGCATTTTTTTTTTTAAACACAGTGTGATTGGTTAGTGGCTTCATTCTCTGCAGGCCCGCCCCTGTAGCATTGACAGATCACTGACAGTCGACACTAGATCATATACGGAATTGGGACAGTAGACGCTAGATGACAATGGCTGGACAGACGGGGGCAGTGCTCAGGACAGTCTCCTCAGGACGAGCCTTGAAGCCGCCATAGAGGGTGATACGTTCCATTCAGTGCAATATATTTGTTTTTGTTCATGTGTGTTATGTCATACATGTAACTACGATTAAGGACATATGTTTGGGGTTGTTTTATTGTCAGTGCCTTTAAAGAGTTCGCCAAGGGGATTTTTACTTTGACAAAAGAATTAGCCGATTCATCCATGCTAATGCTAACAGGGTGATGGCCAATCTGAAGCTCCAAAGGTGACAGCAGTCCTTCACATTGCCTGAAAAAAAGACCCAGCCTCCTTATTCCATCAGTTATACTCTCTTAACAGTATTCAGATCACAGGCGGAACCACATTTTCAGTTTATCATTGATTATTAGTGTTTATTACCTATACTAAGGTGGCATCTAAAAAGTTTGCTGACAAAATAATACAACCCTGTTCTTAATAACACATATCCTGTAGTTAACCTGAGATAAAAGGAAATATGTTGAGGGCAGGGAGAGGAAAGTACTGTACTTTTCTGAGCTCTGAGCTGTTGTCATGCATTTGTTTAATAGTGTGGGGTTGTGTAACAGCCAGTGTAATAGTATTACTTTAATTGCTATAAGGAAATGTCTTATCTTATCTTATCTTATCTTATCTTAGCTTAGCTTAGCTTAGCTTAGCTTAGCTTAGCTTAGCTTATCTTATCTTATCTTATCTTATCTTATCTTATCTTATCTTATCTTATCTTATCTTATCTTATCTTATCTTATCTTATCTTATGAACCAATCAGAGGATGGTTAAGGAGACACATTTTATCTAACATTGTGTTTCTCAAGGATACATAGTTTCTCAAAGGTGGTAATAATAAAACATCATATACAAGATTACAAACTGTTCAAAGGAAAAGTAAATGGTAACATTCACTCAGAAGGAAAAAATAGATAAAGGAGACACTGTGAACAGGTACAACAGCTGAAAGATAACATGTGAATGTTTGTATTGATGTGTTAATTTATTGAACTCATATAGAATACTTTAGTGAACTTATACTGAATACACTCTATTATCATTTTAGAGAAAAAGAAGTGAAGTATTTGAGTTTCTTTTCACACCCACACTGAAAGCACATCCCGGGATAACAATGTGTTATTGACAGCAGCATGTTACTGTGTTTGATACAGGAAACATAATAAAAAATACATTTGGTTATTTTTGAAAAAGGAACACATTGAGCCATTTTGTTGTACTGGGCTTGTTTCTATCTCAAGCTTTAAAATGTTCCTAGTATCACAGTTTTCTGAGAAAAAACATTATTACAGTGTTACTGACACTATCTGAGTACCTCTTCCTAACTTTTATAACTCACTGTACTTAACTTTGACAACTGTTTTAATGACATTTATAACTGTGAAACTAGCTCACAAGTACATAAATTCAGCCTGCAATAGCATAAAAGCATGAAAGTGTTTTTAAACATATATTGGAGTTGATCTATTACTGTTTTGAGTCACTATTAATATCTTTTTTTGTTTAATTAAGTATTAGGCTTTTGATTTCAGGGCTCCGTGATATGTGCTGGTTTTCTCTGACCTTGACTTATTTTGAGCGTCTATGTTCAGTGATTTGTGATTTTCTCATAAATTTCATTTTGCATCTGTTAATTTCCTGACTTGTCTTGTCTGGTGTTGAGACTAATTACTTTTTGAAGGGGGGGGGGGGGGGCACGGTGATTGTTTTTATTGTTTTGGGTTTTTTTTTAGCTTGTAGAACAAATCGCTCGCTCTGTGTCTGAGTTTGTCTGTGAACTCTTTGCATTCATAGTTGCAAAAGCATTTTTGTGCTCAACACTCAAGCTTGATCAACACTTAATTTTAAACTACGTAATATAACACTATGTGACTCCTGCATTGTATTCACAGACAGAAGGACCCTGGTTCCATTCCAGCACCAGACCTTTGTATGTGGAGTTTGTATGTTCTCCTCGTGTCTGCGTGGGTTTTCTCCAGGTACCAAACACACGCACTGATAGGTTAATTGGTTAATCTAAATTGTCCATAGGTGTGAATGTGAGAGTGATTGTTTGTCTATATATGTTCAGCCCTGAGATGAACTGGAGACTCATACAGGGTGTAGCTGGATTAGACCCCCACAGACCCCCGTGACCCTAGTGAGAATAAAGCGGGTTCAGATGACAAGAAGGCATTGGCTTTGTTTTAGGCTCAGTCCCAATTAACCCCTTACCTCTTCTCCTCCATTTTGTGTGTTCACGTGAACGGGTAGGGGTGTCCTGATTCTCAATTGGTCTGTTTACGTGAGAGATTTTATTACCTCCGCCAAGGAGGTTATGTTTTTGCCGACGTTTATCTGTCTGTCTGTCTGTCTGTGTTCAAGATGATTCGATGAAATTTTGTTGGTAATGGGAAGATCTGGAAATGATTAGATTTTGGTGGTGATCCGGGGTGGGGGGGTCTATATCTTTTCTAGTTCCTTTTACTTTAGAATGAAGGTTAATTCCTTTTTAAGATGACCATGTAAACACCTAATTCCTGGTGAAAATGACAATTCTAAATTAAATGTCATTCCAAATATAATCACAGACTTATTCCACGCTTAATTCCGACTTCGATAATTCCTCTGAAATGTAAACAGTTAATTCCGCGTTAACATTTTTCCTATCATTCTGCACATGCTCCAGGTTTTGTCGTGATAACACACATATTTTGAGCTGATGACACACATATTCCACGCTGCCGGCATTACAATGTTCATTCGGTCGATTTGCTGCTTCGTAATTATTACAAAAGTTAATGCAAAAATCACATGTAGTATCTGGTCTTCCATGTTGCTAGTTGAAATGAAAGCAAAACAGGAACTGGATGCAATTGTTTCCTTCTTGTAGGCATCCAGATGCTAAGCGGCCGTTCTGTCCAATCAGAACCCTCTGAGACTGAATTAAGGCAGAATACAGAATAATATTTAAGGAAGGAAGGAAATAGCTTTAATTCTGAATTATTTAATTCAGAATAAATAATTTAGAATGAAAAAAAACCATCATGTAAACGTAGTAGTCAGTGGGAAGAGCTAAGGGGGGGGGGGGGGGGCTGTTTGGCCCTCGAAATGGAGATTTCTCAGGACCACATTACAATTAGAGGAGCATGAGAAATCTCCCAAAATTGTGTTCAAATTATTGGCAAGATGGAGGTAAATACAATCCAAAAAGTGCTGCAGTCTGACTAAAGACACAAACATATGTACATATTTTCTTCATAAACAATTTAATCATTTGCTATTTCAATGTTTTATAGATATATGCATTTCTGTACTTTGTGGTTGATGGTCACAAAACGATGCCCAAAGTCCATACAACAGAAACAGTTACAGCTGTTGACAGTATGGAGTCACAAAAAATATGTTGCATTGGTTTATAGCAGAATTGATGGCTGCTGATAATGCAACAGGTCTCAAAGGGTTTCAACCTCTAATATTTACAACTTTGGTTCAAGGGGTAGTGCCCTGGCCAAGGGGTAGGGGGTAATAAGGGGAAGGGCCAATGAGCCTAAGTCAGGGTTTAAACATTGGTCATATCAAGATCACAGCAGTAACTATTAGCAGTAATTTTCTGGTGCTTTTTGTGATGTCTTTGTAACATCAGTACATATCTCTGGAGAAAAATATTGAAAAAAATTTGCTGTCAATACTTAATTCTTCTTCCCATAAGGTGTCATATTTAACTTACCCCTGGAAAGGGGAATAAAGTGTGATTGGTCATGAAAGCATTCTGGCCTTGGACATGATTTGAGCTGAGTTCAGGTGGTCTTGATATACTATTAACCACCACTGTTTTTTAAAAGACGGTGCTAATTCCAAAATCCCACCAAGCTAAATTAAGTAAATAACATTTAAAAGAGTAAATAATATGAAGATAATATGTGTTAATGCATGTTAAACAACATATGAGATGATACTAGAATACTTTGTTTCTGTTCAGTGTTGGTTTTTGTCGTTTTATTGTATTTGTAGAGCACTTTTAGATGCCAGACTCATTTTTTTCAAAGTAAAACATGCTGCTTATATTACATGATACAGCATCCCATCAACAGCTCTGCAGAGAGTGAGGGCTGCATCTACAAATAACTGCACCCTCAGATGGTAAATTTATTGGCTTCCATGGACCTTTACTGCAAAGCAATCAGCAACCAGGCAGGTTGGTAAACATAAACATACTGTTTACTGAGCACTGTGTTTATCACATGACTGTTTGTAGAGATAGTACTTAGAAATGGAGGGCAGCTGCCTTTACTACAGCTGTTACTATCAACAGTCTAGTATCAGCATTTTATTACAGATAAACTACTGTTGTGATTACCTTAAAACTAATCAATGGGGAACCCAATTAGAGATGATTTAATGATTAGTAGTACATTTAAAGGTAAATGTGTCTTTAAATAACCCAAAAATGAACACTCTTTGACAACTGTCTAAAAGTCAAATCAGGTCAACCAAGCTTTTGTCAGATTAATTTACCTGCTGTACTTAAGCTAAAGTATTTCAAATGTCTGCTCTGACCCTCAATAAAACCAACATCCATCCTGTTTGTGCAATTATAGAGAAAAGCAGGATCAATGGAATCTAATTTAAGGCAGAAGCATTATTCTAAAACACAGAGCCCAGTGAATCTCTGCATGGAGCCAGCAGAATGATTAAGTGCCTTGGTTATATCCTCTATAGCTCTGCTGCACATGCCACAGAGAAGAGAGTGTTCATGTCCTGGATCCCATCACCCCAGCCTCTATTACATCCTCAGAGCAGTCAATACTGGGCTCTGACCGCCAGTCAGTCACTCTCAGGTTGCACACATAGCCAGAATACAAATCAGCTTTGAAAACTCAAAGCCCTGCATCCGCTCTGTGCCCACACCTTTTCTAAGGAGGCTGCTGTTTGGACAAACTACCTCCCACAAAATTGGCATGTCATGCTGCACACTAGAGCTTTCAATAAGGAGATAGGGATATATAAATTGTAGACACTACAAATTGAGGCAAAAATGATTTGATATATGCCTATTAAAAGGGAATTAATGGAAGCATTATTATGTTATGACTTTGTAACCCTGTTTTCTTAGTGGGTGGTGAATCTAGACTCTATGGGCTGTGGGCTATAGATCCTCTGTGAATAATCTTCTTTAATAAACCACAGTATTGCAGGATGGTGCACTCAGTTTTTCTCCCAACTCTCAGCTCTGCGCACACACACACACACACACACACGTGTCTATATCATCATAATCATCAGTAGTAAATAACATGAGCCACTTAAATGTTAAACATATAGTTCCATATGTTAATTAAACCAGCGTTTCTCACCCCTTTTTGAACCATGACCCACAAATGGCAACATGAACCTACTGGGGCCCCTGTTATGCCTGGAGGCAAGGGTGCGGGGGGTTAGAATTTAAAGCGAAATGTGACAGGCCGAATATGTGGAGGATGTGGTAGGTTATATAGCTCTGTAAAAAAAAATGTGAGAAAGTGAATGAAACAATTTTGCAATGTGGGGCATTATTTTATTTTTTTTATGATTAAATAAACTATAATTAAGAATGGCAGAGAAATTGTTAGCTGATGTGCCATTGAGCAATCTATTGGCTCCCTAGGTAGTCTGCAGTGCATGGGGGGTTCCTGCAAGTTCAACTCATAATAGTTGACATATAAGTTAGTTTTTTTGTGAACTCGGGAACAAGGGTGCCGTGCCCTCATACAACTGTCAACCAGTCTCTTGCATAAACACATGTAAAATATAGACTGACAATTAAAGATTCTTAATTCTTTGATTCCTAATAAGGTCACTTTCAACTGAGTTCTGTATCAATATTGTTTATCAAATTACTCCTTTCTTCATCAAGTGTATAATTAGCAGAATAGTGTACAGTATGAAATAAAACCCCTCATGAAACTGCATCAGCCTCTCAGAGTTTATTTTAATACTGACCCATTCGCTCTGCATTATCCCTCTTATATTAAACAATGAACTGATAATAATATAATACATTCTATAACATAGTCAAATCTAATAAACATGACGTTATACACTCCAGTTAACCGTGAAAATGTAGTCATTTATTAAGACTATCGTTTGTCTTCTGTAAATGTGCTGAGTAATAAGTAAAAAAGACTGGTGGTTTGAGACACTATAGCAACACACAATTACACTCAATAAACCAATCTTCGAGTTCTGTCTTAGCCTAATGAGACTAATTTAACAAGCAAAACCAAAAAAAAACGTAATCTCTTGTGTTCTTTTCTGGCAAGCAATGAAGACAAGCACCAAACAACCCTGTTAATATTGTATCAGATGGAGTCAAGAGTGTTAACAAAAGGAGGGGATGTGTTCAATTTTTCATGTGCAGTTCCTTTTTCCACTGAGGAAAACAAAACATACAGTCCTGATCAAACTGGTAAAGGTCTCTGTAAACCTGCCCTCACCAGCTTCCCTTCCTTTTGATTTCTAGACAGCTCCTTATATCCTCTGAATTAGTCGTATAACTGAGCTGAACTGACTGCCATGCTAAGCTACTTACCTGCTTCAATAAAGAATTACACTTCCATGAAATGTTTTCTGCAATGAAAATGTTTTTTAATAACTATTACACGAGTCAACCAATCATTTGTGATTTTCTCTTTTTGGCATGTTATCATTTTGGCTTCATTTGTGAGCATTGCTGACTGCAGATAACTATCAGAGGAGCATACTGCTGTTCCAGCTCCACAGCATTATGTTCCAGTATATGCTGAGCTCAGCATGACGTTTACTGCATCAGCGGCCAATTGAAACGCAGTGGCCCGGCATTTGATGGTGTCAATAATAAACCACACAGTCAGAAAATGTTGTGCAAGAGTTAATTAAAAAAAAAAAACAACAAAAAAACAAGAAGATTACAAAACCACACCACCAGTTCCAGAGGTTATGATGAAACACCTCTATCAAGTGTTATTTCCCAGTTTAACTAAGTGGGCCATGCACAGTCTTATAAATAATGAGATTTGCTCTTAAAATCATATCTCAAAGGTGGCTATATTTTAAGTAATTTATAGAAGAGCCAGAAATTATCATGACCACATAACAACTAGATATTAATCTTCTCAGAAAACATGATTTGCATAATAAGTTTTCTAAATTTGCACTGTTCCCTCTCTTATTAACCTTCCATTAACCTTTAGATAAACATAGGCAGCTCTGAGCGTTATTCCCTGGGATCACACACCGAAAGGATTGGCCCAAATTCATCAGACCAGCTGTGGAATTGCTTATGGGCGATTAGACCACTGATAGTGCCTCGCTTCACTGAAGATGAAGATCTTGCAGAAGCTGCTCTGGATCAAAGAAGGTACAAAAAACAAGGATAGACTTTTTTCTTGAGATGGCATCCTCTAACACTCAAGCAAATTAGAGGGATTTGATGGTGATTGGCAAATTAAAAAGAGGGGAAATAAAATGGTGACACTATAGTGTGATGATTAGTACAGTGAAGGTACTGTACACTGGATGTAGTAGAGCTAAGTACCAGTTGATACTGTATGTTCTGGTATTAACTAGTACTATGAAACGATGAAAAAAATATTTTCAAAAAATTATAGAGACATTGCAACAAAAACGTTCCTGAAAAAAAAAAAGATTACAAGTGACAAAGAATCATATCTGGAATGCACCATGTTCACCTAATTTTGAATCGTACTTTATTTTAGGAAAGTTTTTGAAGAAGAACAAGATTTTATTCTTTATCTTAAGAGACACTACATGTGCACCTTCTCAAATTTTTTTTAAAAGAATATTAAATATACCCCAATAGCCACTGGTGATCAAATCCTCCTCATCCAATAATCCTATTAGTACATGTCAATAATTGGTGTAAAATACAGTTTGTCATATTTTCATGTTCATCAGATATGACCCATTTGGATGTTCAGAGGCTCCATGTTACCATGGAAACACTGTCATCTTCTACAAAATAGGTAAAACCAATGACAGTGGATGGATACACTTATTTTATGTTCAGTTAATGATATATTTTACTTTTCTCTATTTTTGATTTAATAAAAAAATTTAATCTGAGCTTTTATGAACATCTACATGATCAGTTAATTAAATATATAAAAGTACTTGATGTTCAGTGAAAATATGCAAAACACAGAGAATAATATTAAAATAAATGGTGATAAATCACTTAAAGAAAAGGTAAATATAAAGAAAAAATATTGTGGAACTGCTGCAAAAGTAGCACTTTTTAGACAAAGAGTATATTTAAGAATATTTTGTTTATTTCTATGGCTGTAAATTATTAATTTTAAATAAATAGTGCTTTGGTGTTGGTTTTCCTAGTCCATTACTACTTTAAGGATGTGTGTGTGTGTATGTGTGTGTGTGTGTGTGTGTGTGTGTCAGAGGCAAAACCTGACTGAACTGAAGGAATAGTGGTTCAATTCCTCCAGTTCAGTCAGTTTCTCCCTCTGGTTGATTAACTTTGTGATCCATTAAGTGGCTTCATCCCCTGAGCAGGAGGAAAGTGCCCTCTACTCTACCCTCTGAGGATTAGGGGAATCCCTTAGACATCATCAAAGGGACTCCAAGGTGAACAGTGCTGCTGACTTTCAGTGAAGACATAGTGAAAGATGAGCACCTTCAATGAGCTAAGAAAAAAAAGGTCAGCTCACATAAATAGGTTAGGATACTGACTTTGACTTTATTTTCACCACTTGAATGAAACAGAACGTTCACTCTTCTTCTGTAATTTGTATACTCATCATAAATAGTCTGCAGGTTTAAAATGTAAGTGATGTACAGACACTTTTTTTCCCCCAAACTCCATACATGCACCAACAAGTGAAAATATCATGTGTCTTAAAATGAACTTATGCAATTATCTAATTATGCAAATATTTTCTGTGCACTATCACAACTTCACAGCAATAGCCATACGTACAATAATGTGTATTAACTGTAGAATGCTCATTATGTCTTGCAGTTAAATTAAGTTAGTTTTCTTTTATCTCACACATATGTGTAGGTATTTCTCACCTGAAACATGTCAGGTGAGTCATAACTACACATATGACTGAGATAAAAGAAAACACTAACTTAATAATGTGTATTGTTTCTTTGTAGTTATTTTTAGATAACTTATAGTTTATAAACTGCACTTTCTTCTTTTTACTCATAGTGGAACCAGTGCCTTTTTGTAACCCCCTGAAAGTTCTTTGTACCTACAACATGTCTGTTTGTGTACAATGACAATAAAGGCTTTCTATTGTACGGTACGGTACAGTACAGTACAGTATTGCATTGTATTGTATTGTATTGTATTGTATTGTATTGTATTGTATTCTATTCTATTCTATTCTATTCTATTCTAAAGTCAGATCCATATGTTTTTGGACTTCACCATAAATTCTGTAACCTTTCCTCTGTCAACCACCGCAGCAAGGAGTTTAGAAAAACTATTGCATTAACAACGTAGGAAGTAAAACCATATTAAACACAGATGCTTTGTCTTTATTCCAGCCGTCTCTAGTTTCTGTACTTGTAATCATTTATTTGTCCTCTGTGGTCTGCCAGGCCATTTGGTGTTGCTGACCTCACCAGTGGATTATTTTCTTCTTAAGAATGTTTTAAATTGTTGATTTGGCTATCTGTCGTTATTTATTTTCTTACCTCTGCTGAATGGTATTTTCACTGACTCCTATTCAACATCTGGAATCAACTCCAGACCTTTGATCTGCTTCATTTGTCATAGAATAACCAGGGAAAAGGACACATTTAGAGATCAAGCTGCTGGTCAAATCAGTTGTCATTTTAATATTGAGCCTCTGAAAATAGAGGGACTATATTTATAATGGTTGTAATTGTTAAAAGTTAATACAAATAATTAGTTAAACCTATGAATTTAACACTTCAATCACATTTTGATCATTACATTGAATCCATCCTGAAGCAAAAACACCTGACAGTACATCCCTCTAAAGACAATTTTGTTAACATAGTTAGAATTCAGTGCTATTATTCAGCTACTTTGGAAATAAACAGTATTGTGTGCGAAGATTTAATTGGTGCAATATGTCATTTCATCCTTTAACATTTCTTTCCAGACTAACAATGTGCCAAAGGACAAACAGGACAAGATGCAATTATGAGCTGCACTCAGATTATCAAGCAAACAATAAAATGATGTAGGAGGTCTAAAAGGAGGTGGTCAGTGAACTAAACAATTTTCTGAGCAGCAGCATTGGAGCATTTTTTACTTCAATGGTTGTTGACAGATGTTAATCACAAACTCAGTTTCATGTCAGGAGATAGAAGCATATTAGGAATGGGTGTGGGTGTGGATACATGTAGTTACTTTAACTGAAGATCAAATATTGTGAGATTTTAAGTGAATTTTTAACTGTGAAGACTGATACTATAAAGTATGGAGACATCACTGCAAAGGATGACAAAATACTTAATAACATCTGAATGAGTCTGCCTCTTGCTGATAGTGAGATTTGAGACTGTTATGTCATTTTTACTCTAATCTCTTAACTCACCACTATTCACATCTTTAGCACAGATAACACTGAGGCCACCCAGCATCCTGTAAAATGCCATCGTTCAGTAGTGAATTTAAAAACAGAATTATTCTCTCAAATGATGCAATCATCTATTTCAGTCAGTGATTTGTCACATACAATAAGTGAACTATAGCAACCAGCTGCCATCATTTTTCAAGTTCTTTTTTTCCCCCCTCTTCTCCGAGAAGCAGTGTTGAGCTACATTTTGTAATAATGGTGCATTTTGTAATAAATGTCCAAAATGTAATATCATTTTCATTTCATTTTGTAATAAACTGATGCATTTTCTAATAGTTTATTACATTTTGCAGCAGTAGGGCGCTTTGGTGGTGTGGCATTAAAATTCAAGGAGCTGTTTGGGAAACATTCCAAATAGTTTATGGCAGAGGTGTCAAACATGTGGCCCGGGGGCCAAATCTGGCCCGCCAAAGGGTCCAGTCAGGCCCTTTGGATGAATTTTTGAAATGTAAAAATGACACTAATATATTAATTATTTTAGTTGAAGTTCCATATTCAGACCAACTCAGTCTCATAATAACATAAATACGTACAAAGTCAAACTTTTTCTCTTTGTAAATATTTTCATTTAGTTACACTAAAACAAAGCATAATTTCACAAAAAAACTGAATAACTGAAACAAATATGAAAAACCTGAAATGTCAGGTTGCCTGAAATGTACATTATTAATAATATTCCACCTACTACTGAATGTTTTTTGTATGTGTAAGCTATAATAAACAGACATACATTATAAACCAAAGCCTAATATTGTTGAAAATACACATTTATCTGAGATTGTTCATGCTATTGACATTGTTTGAAAGGATAGTTTGTAGATGTAAACATTTTCATAATGTAAATTGACTTTTTTTGTCCCTCTAAAACATGGATAACAGTTTGGGGTTGATTATTATTTATATATTTTTATGTTTTGACTTTACTGGCCCGGCCCACTTCTGATCAAGTTTAGCTGAATGTGGCCCCTGAACTAAAATGAGTTTGACACCCCTGGTTTATGTCTTGGCTGGTAATTAGACATATTAGACATAGGCAATTTGAAATTACAGAAATATTTGGGAAATAGAAATTTTGTTGTTTGTTTAACATTTTGAGGCAATTTCATGTTTGTTTAAAATTAATCTTAGTGGATAAATTATCTGGTCACAGCAGCTCTGTAAAAAAGCAGAAGACATTTAAGCCCCAAGGGGGTTTTCTGGCAAATTCCACCTAAAATGCATGCCCAAATTAAAGTAAAATACAATTAACAAACAAATAAACTAAGCTTTACAATTGTTATTACGTAATGCACCATGTTATTACATTTTCTAGAGAATAAAGAAGTTCCAAGTGCATTTTATAAGAATCTACTCAAAATGTAATAACTTATTACATAATGTGGCAAAATTTATTACAAAATGCGGCGTTATGACAAAATGAAATTAAAAAGTTATTACATTTTGGACATTTATTACAAAATGCAACTCAACAAGCAGTTTTGTTTCTGTTTTCCGAGCAGAAATCAAGTCAGAACTCATACAGTTAAGGATGTCACACTGCAGCCAAGTGGAGCTATGAGTTGTTTGAGGCTGCAAGGCCACAACTTTCATTTTAACTTTCCCTCAACAAGCCCAGACAAGGTGTGAATGTGGCATGAAATGAGGTACGGAAGCGGGGCCAATTGATATTTAATTAATGCTGGGCCTGACTGGAGGGCCCAGACTCATCTGCTGCATGTCTCATCCAATATGCATGATTTACAAGCAGGCCTCATGCCACAGCAAACTTTCCACGCAATAGGAAACATCAGTGTGAAGCGGTGTACACAGCCAATACACAGAGGAAGCAAGGATTCTGGAGCAAGACTCTAAATCTGGTCAAATGGTATGTACACTCGACCAGTATAAAGCATATTAAATACACAAATTCTCACAAAATGCAATGAAATCTCAAAGGAAGTAGGTGAACTTTGCTTTTCTGTTAGATTTGTCTTCAAGGGCTTTGTAATTTTATGTAAAATATTTATGTGTGAAGTAAAGTTTGAACACCTTTGCTATTTTGGGACACTTTTTCACATCACACTGTTTTATTAATAATCACAAACTTTTGAAGATTAATCTTGTTCTATACCTGGAAAAAAAACAAAAACATGATGTTAAAAAACATGCATGAAGGAAAATATGCATTAACTGTTTTGGCATTCATTTTAACGTCACTTCTGTTATTATTGTAAACAGAATAAATAAACACTGTGATAAAAAGCTGTATGTGGACACTGATTACAGGCTTCACAAGTATCAAATTAATGTTACTGTGTTTCTAGAGCTGCCAAACAAATGTTATAGTAGCACATACCTGCCAAACCTCAACAAATCAACCATACAATTTTAGACAGGCCTGAAGAAATGTAAGCGTTTAAAGATTAAGTCTGTATTATAGCTTAACATCACTTATCCAAGTGTTACATAGACAGGTTATAATTTCTGGATGCTTTAAACGATGCATATTTTCATTCACAAATATCTAACTATTTCTGTATTGTAGTCTTGCTACTTTTCCAATTCATTTCTTGGACCTACATAGTGTTTTTGGTGAGACTTTTTGTACAGAGAAAGAATAAATAATAGAGATGTTTCAAGTATTCAGTGGGTGGCATGGTAGTACAGCAATACAATACTGTGACCTCACAACATGAAGGGTCCTGGGTTCAATTCCAGCAAGTGGACCTTCCTGTGTGGAGTATTCTAGTGTCTGTGTGGGTTCTCTTCCTTCCACAGTCCAAAGACACACAACCTTATGAATACCTGTAGGTGATGCAGTATGTCTATACTCTATCCATATGTGTGAATGGTTGTTTCTATGATACATAACATTATAAACAGTGAGACTCCAGGTTACCTCAATAATTATTTTCACAGACTAAATGGCGTGCATAGCTACTACACAAGGAGAAGCTTCACTGACCTTGTGTTTTATATATATTTAAAACTTCAATGAGTAAAGGTTTTTTTTTATATTCAGGGACATTTCTACTGTATGGAACAAACTACCTGACTATATATTAATATGGCATCTAATAATAGTATTAAATTAGTATTAAAAAGGTGGTTTTCTAACACAATGACCCAAAGAACTACTTACATGTACTTATTTATTGTTGTATGTGTCTGTATGTTTTTTATGCATTGTTATGTCTTATTTGTATACAGTCATTTTACTGTACATTAAAGTATGTTTTAGTACTTTTATAGAATGTTTTTCTTCCTTTCTGTCCTTTCTTAACTTAAGGACCACAATGGAAATAATTTCATTTGAGCTTTTTGTGTTATCCTTTTACATAAATACCATTTTATTGTATTTTATTTCTTAACCTTGTGGTGTATCAATAAACAATATCAAATCAAATCAAATATGAAATAATGACAGACTGTGGCATCTGCACATTCCTCCAGTGGATTAAGCAGTTCATTCTGAATGCATCAGTATAAAGCTCATGCTCATTGTTTATTTTTCCGAAAACAATGTCTTTTGTAAAGGAAATTACTGCACTGCCCCTAAAGGGGTGGCAAGAGGGATTGTGTTTGGCTTGTTTATTTTATTAGTTTCTTTCTTTGTTGACCAGCAAAACTATTGGTTGCATTCATACCAAATTGGGTTTATAGACTGTCAGTCATGTGGAATAGATGTGGTTACAGTTCAGGAAAAGTAGGTCAAAGTTAAAATTTTCTTTTCTCCCACTTACAGACGAAATTTCAAATGTCTATAAAAACATAATTTTGTTCATATGTTGACATCAGCATGCAGATAGATATGATATGAGAGAGAGATAGAGAGATACAGACAGACAGATAGAGAGAGAGATACAGACAGACAGACAGAGAGAGAGAGAGAGATACAGACAGAGAGAGAGATAGAGAGAGAGATAGAGAGAGATACAGACAGATATATATATATATATATATATATATATATATATATATATATATATATATATATATATAGAGAGAGAGAGAGAGAGAGAGAGAGAGAGAGAGAGAGAAAGAGAGATAGATAGATAGATAGATAGATAGATAGATAGATAGATAGATAGATAGATAGATAGATAGATAGATAGATAGATAGATAGATAGATAGATAGATAGATAGATAGATAGATAGATAGATAGATAGATAGATAGATAGACAGACAGACAGACAGACAGACAGACAGAGAGACAGATAGAGAGACAGATAGACAGAGAGATAGATAGATAGATAGATAGATAGATAGATAGATAGATAGATAGATAGATAGATAGATAGATAGATAGATAGATAGATAGACAGACAGACAGACAGACAGACAGACAGACAGACAGACAGACAGACAGACAGACAGACAGAGAGATAGATAGATAGATAGATAGATAGATAGATAGATAGATAGATAGATAGATAGATAGATAGATAGATAGATAGATAGATAGATAGATAGATAGATAGATAGATAGATAGATAGATAGATAGATAGATAGATAGATAGATAGAGATAGAGAGAGAAAGAGAATAACCAGCAATTTGTCGACTCCTCCAAATTTAAGTCGTCCTAGGCTACGGGACTTGACGTGTCTGTTAATGTTCTAAACCTTATGGTTTGAAAAGTACTTCAGTGACCGTAAAGTATCCTGTCAAATTTAGAGTGCACTTCATTAACTACCTGTGATGCCAGCGAGCGGTTGGGACAGTTCACAGACATAGTCCTTATAGTCAAAAAGATACACAGAGAAATAAAGAGTTTTTATTTCCATGTAATCCATACATAAACTCTACGGTGATGCCTTCCCTCCCTTGTGGTTGTCCTACATGAATTCGGCAGGTAGAGGTAACAGGACATCATTTTTCCAGCCTGGGCCATCTGTCAGCCCCCCAACATTGCCCACGTTACATTAAATAAATGTCTGGCTTTTCTCAGGAGTCCACAGCAGCGTTATTAAACTGCCTACCTGTGTTACAATGATAGATCTCCTCCAAACTTTGGACCCCAGCAAGTCCAGGTTACCCATAAATGCAGAACATAAAGAGATTGCTTGTGCGGACAACCAGCATAGGCAATGAAATGAGGCCCACCACAGCTGACTGGGTCTCTATTTGGACTGAAAGCTGCTGGAGGGTTGGAATGATAAGCAGTTGGCAATGCATAGAATCTGCAGGAAACATAAGTGGAGGGAATAAATAGAAAAAAGGTAGTTCTAATCACAGAGCTGTGTCTTTTTTAATTAACTTAAGGACTTTCTAACAATGTGTGAAGCAATAGAAGCAAACTGCACTGTGAATTATTTACTGATTAATCTGGATCCAATCCCAGATTTTTAAATACAGAACATTAACTGAAGTAGAGTAGTCTTTTTCATCCTTGACCATTACTTAGTTCCGGTTAAATATTTCAGTTAACAGAAAATTACAAGAGTTTGAGTCCAGCTGGATCTCACTACAAAAGAAAGAAAGAAAAAAAAAAAAACATTGATATTTGAAGGGAGTAAAAAAAATAAATGTTCAATAAATGTTCACAAAGATGCTTAAATACATAATTTATTGTAGTAGTATGAATAAGAACATGTAAAAAAAAAAATGAACATGTTTGTTTTTAGAACATTTATCACATTACTTAATTTTTATTTATTTTTAATATGGTTGTTTTTATCAGGATCTTTTCACAATGTTAGCCTTGAATTAATGAGATTTTCACAGGATTATTATTATTATTATTATTATTATTATTATTATTATTATTATTATTATTATTATTATTATTATTATTATTATTATTATTATTATTATTATTATTATTATTATTATTATTATTATTATTATTATTATTATCATTATTATTATTATCATACACATGTCAACAAATGCCATCCATACATGTTGTTTTTGGAGTGATTTCCAGTCGGCCTATTGTATCTGTCTGTACTTGTCATGTTCTGTAGAAAGTGTTTTCTCAGAGGGAGTGGACAGAAAGAGCTTTTAGACAGAATTGAATAACCAGCAACGGATGCAGTTTCACTACTGATTAATGTGATGGATATTATCTAGACAATTAGTCCTTTCTGTGCAGTGTATATGGATGATTCTGTTGTTGAAATATGACTCTTCCATTGAATTACTCATTCATTATTTAGCTTTTTTTTCATCAGTCTAAGGTTGTATTGAATAACCTAATCAATTAATTGACTATATGACTAAGTGTTGATTTTTTTGGCACTGCTTACCCATGATGCCATGAGTTATACATCCATACTATTACAATGAACTTAGAAGTTATAATAGACAATCAGTGTTAACATTATAATATTTAGTTTGTTTTATTGGTTATTGATGGGGACAGTGAAGATTAATCAATATTGGTGGAAACATGTCAAAATGTGGCTTTTTTTTTTTTTTTCATGTATTGTTTCTGGCCAGATATTGTCTTACCATAAAACCAGAAGGAAAAAGGTTACAGCACAGGTGTCAAACATAAGGCTCGGGGGCCAAATCCGGCCCGTTTAAGGGTCCAATCTGGCCCTTTAATTTATGAAATGCAAAATTACACTAAATTACAAATCCTTTTATTTCATGGTCCACATTCAGACTAATTCAGAATAAAATATAATAAATTTAAAAAAAATAAAATGAATTATTCGTAAATGTCCTTTTCTTTTATTTTGTGACACTAAAACAAAGTATAATTTTACAAAAAATATCAATAATCAGAACAAATATGAAAAATTGGAAATGTCTTAACAAAAGTAAATAGAATTTTAATAATATTTCTAAATATTACTAAATATTTAGTGTATCTGTAGATCCAGTGTGATCTGTAAGTTAGCATGTATATGTGTAAATGATAAACCAAAGCCTAATATTGTTGGTTTTCATAATGTAATTTTACTTTTTTTTCACTCTAAAACAAAGAGAAATTTTGGAGTTGACATTATTTATATATTATTATGTTGTTGTTTTTATTTTTTACTTCTTCATCCTACTTCAGATCACATTTAGCTAAATGTGGCCCCTGAACTAAAATGAGTTTGACACTCCTGGGTTACAGTTATGGCAATCCTTTACAAGACTGCATAGGAAATAATAAATAATGAAATACCACACTATAGCACAAAGACACTGATCAGAAAGTACAAATGCTGTCACTGATCATTAATATACCAGGATATTGTCAGTGTATTGCTGTGCCTTCTGAAAAAAAAAGACATGAATCAGAATCAAATTTTAATATCTAAAATATTTACTACATATTATATTACAAGCCTTTCTTATAAAGTAAGATGTTTAGAAAATACATTTTTTAAAAAGAGAAGTGAAACTAGGAAGCAGTTTAGCAAATAACTAAAGATAAATGGAGTCAAATGTTTCCTAACCATCCCTAACAGGTCAGTGTCATTATGAATTCTCAATTAAATATAAAATAAGACCTAAGATTAAGATTTATTTATCTGTCTAAAAGTCAAAAGTGAGAAGCATTACATAACACTTGACGAAAGTTACAATCCACAAACTTCATGTATACTGTAAAATCCATATATATTTTTTAGTTTTTATCTATCTATCTATTTTTTTTTTTTAATTTAACCTTAAGTTAACCAGGCAATCCATAAAGAACAGATTCTTATTTACAATGACGGCCTGCCAAGAGACTGAGTCACATATTGTAGCTCATGCAAAACAAAACAGCAACCCAACTCACCAACATAAAAACATTTCATACATATTCTAAGCTGTAACACAACTATACAGTATAGGCTTAAGTCGATTAATTATGCAATACCTTGCTGACAGAAACTAGAGAATCTACATCTGCTGCTGCCTCACAGTCACAATCATGTCTGCTCGCCAATTTCCCACCAGCCCTCAGTGACAACCCTGTGGATGGTGAGTGTGATAATGGATAGTTCTAATGGTCAAGCCTGGACCGCACATTAGGAATCCGGTCGATTCTCAGTATTGCACACAGGAAGTGCTGCCAGCAATCAATGCTAGGCTAATGTGCGAAAAGGAGTAAGTTGAATGTCAGTCCTGCTGATCAATAACTATTCATTTTCAGCAACCACATTTCCACAAATAGGACACTTAATATTGTGTGATTGGATAATTACCATGCCCAATTAAGGATGTGTGACACTAAGCGATGGATGGTAGATGGAAAACATCTGCCACAAGGTACTAATGGAGACACACGCCAGACTCTGATCGACAGCTGGGAGATGGATCTTGATGTCTGCAAACTGTGGGACGCCAACTAAACCTGCAGGAGTCAGATAATCCTCTCTCTACCTTCACGGCACCAGAGATAATGGATGTCCATCCTCTCAGATTCTGCTCTAACAGGAAAACACTGCTCTAAAAGGAAAAGGACACAACCACTTTACAGCCACTGCATTTGTGGCTAATACTCTGCTTTTTAAGCATGTTTTTTTTTTTTTTTTTAATTACTGGCTGTTTTTGGATTTTTTCAGAAAAGCAACAAATGCTGTCGCCTTTTTCATCAAAACAGACATGCTTTTTTATTTGGGCAGAAAGAGGAAGCAACTTCACTTTTCTCATTTAAATTCTGCAGTTGCTTCAATTGGTTATAATACATGAGTAGGTTCAAAAACATTCCAAGACAGAGAGAGAGAGAGAGAGAGAGAGACAGACAGAGAGAGAGAGACAGAGAGAGGCAGAGGGAGAGAGACAGAGAGAGAGAGAGAGAGAGAGAGAGAGAGAGAGAGAGAGAGAGAGAGAGAGAGAGAGAGAGAGAGAGACAGAGAGAGAGAGACGGAGAGAGACAGAGGGAGAGAGACAGAGAGAGAGAGACAGAGAGAGAGAGAGAGAGAGAGAGACAGAGAGAGAGAGAGACAGAGAGAGAGACAGAGAGAGACAGAGAGAGAGAGACAGAGAGAGAGAGAGACAGACAGACACAGACAGACAGAGACAGACAGAGACAGACAGACAGACAGACAGACAGACAGACAGACAGATAGATAGATAGATAGATAGATAGATAGATAGATAGATAGATAGATAGATAGATAGATAGATAGATAGATAGATAGATAGATAGATAGATAGATAGATAGATAGATAGATAGATAGATAGATTTAATCAAATAATCACATTTAGAGTGCACTTCATTAACTACTATCTCTCTCTCTCTCTCTCTCTCTCTCTCTCTCTCTCTCTCTCTCTCTCTCTCTCTCTCTCTCTCTCTCTCTCTCTCTCTCTCTCCGTCTCTCTGTCCTGGAATGTTTTTGAACCTGCTCATGTGTTATAACCAATTGAAGCAGCTGCAACTCATTTAAATTCTGCAGTCGCTTCAATTGGTTATAACACATGAGCAGGTTCAAAAACATTCCAGGACTAAGGCGACAGAAGGTCAGCGCAGATTATCTTGTCCCAGGTTGAAGTGGCTTCTCAGTCTAATTCCTTCCCATCCAGCTGATTTGATATCAACCCCTGCTGATAATGTCCACATCTTTATTTATTTATTAAATCTCTACACTCAAACTCCTGCAAAGCACTGGAACATTAGAAGCTACATGTAGCCCACTCATCCTGTAAGGCAGAGCTGACTTTTTGACACAACACACAACATGAACCTTTCAGGTCATGTGTTCTGGTCATAAGATTGTTATCAGGTACAATCCAGTCATAAAGCTTCATCCAAGATCTAGATCTAACCATAAACTGGCTCTTTGCTATTTCTTCTATAAACTCCAAGCTAATATATTTGTGTAACACATAATGATTCTAGATTCCTTTAATGTCATTCAACCTATACCAGACAGGTACTTTGTTTATGTCTGGCCCAACAACAACATTCTTAAATTAAAACATGTACATAAGAGATTTTGTACATAATATGTCATAACTCTACAATTAAAATAAATAGATAAATGCATAAAAACAATGCATTTAAAAAAAAAAAAACTAGTCCTAAAAAAGTACAGAAGTGCTTCATAATGTTTTTTCAAATTTACATTACAGTCAAGCTCATACTGTAATAAAACTCTGTAGTTGTATCTCTTATTTAAAGTATAAGATACCATCTATAATTTTTACTTAGTTGGATTAACCAAGAAGATTATTAACAGGAAAAGACAGCATCTACTGAAATCTAATATTATGTGTAACTAATGCCCTATCATATTTTTAATAGATAGATATTGCTTGTTTCAAATATAAATATATTTCTTATTATCTGTCAGTACTGGAGGCACTGGAACAGATTACAATGATATATAGGCTGATGTCGAACACATTTATCTCAGAACCATATTATTTATAATGTCAAATGATGTAAGGTGTCTGAGATATATTTACATATATTATAGATAACAAAGATATACAAGCATAATACTGCTTCATGAGGGCTTTTCTGTTATTGTTGTTGAATTGCATCTTAGTATTAAAACAAATACAACTATGATGAAATTAACTACAGCACAAAATAGTATTGAAATACATTCATCATTATAATAGGACATGATCTGAATAGCTCTTTATTTGAATTATTTTCCTTTTTATTTAGTAGAAAATACTGATAACCATTAAAACTGGCCTTAAATGGAAAGACATAATTTGGAGGTCTCATAATATTGATTATCCGCATAGATACAGGCTACCAAGGACATGTGTGTGCAGAGAGACACCTCTGTGCGTTAAAACATTGTCAATTGTATTCATTTTCATTTTTTCTCTTCTTCACATTCCAACAGAAAATGAAGCATCTACCAGTTTTAGCAGTCTCACAGCTGCAGTGTATGAAGGACAGAGAAACTGATGAGGCTTCATAAAATCAGTATAAAACAAAATATAGTGGCATAGTAGTGTCTATAATCCTAAATTGCATATTTTCCTCATTCAAGCTGGTGATATTTTTATGAGTCTGGGAATAATAGTTGCTAAATCATGGCAGCTTTGTAAAATGTGACTTTCTAAAACAGTATTTATAAGATACAAACTAGTATTTTAATTTATACGAACAAATATGAAAGACAACAGAAGCTTAAGAGAGGTTTGGGAAGACTACATTGTGGAAATTCATAATACAGAAAATGTCAAGGCTGCCTTCTGCTTTATATTTTATAAGCACCAAGAGAGATAATAAACACTTTCAACATGGGCCTTAATGTAGAATGCAATTGCTGAAAACCCCACCCAAAATATACTTTAATGTTTGACTTAATTTCACTTTATTTCTCTTTGAAAGAAAGTTTGTTTGAATAGCAATAAAAGCAATTTAATATTAAGGTTGAAGAGACTTTACCTCTACAGCAGCATTTCAGACGTGTGTTCAAAATAGTACATGTATTCAGTGATAATAATAAAAAAAAAAAAGAAAATCTATTGAGATCTATCTGTTAATGCATTTTAACCCCACCAGATAATGTGTTTAAATACAACCTTAGCCTTTTATGTTTGATGGAACAATTACTGGGCCATAAATGTTTATCATTCTTTGGCAGAAAACAAGCTGAAACCATTAACCAGCGTGCAAAAGCTGACCCTATTAACAGGTTTTCCCCCAGTAGAGTTTTCATTTTACTACTGTGTTTCTCCTTCTAAAGCATTGGCAGAGGTGGACAACATGTAGAGTAATAAAGGATTCTGTAATTCACGTCTTTAGGAAAATAAGGATCTGCTTTTCTGTAAATGTTTTATGTGTCTCATTGTTAAACACAGCCTCAACTGCTCTGAGTTAATTGAAAAGGAATAAAGAAAACCTATTACAGAAATCATAAAAGAGGGAGAAAAAAAATGTCTGCGTGCCAACTGCTCCAGTTTTGGCATGCATGCCTTTTACAGTGCAATCATTCATTCATTGGATGCATTCAAATGAAAATCTGAATTTTGGCCAGAGATGGGAAACATTTTCTCCTGCTTTAACAGGAAGCACAAAAGGCTGTTAAATGTTCTGCTTTAATAAGGAGCATAGTCTGTCTGGCTGCGTAGCTTCAGGGTTTCTGTTTACTCTATACGTTGTTTGTGCTGTGCAGGTGACAAAATGGTTGATTTATTAGAACTGGGATTACAATTATTTTTCTTTAAAACGTAGTGTGCTAAAATTATTTCAATGCCCGATGCAGGTCACACCTGACTCTAATGGGAATGAAGAGGGTTCCTACAACATGCTGCCACTTTAATACAGTCTGACTTGTTATCAAAAACATCAACATGTTTTTAATATTACAAGCACAGCATCTTTTAAAAAGCTTCATCCCCTTTGACTGAAGAGCTTAGTGTGGAATAATATCCAGGCTAAAAGCTTTTTACAGCTAGAGGTGTATCTTTTGGTTCAGCTGTAGTGTAGAATAGATAAAGAGACAAAAACAGTAGATGGTAAACAGAGAACAACAGAATAAATGTTCAGGATGAGGTTTTGACTCTTACACATGTATGTGTTTTGGTTAGCTTTGGAGTGGATACATATGGATGTTAGGGGTTATATAGTGACTCACTTTAGTATCCACAGGGAAATTCAGCCTCTGCTGTTACCTATACTCACACACAGTATCTACCATTAGCATTAGCATTAGGAGCAGTGAGCTGATACTGAAGTAACTTGAGGACCAGTTGCGGACCTTCATCAATACTTGTTTTGGATCAGTACAATGGTAAGGGGTACTGACATAGTCACATACAGTACGTATGTATGTATGTACTGTGTGTATGTATGTAAGTACGCATGTATGTGTGTATGTATGTATGTATGTATGTATATATGCATGTACGTATGTATGTACTGTATGTACGTATGTATGTATGTATGTATGTATGTATGTATGTATGTATGTATGTATGTATGTATGCATGTACGTATGTATGTACTGTATGTACGTATGTATGTATGTATGTATGTATGTATGTATGCATGTACGTATGTATGTACTGTATGTACGTATGTATGTATGTATGTATGTATGTATGTATGTATGTATGTATGTATGTATGTATGTATGTATGTATGTATGTATGTATGTACGTATGTATATATGTATGTATGTACGTATGTATATATGTATGTATGTACGCATGTATGTATGTATGTATGTATGTATGTATGTATGTACGTATGTATGTATGTATGTATGTATGTATGTATGTATGTATGTATGTATGTATGTATGTACGTACGTACGTACGTACGTACGTACGTACGTATGTATGTATGTATGTATGTATGTATGTACGTACGTATGTATGTATGTATGTACGTATGTATATATGTATGTACGTATGTATGTATGTATGTATGTATGTATGTATGCATGTACGTATGTATGTACTGTATGTACGTATGTACGTATGTATGTATGTATGTATGTATGTATGTATGTATGTATGTATGTATGTATGTATGTATGTATGTATGTACGTATGTATATATGTATGTATGTACGTATGTATATATGTATGTATGTACGTATGTATGTATGTATGTATGTATGTATGTACGTACGTACGTACGTACGTACGTACGTACGTATGTACGTACGTATGTATGTATGTATGTATGTATGTATGTATGTATGTATGTATGTATGTATGTACGTACGTACGTACGTACGTATGTATGTATGTATGTATGTATGTATGTATGTATGTATGTACGTACGTATGTATGTATGTATGTATGTACGTATGTATGTATGTATGTACGTACATACGTATGTATGTGTGTATGTATGTATGTAATGAGCTATAATACTGAAAGTGTGTCTGTGTGTATTTCTATTCCTATCTTTATGGGGACATTAATATGTTTACACTGTCATACCATGGGAAACTCTGACACTATGGGGACCAAAATGCAGGTCCCCACAAGGGTAAAATGTAAATGTAGGTCCCCACTCGTAAAATATAAATGATGTGGCCCTGTTACGGCCCTGTGGCCTCTGTATGTATCTGTGTGTGTGTTTTGCTCTGCTGTCTCTCTCCAGGTCCTGCCTCACCACTCATTGCCCTCACCTGTGGCCAATGAGTGGGCGTGTCTTACGGCCCTGTGGCCTCTGTGTGTATGTGTGTGTGTGTTTTGCCCTGCTGTCTCTCTCCAGGTCCTGCCTCACCACTCATCGCCCTCACCTGTGGCCAATAATGAGTGGGCGTGGCCGTGAGGTGCATGCAGCATATAAGCCTGGAGAGAGCTGCAGTTCGGCCCGGTGGGCCTTGGTGTGAGGACGTGTGTGGCTGGTTTGCCAAGGACTGGTGTTGACTTCTGTCTGACTACCTGGCTGAACGGCTCTCAGTGTGGGGAGCTCGCTGTGAGTTGAGTACTTTTCCTCAGTTTGTGTATAATTTGTTTGGGTAATAAAAGGACTCTTTTGCTTTGACCACGTATCAGTCTGTTTTTCCCTGATTTCCCATATCCATGTTACTCCCCTCACCCCCTATGACAATTGGGGACGTAACAGGCCCTATGAATACATGAATTTGTTTTTTCCAGAAGTCCTCATAAAGGTACAGTTTAGTCAGACGTCTCACCCCATGACAAGAAGCAGCATAGTTAAAAAAATCTGACATGTTTATTATTTAAAGTAAAAGGGTTAAGACAAAGGGAGATCACAGTAAATATTAATATTTATAACAGCACGTTTTTACCCGAAACCATTATTTTTCATATCGTACATTCTTGACAGACTGTATATCCAGATTAGATCTTAAAAATACAGTTTGCTAATGTCAATACACAGCACCTTCATACATAAGAACACGACATACTAAATCTCTACATTGGCAAAGTATCGATTAATGTCATTTAACTGATTTGTTTCAGTAAACTGGATACAGCAATTGTCCTGAGTTTGAAACCTGCATTCAGAATAAAATATGTTTTCGGCATATTAATGTCATTTTGATGCCACAAATTAACCACTCATCAGTTTTTACTGATGTCAATAATTATTCATTTTCTCTTTTTGTTTCTGTTTTTTTCCCCCTGATTCTTGTTTATATTTAGCAATAAAATTTGCATAGTTTTCTGAAATGTTTCTCATTCATGCCACAGGCTTTATTTCCTGGTGCAGGGATGAAGACATATGCAAATTGGACAAATAGAAAATGTAAAGTGAAGCCTTGCATATACAACTGATGGCAGCCATAAATCATCAGTTAGTTCAACAAGGTGAAATGATACTGATAGGGAGAACACAATACTTAGTGCTCAGTTTTTATTTATTGTGGCTGTTTATCACATTTGCTGAGGGAACGCTACTGGAAGGTTTTTGCACAGAATATGAAGATTGTGTTTTTATTCAGAAACTTTCTATTGAAACTCAAAGTCTTGAGCAGTTTATTAATGTATTATTATTAACAATATATTTTAAAAAAATCTGTTTTTAAAATGTACTGATTCAAGTAAAATGTTCTCATGCAGTACTTCATCTACAGATTTTCTAAACACCTTTTCTCTGCCAGGCTGTATGTTTTTCTGCATCTTTCATGTTAAGGACTGTGACGTGGCAGCTGCGAAAGTGTCGGAGAGCTGCACACAGTGTTGTGACATTCAATCACTTTGACGTGGGAAATGAGTCTTTGTGGGTCTTGAGGAGGAAAACCCGAGGAAAAGATGCGAGTCCCACAGGGGGATAACAGATCACTGACACATATCAGCTCTCTGATATCTGACTGATATGATCGTGTGGTTACATTATTGTTGACACTCGTGCATTTTTAGTTCCAGATGGTTATCTCTGCCAAGAACTCATTGTTTTTTCACTCTCAAGCCTTGGAGAGGCTGCACATTGTTCATTAAGACTCCATAATTTATTTAACTTGTTGATCATTTTGTGTGCATTTCATGCGTACATAATTGGAGGTCATAATTGGCACATGTTAGCAAGTGCACTTAACAGTGATGCGTGGGTCGATGTATAAACGACCCACAACCGACCGCTTTGTCAACTAACCCAGCCGCAGCTCGGATCGCAATAAATATATTTGAAAAGGACAGACCCTACCAGCATTTAAAAAAAAAAGTGGTCAGTGGTCTTTATGAACATTGCATGACCTTACTCATGTACCCGCATTTATTTCTGTTAAAAACCGATGTCATTGCTTGCGCGCAGCATCTAAATCAGGGTTCAGCAACCTGTAACACTCAAAGTTTCACAACCTGCGATGAACTTTCCCCCGGATCTTCACCTCTCCTGTCTCAACCTTTGCCCCAGATCCACTCCAGACCACCTGCACCTGCAAGCTGTTGCTGATCTGCAACTACATAAGCAGGCTTGCAGTTGCCGGATCATTCAGTTTGTCACCTCCATAACCCGGACACTCAGCCTATTTCCCTCGTCACCATAACCTGGACATTTCTTCCACCACCACGGACTCTGGCTGATCCAGGTTTTGTGTTCTGTCTGTGTCTTTGTCATAATTTTGGTTCTGCTATTTATTAAATCTGTTCTCCCTTCAGCACTGAGCATCTGAGTCCTTCCTTCACCTCACCCTCCCATGACACAAAGAGCCAGTTGAACCCGGTTTCCACGGAAAAACAAAGACACTGGGAGCTGCTCATCATCTTTAAAAGTCTCAGCCAATGTGTCCCAAACCTTACTTTTCTGTTTGGATCTTTCCGTAGCTTCCATTCTCCCAACTTGACTTCCTCTCTCGCTCCCTTCATACCGTAGGATAATGACGACGTTGTACATCACCAAAGGGTATTTACCAGGTTATTTTAATATTTATCTCAAAGGACCCGACCAATCGCAACCTGAATATCATTAAAATTATTTTTCAATGATTCATCGGGTCAGCTGGCACATCACTGGCACTTAAATAAACAGGGTGAATAGGTTAGTATTATACGTGACTGGACAAACAGTTCCAGATCTAACAGCTGCTGTAGGCAAGAGTTCAATTTAGACCAATATGTGGTAAGTGTTAATTTTGTAGTGAAAAGATCTTATCAGTTGGAAAGTTCAAAGGCGATTGGAGAGAGTTGTTCAGGCTAACGGGACTGCTGCGAGTACATGAAAAGTGAAGCAACGTGCAGGAGGCTGCATTAGTGCCATGTCTTCATGAACTTGGAAAATCTGTAGGTTATGGCACTGGAGAAGCAACATAAGGCTGTGGTCCTGTCAACTTATGAGAAGACAATTAAACTACAGGGGGCATGTGATCAAGAAACCTACTGGACTGCACAATGAAAAAGCAAACAATGAAGTGACAATTAGGAGTAATTTACACCCTGCACACATATAGTGTGGTATATAAAAGGCAACACATACCATTTAATGGCAATTATATACCATGCAATTAGGCAATGGCCATGAACATTTCTTCATGGCTGCAGAGAACAATTTTTGTTCAAAAATACTTTCACAAGAAGATTAGTCTAGAATGTGCCAGTTGCAAAAATATAAATTCAACCCAACAAAGCAGAATTAAGAGGTTGCCTGTCTGTCTGTCTGTCCATCCATCCATCTACCTACGTTTAAACTCAAATAAATAATCAAAGAGCACTTGACGTGTCTGAAAGGAGAGTTTAAAACCCCTCCTGACCTGCAGAACAACCTATTTTGCCTGTTGTCTTTCTCTACAGCAGCTTGAGCATATCAATTAAAAGCCGATAATTACTACTCTTTATGTTTTCATTCAAGTCGCATAAGAGTCTTAGTGTACTTCTAACGATCATGTAATGACAGTTACACAAGACACACAATCCTGTTTCCTCTCAGAAAATATCATCATTGTATATTTCGCTTTTTCTGGTGGCCATGATAAAGGTGAAGCCTCTGTGGTAATGTTTCCAGCCTGAACATCAGTCTTTTCCATTATTTCCCATCCATTATCACTGAAGGTCAAGAAGAAACATCGGTAGTCGAGTAGATTCAGATTCCTTGTTCCTGTTGGGCGACTCAGATTTTCACCGCTTCACCTGCCGTGTTTCTTTGATTGAGTGCGTATGTGTGTGAGGCTGTGCATGGATGTGGTCGTGGCTGTGCATAGCGTTGAGAAGGAAAGTGAGTCGAGGGTTTTGGCAGCAGACATACAGTAGATAGTTCTTATTCTGCCTGGCAGGGCAGACAGAGAGCGGGAATGATAGGAGAGAAGTGTACGGGTCTTCTAGGGCTAGTGATGCACATCTAAGGATGACCTTGGAGGTCTGAAGAGGAAGGCTGAGTGAAATTTTCAGAGAACATGAAGAGGAAGGATACAAAACCTGCCTGTCATGTGTCACTGTGATGACAAGCAGTGTGGGCCAAGTCTACTTTCATGTAGCCACAAGCTGCAATTCAAAAAAAGAAAAGAAAAGTACATGCTGTACAAATGTAATCCATTAGGAATGTTTTTAGTGTGCTGTTTTTGAGCTCAACTGTGTTACACATGGTGCTGCTGTCTGTATGTTTAGAGGATGTGACAGTTATTACCGTTCTATAACCATTGTCAAGCAAAAAAAATCATGCTGCCACATTACAATATAGTTAAATTTTATATTATGCAATAGAAAAATCCATCATAGAACATGTATTATTCCCTTCTAAATGAAAAATAAATAAATAAAAATAAACCCACACTTCACTGCTCTTATGGTGAAAGCATATGTTATAGTGCTGTGGCGTAAATGTTCTGTCCTAGGCTTCTTTGCAAGGATAGTCCTACAAAGGAAGTATTTTTGTTTTGTTTTATTCTTTACTCTGCTGGAAATACATGACAAACTGTTTCTGCATTGCATATGGTGTATTGCTTTGCATTTTTTCTCAATTTCTTGTTCTTAGTTTGTGTTTTTTAGCTCATTTCCTTTTTTTTCTCATTTATCCAGTTTGTCAGTTAAAGTGAAAAAGACATGAGTCTAGCAACAAGGCAAATGGAAGCAGAATAGCATTAAATCATGGACGCGGATGTGAAAATCACAAATTTAAGAAAATTGATTAAATTCAAGGTGTTTTTCTTTGTGGAAGGGCAGCCATCTGTACTTGCTGAATTACACTGATGGTCACATTTGTCCAAAACTGCCCTACTTAGCAGATCAATATCAATACAAGGCAGAAACAGCACAGTGGGTTTGGTTTCAGACAAAATAAAGAGCTTCAAGGGAAAACAAAACCCTTTGAACTAAAGAATACAAGGAGAGACGATTTGACATTGAAGTTTTCTCCTCTGGAAGCTTCAGCTCATGTAAACATACACTATCTAGTTGAATAATGTGCCATTTAGTCATATGTACTAGTCTGTGCAAACACCAGGTGTCCATAGCCAAGTCGTGGATGGGTTGTGATGACATTTTGTAAAGATGTCTAGACATATTCATCCAGGATATGTCTACAGTTTCTTCTTATATGCTCAGGTCTTTGCACTGGCTTCCTGTCAACTCAGAGAATAGACTTTAAAACAGCTCTGCTTGTCTGTCAGTCTGTCCACAGTCTAGCACCACAGTGCATGTCTGACATGTTGGTCCCATATGGACCATCCCCGACCCTGAGAACCTCAGGGACAGGCTATTTGCTGGTGGTCAAAGTCAGGACTAAACATGGTGAAGCTACATTTCAGCTCCATGCAGCTAAACTGTGGAATAGTCTTCCTCATGACATCAGACAGGCTTCAAATCTGAACATTTTTAAATCTAGTCTGAAAACGGCTCTGTTCAACCACGCATAGATCAACTGAAAGGGTTCTAGCTCCACTCTTCTCTTTTACTTTATTTTAAATGATCGATATTCATGTTTTTTATTGATTGTGTTTTAACTGTAATTATGTGTTTTTAACTTGTCTCTTTTTCTATTTTTGTAAAACACTGTGAATTGCCCGGTGTATGAATTGTGCTATATATATAAACCTCGCTTGCTATCTGCCTGTTTCCAATCCAGTGGGATGTCAGTCTTGGGGAAGATCAGACCATCGAGTGGGTGGGAGAGGAGGGTAAACATAGTCACTGAGCTCGTGCATCACCATGTTTTGGATACATGAGCTAATGGTGAACTTGATCAACATCATTATGTTTAGACACATGGACCAGTGATTGTATTATCTATATTATTTTATATGAACTTAGATTTCCTGGTGTTAGTCAGTTAACTGCTGCATCATCTTGCTGTTTATACTTGACTCAATACAAGTAAAACCTTCTGATTCCAGAATCCAGTGACTCCATCTTTTGTCTCAGTGTATAACACAGAATTTTTCAATTGCATGCTAATGCCAAGATGACATGTCATATGTCCTCTACGAGTCCTGCTTCAGGAAACATCTCTAGTTTTGTCCATTAAGATGTGGAATGAACTAATGGAGCTTCCACCAGACAGGAACCTGAAACTGCAGCTCACACACACTGACCTTTATCCTTTATGGGCAGTAAATATCCTGTTGTGTCAAAATGGATGATCAAATTCCTTGGTTTTCACAAACACCTATTTTTGTGCGTCAGGTTTTGCCACATAATCAAAGGCAGATGAGATCAACACTTTGACTGGTAGTCTATGTGTCAGCCTTTCACCCATACCACCACAATTTGATCTCATTATTTCCCAGAAGCAAGCCCAAATGTTTCACTGATGGTAAGCAGAATATTTATTTCAGTCATTACAGCTGACAGTTATGTCATTACCAGGCTAATTCTCAAATGATTCACCCAGTCTAAAGGTTCTTATATGACCAAAGTCACAATTAGTTGTTGGCTGATATACCCTTGAGCAGGGCAATTAACCTCCCACATTTGGTCCCCAGGCACCATTGCAAACCTGCTGCTTCTAGTTTGCAGTATGTGGTGTGTGCATGTAATAGAAATTGGTTAAATGTAGAGGTTGGTAAAAAAAATAATAATAATAATTTAAAAATACTACATACTGACAATAATGGGATAGAGAATTAATTTAACTGATTTATAATTAAGTAACTGAATTGAAATCTGACCTGAGGCCAAGTGGTGCATGTGTGCTCAGAAATAGGTCAAAATGTCTATTCCATGATAAGGGTTATAAAGTACACACTTGTCCTTCAAACACACGCTATAAACATTTAGAAGGAACATACTGCTGCTCTACTAGAGGATAAAAGAATAAAAGAAAAATACAACTAGTCACAGTGGGGGGTACGTTGCCTATTACAGAAAAAGTGACTCATGTTGCGTTCAGGGGTTCCTCCCAAGGCGAGTCTGGAAGATTCATCCACAGGGACAAAAATCAATGCCCAACCTGAAGAACTGTAGGTGACAAAGCATCATCATATCAAACCAAATCTGGTTTACCCTGTATGAGATAAACGGTTGTGATGGGCTCCGCCAGATCATCGCTGAGTGAAAACCAGTTTGAATGGGATCAGCGCCAGACTGATCCGCCAGAGCAAATCACATCCTGGCACCGTTGGATGTTTCTGGTTCTCAGGCTAGATGACAGTAGCATAACAGTCATTTATAAACCACTTTATTTTTTTATGTTTCTTTCTCATTGTTTTTTTTTCTCTTAATTTTGGAAGATGGTGTGGGAAAATGTTTTTAAAAAATCATAAGTGGGTGTTGAGTCATAGAAGGTTGAGAACTCCTGATCACTATTGCCCTACACTTACTGTTTGAGTACAGTCATACATCAGCGTTGTGTATTGAGACAGAAGATGAGGGCTTTTACAGCAGACATATAGTTTGTTTAGAATTTACAGAAATGCTGGGCTATTAATAATTCAATGTATTTATGTAGTAGCAAAGTAGATCAAAAGTAAAAGGCAAAAAGATGAAGAAGTAGACAAGCTGTGGGAAGAGGGTCAAAGTCGGTCGGCTGCAGGGCCATCAGAGAATACGTTTTCCTAATGAAACGTTCAGCACTGTGCTTATTGATGGAACAGACTTTTGTTAGATGGGCTGTGTCTGACTTGGAGCTGATTATTAAAACAGTTCACACAATGATGTGTGCTTGCCCTTTTCATGGTTCATTAACGCAATGAGATGTCCTTCCATATGCAAGCCGCAGCTCATTAAGCTAGCCATTAAGTCATGCATGGTATGAGAAAATGATTGAAAAATACAAATGTGCCATTGAAGATAATGACAACTTACTCTTGTTAAAAAGCTTTGGTTAAAAAAAAAAAACACACACCTGCAAAGAAAATGATAAAGAAAATGCAAGGTTTCTATTATCTGACAATAAAAATGTCATTATGTTTACTGTGGCAAATAAAAAAGGAATTGCATTTCATTTTCATCCATGCATGGATTGAGTGCAAGCAGGCAAAGATGTTCAAAGCACATACACAGGTGTGTATTTCATCTGGAACAGAATCCAATCTGAGCTGTGACCATATGTTAATACACAGCAGATATTAATCTGCATGCTTTCATCTGCCATGCTTTGTCGCTTCCTTGTGTGAAAAGGGAAGAGGGATCAAACCTTTATTTTTCTGTCTGAACAAATACACAACAATATTTCCCCATGGAAAAAGAAGCCAATAGTTAACAGTATATATGTGACCTACTCTAATGATATTGTTAATCAATTGTAAAAAATAAAAAATAGACCTACATTCCTTGACTTCATCAATATTATTTATCAAAAAAGCAATAAATATAGATGCAGAAATAGATAGATACAAATCCATTATCAAACTCTGTCAGCAACCACAACAAGGACTGTGCACATATGAAAGAACCGCTGCACTCAAAGTGTTTTTTATTTGCAATACACTTAATTTTGTTTGTCATCTTCAGTATTTGAAAGCTTACAGAGTTAGAGAAAGGTGCACGATTATCCATATGAGTAGTTAAGCCCACAGCAAACGGGGGAGGCATTCATGATGAGTCACAAGAGACTGATTATATAAACTAATCCCACAGTGAAGCTAAAACCAAGAACAATCTGTGGATGAGTAGGAGGCAGTTGGGTTAATATGATATTTAATGTAGTTTAATAATATAGGGCAAGTCAAGGTAACCTACATTCAGCCACAAAAATATCAACACAGAACAGATTAAAGGAACTAATAATGTAACCCCAAATAAGTTATGATACCAAGGTGACGTACAGAAGGCTCACACTCATCTACTTTCATTTTATAGGGAATAAGAACTCTAAATGAGAATAAGAAAACATATTTATTCTTTATTGGGTAAAATGACTGAGTGGTGAAGAACATGAATCTATTTATTACAGTTACAGTAGAATAAATAATATATTTGTTACCATTCAAGTGTATAAAATGTATCCTACAGCAAGCAATGAAGTTTCAAGTTATTTATTTATTGTGAGTTATTTGATTTATTTGGCACCCTGATCCTCTGTGGAATCCCATTTCATCCTATTGTATGTATGAAACATGCATATTTGGAAACAAAAATGTTGTAGCCTTGAGTTGACTTGAATGATTTTCACCAGTACATGACAAACAAAAGTCAATGCCGGAATGTCATTTATACTAGCAATGAGAAATGTCTTTTTTTTCCCCCTGAACTGTAGTTATCAAATTCATGTTTATGTATAGAAATATATGTAGCGTCTTATGAAAGAAAATAACAAAAAGCAATAGTATGTTCTCTTTAAGGTCATGAAAATTAATATAATTATCATCAGGAGGAAGTTATAGATAGATGTCAGTTGCATATTTTCTTTTTTTTTTTTTTTTTTTTTACCGCAGCTCTCTCTCTATATATATATGTAATTAAAACACTGCCCATGAGAAACACAATCTTTTGAAAATATCTGAATAAAGATGATATTCTTAATATGAGATGCCTTCATCCAAAAGTGCCGACACCCATACATAATGGCAGATGGTGTCTTTTTTTTCTGGCAGTCCCCGGCAGTCACATCATCTATCTGCTGATGACAGGAGCGATTTTAATAATGTACTCATGAACGCTTCCTGTTTCATAAAGTGCCCTTGACGGTCACCTCGACTGTCTCCGGCTGCAGCACAGGGTGATGGACTTTGGGTGGAATCATCTGTGCAGTGTAAGGAGTTTTTCTTTCTTGATATCAACAGCTTTGATATCCTTTTCTTCTGCTATAATAGGAAGCTGTGTGTGTATTGATGTGACACTTGTGCACTGATTGTTACTGCCCACCCCCCCCACCCCTCCTCCTTCATGGCTGCCATATATCTAGCAACTGTCCTTTAAATGGTCAGTAATGTGGCTTTCTGGTCATTCAACCCCTTCACTTCCAATTATTCTCCCTTCATGTTCTCATAACCTACAACATTTTTTGACTCCAAATGCTCCCCCAATTGACATTTCCACAGACCCTTTTTGTCACTGAGCTTGATGAGTATGTAGAAGAGGTGACTAATCGCAGACCCTGTCTTGATCTCATATCCACAGTGACTGGGTTAAAGCCTATGTAGAATAGCAGCAGAGGGAAAGGGAAAAGCTCAGTGCAGTGCAGGAAGTGATGGTCACTTGTGTGATTGGCTTTGACAGAAGCTCATAGTGAATTTCTCCTTTAAGCTTCTGATGTTGTTTCTTAGTGTCTTGTTGACCTTGTGTACTTTCAGACTAGCAAGGATCTATGAATGCTGCATTGAGTCCTATTCTTCCTGTTCAGACATCGATGTTGAAACATGAGTGAAATTATAAGAAGATTTTTACAGTTCACTTTTTTTATATCTACGTCATAATACTGGAAATTATGACAAACTGAGGTGTTTTTACATGACTGATTTGGTGCCTACAGCTGAGGAATAGTCTGTCTCCACATTAAAGTTGTCATTCCATCATTATTTCATTAATATTGCTGTGTTCTCCATTGCTATTTAATTCACTATGTGTTGGTTCTATTTAAAAAAAAACATCCGGATTGCTTTGTCTCCAGCTGTTTTTGCACGGTAGAAAAATAACTTGAGGTCGAACAACAGAGTTTATCGGTACTTCCTCATACATGTCCATGACGCGGTGATGAAGCGTCTCTGATTGGCTCAGAATGCGTGAAGGAACACTCACCCCTCCCCTCTCTGTATGTGTTTACCTTTACCACAGTAGCATCCAGCTAGGTTTTGCGCTGTTGCTTGTTCTGAAAACGTACAGGGGGGAAAAAACAAGGTTTTATTTCCACAGAGAGCACATGAAACACTTTGATCCGCCATTTTTTTCAAGTTTGTGCAGCAGCTACTGTGGCGACGTCTTCTCTTGTAGATGCTAATGCTAATGCTACTTCAGATTTGCTGCTATGGAGGATGAGCTTAACCCCACATGGGTGACGCTAAACTCCATCTGATGTCAGATGGACCGGCTTTTTCTGGGCCCCTCGTTCCTCTTGTTGTTTTCTGTGAATGCTGTATGCAGCCAGTGGAGGTAACAAACCACTTTCAAAGGAAACGTGTGTTGGTAAGTCGGGGTGACCCATCAGATTCTAAAATGAGCGTGGAAAAGTGTTTTTCAGCAGAATGACACCTTCAAATATCTCGGTAAGTTGATTGGACCAGTATTTTCTGAGATATTAATAATTTTGGAAGACAATTACTTTACGATCATAGAGGTATGGTACCACATTGCATGACGGGAAATTAAGTTCAAAAGAGGATCGGCACTTTTACTCCTACAGTCCTGACATATTGGTAATAACATTGGTGCCTGTAGCCTGGGCCACCATTAAGGGAGGTAAACATGACAAATTCATGACACCCAGCATTGCCGCAGGGCCCATACAGCAGTGGAGTGGGAGTGGGAGAGTTACAGGAATAGTAAAGCATCTTCAGTTTGCACTGCTCCGACATTCATGGATCTTCTGACTGGACTACTTTAACAGTCTTTTGATTTACATCCTTCAAAAGAAAAATGTATGATCCTGAATGGTTTAGGTCCAGAATATATGAATGACATAATCTGGAATATAAGGGGAGCAATTGTGCAAAATAATGCATGAGCATGAAAATTGGTACAGAAGTACATTTGGTTCTGCTGAACCAAAGCAAATTCTTAATGGGGCCACCATATTGGACGATTCAAAATGGCCGCCACTGAAAAATTAAGGTTTTTTTTCATTTCTAGTCAGAAAAAGCTCAGAAGACTGACCAACAAAGGACATGTCATTTATTTTAAGCATCAAAGATACTAAATCTGTATTTTATGTGATAGGATTAGTGATAAAACAAGAGCTTTAGATTGATTTAAGATGGTCACTACTGATATAATACCAAATATTGCTAATTATTGGAGTTGTCAGGAAAAGTCATGGAGAGTTCAAAATATTTATTTTGTTTTTAAATGCATTTCGTACCATATATTCATTGTTCTATATCACTTCAGTGGTCACTTTAACAGGGGTATACGTATATGTACATTTAGATTCAAAATAGTAGATGGGTGACAGGGAGACATTGTGTGAGCCGATGATTTTACTATTTCTGTACCCCTACTCAATTTTTGCCTTTGGCATATCTATCTCATACAGCTGTGTTATGGAAGTGAAATGTTCAATGGCACAAGGAGTGACAGTTTCAAATTAAGAATTATTAGTTTCATTCTGTATTTTTGCCTTTCCGTTTTAGTGCTTGTTATTATAGTCTTGTATTAGCAGCTGCTGTGTTTCCACATAATACTGTTTATTAAACATTTATTGTTAATTGGGCTTAAAATACAATAATTTACTGGAAAACTGGAAAATTCACATTCTGGTGAGGCACAACCTGATCTGTTGCTACCCACTCAGAATATAAACTAATGACACCTCTGGTCCACCATGTCATTAAACCTTCCTGCTACCTTTAATTAAGGGTCACTGGTTTTGTTTTTCACCAGTTTTCCAATTTACAAAGCACATTTTTTGGGGGACAGATGATGATTTCATGCACTGACTGAAGCTTAAATATGTGCAATGGTGAGGCATAATATAAAGTCCTGAGATGTGAAGCCCTTTGATAAATCACTTACTTATTAGTTGGATCAGAGGGTTAATCATGCAATAATCAGACAACCTAGGAGTCCACCCAAAATGGCTCACTGGTTGAAGGCTTATGAAAGGTGCTGCCATAAATGATTTTAATCCTATTATTACTGGCACAGGGGAGGGCAGGAGTCACAGCAGGTGACCTAATTTGATCTCACACTATAATGAGGATAAAGATCTTTCTTGGAGGCACAGCCAAGTATCATTAATGTGCCTCTATGGCAAACTTCAACAGGCTCCCAATGATGGGCCTATTGCTGCATTTCCAACAATAGCTCGACGTAATTCTGTACATTTAAGTGTTGGGACATACAGTATACAACCTTTGAAGTATTAGACCAAATTGCCTTTGCAAATGTGCACATCATTGTGTTGTGAAATCTATTTGCACTTGGCATCAGAGAGCGGGGGAGTCATGCTGTACATGTTAAAGGTTACTAAAGGCCTACGAGGCAGAAGCTCAGATAACATCAAATATCCTCCTGTTGAGACACTATTAATTAATAAGAGTCATGCTGAAGCAGCCTTTCCCCCATACCACATTGTGCTTACTTGCTAGGAATCGATTTGTGTCTCTCCTGCTGCCAGTATGTCTGACAGATTCTCTCTCCCCCCCCCCCCCCCCCCCCTTTTTTTTTTTTTTTGCAGTACAATGTTTATGAACAGTCTCTGTAGCTGAACTACACCAGAACAGATAAGAGGCCTTGAGCTGTCTATTGGGGTTTCTATATTAAAAAAACAACAACACTTTGTTGCTTTGCTGTTCCTTGCAAAGAATGTTGACAGGTCACAGAAATCCAAGATGTAGTATTAGATAGACTGCAACTGAATAAAACATTGATCTGATTCTTGACCGCATGTGTACTGATTGTAATCAAGTCAGAAAATGTGGCTCATATGAAAGGCATCTTTTGTTTTCTACCCGTGGTAAGAATGCCAAATTTGGAGTCATTACTTATTGCTTAAGGCAGCACAAGGCAAGGTTTCATGTAATTAAACCAGGTGTGTAATTATCTCATCACCCTCAATCATAAAATAGAGTCACAGCAGAGAACTGTCTCCTCCCTTCTACTTCACCACACCAAAATTATTATATCAAACCACAAAAATGTGCTCGTATTACTTTTATTGTTATTAAATACACTTAAATGATTTAAGTTACGCTGTGTAAATTTAACAAAACATACACTCATACAACATCTGTACAGCACCGCATATGTAGCATTAAATGACAACTTCCTTCATGACAATGTAAGTTAATTAATCACTAATCATCTGTGTGACTGAGACTGTGGATCAATGTGTTTATCAAATAACATGTATCCTTAGAAACTGTGGGTGTTTGAAAAGGGAGGATGTTTTTGGGTCTTATTGTAAAATATGTTGCATTATTACCTCTCGTTTTTGCCAGTTTGTTTGTCTGTATGTTAGATAGCAAAATAACTCAGAAACCTCTGTATGGATTTTGATGACATTTTCAGGGTAGGTTGATAATGGGGAGATCTAGAAATGATTAGATTTTGGTGGTGATGGGGGGGAGGGGTCTACCTTAGCGGAGGTCTGTGCTCTCAGAGTGCTTTTCTAGTTGTTACATGTGTTGTTAGTGTGTTAGTGTTAGTGTTTGTGCCCCTTTCAAAACTTCCAATTTTACATAATATAAATGGAATATGTAATGTTCTTACTTGGATCATTTAAATATGTATGTAAATAAAATGAATGAATGTTGGTAGTTATGATGCGGTCAATGCAACATGTGCATATTACAATAATTTTGAGAGCAAATCTAATCAGTTCTAAGAAGACAAAACTGCACATTCCAACCAAAATAATATCCCAATACCTTCCACTACAGTGGACAAAAAACAGCAAATATGTCCTGCACAATTATATATCTAATCCACACAGATTAATGTAATGTATATTAATGTTCTGCTGCAAAAAAAAAGATGTGGTGCCAAAACTATGGAGGAGGATCTTATCCCTCTGTAGACCAAAAACTACTTATACTAAAGTAAATACAACAATTATAATTTCCATGTGATTAAACCATAACTATGAATATACTATTTTTTTGCAGTTAGATTTTCCAAAACCTGACACACTTGGCCTTAAGGGGGTCATAACCCACATTTATTTGTATATTTTACCCCTCACAATACAAAAAGTTTAAATTTGAACTCACAAATTTGAACTTTATATTCATTTAGTCAAAAATCAAGTACATTTCTACTTGACTTTGCATAAAATTTGCACATATAAAGTCCAGACGTCCAGTAAACATTTCTCAGAGTATTATATGTATGTATAATAAGTATAGTATGTAAGGTTTGCATTTGTTTGTCAGCAGCAGCGGTTACAATATGTACAAACTTCAGTGGTTTTCAAATCCAGTCCTCAAGTACCACTATCCTGCATGTTTTAGACGTTTCCCTCTTCCAGTACACCTGGTTCAATAAATGATCAGCTCATCATCAAGCTCTACAGAAGCCTAATAATGATGTAATGACTCCCAGGAGTGATGGGAGGAGAGGGAAACATCTAAAACATGCAGGATAGGGGTACTTGAGGACCGGATTTGAAAACCACTGACCTAAACTGTTCAGTTGTTGGTTGACAGAGCAGCACAGCCAACAGCTTGAACTGAGTGGGGTCTGAAGTGCCTCATGTGCATTTAAAGGGCTAGCGCTAAAAAAAAAAAAAATGGTGGAAGACGCAAATATAGCATTTAAAGTTTATGTAAACCACAGGGTCATAGGGTTTAAATAGTTCCACTTAAAGAACACTTGTTTACAATGTAGATTAAATGTAATTACAAGTAAAAGAATTTGATGAGCAACCTCTAAACATACAGGAGAAATAGATCTCTGTGTGCAAACACCAAGCAGCCATTGTTGAATAGGACTCAGTCACTCCATCATTTGTTGTTTTTTTGCTGTGTGGGTTCCATAAACGTCTCGGTTTTTACGCAGACAGATGAGTCTAATCATACTTTAACAAATGCATCGACTCTACCAGGTGGCTCTTCTATCTGTCTTGCCATAAACACAACCTTGCTGCAACAGGCAGTGTTGGAAAATCCAAGAAATCCTTCAGCAGATAAACTGCTCACATTGTTGCTTCTCATCACATACGTAGCATTCTCACACAACAGTAATTCTGCTTAATGAGGATAATCCCTTAAATCAGGCTTGTACTGTCAGCGTTGAGCTTATTCCATTTTATTTCCTTATCATGCTGATCTATCCCCAGCATGTTGTACTGATAAACATCAAAGACACAAAGGAAAAGGATTATAGATAAATTGATGGGAAAGAAATCAAATTAAATTATACATGGTGCTTAAGCTCAGTATCTCTACTCAATTTACTCTGATTCACTGTCAAAAAAAAGACACTTTGAAATAAAGTGCAGTTGTAACTTCTATATACTTCAATTTCTATTCAATAGAACAAATGTAAATACAAACCAAGTAAAATGCTATATTTCATAACCCTTTTTGAGCACACAGGTCATATCATTTATTGATTTCATCCATATGAGGATAATGCAGCATGGTCGTCAGTAATGTTTTTAAAGTTCTTTAATGCATATCTGATCTGTTTTATGACACTTCATCATGTTTCTGGTTGCCTGTCTGTGTTTAATATTGTATCTTTGTCTCTTCAGATTTTCTTTGAATTTTCACAGGTTTTCACACTGACTGAAATAAATTCTAACCATGTCCATGAATACTGTATACGCACCACAGTGATTTAACCTCATGGTAGCCAATTTACCAGCTCTGTTGCTACAGTAGACTAGATTTCAAGCAATGTTTATCTTCCATTCTTCATCTGTTGATGTAAAGAATTTATAGAAAATTCAGTATGTGTATATTTTATCAAAAGTGTGCATAGATACACACAAAAGAAGGGTGCCAACACTACAAAAAAATGCAACTGGTTGTTGGAAATGCTATACACAGTGGCGGCTCCTGAAAATGTTGACACAAGCGGCAAATTATCTGATAATGTCTAAGGTGACTCATTCAACTGGTGCATTAATAGGGAGTCATTATTATAGACATCATTGACTCTATTTCTTTCATTCTCTGCAAATTGCAAAACATTGTAATGCCACTTAAATCTAGTAGATGGCATCACATTACAAACATCTTTATCCTGTAGCTAGCTAGTTTATAATACATAATGGTGTAAGGTTGTGAACAACATTCATAGTTGAGGAATAGTTTGACTCTGCAATAACCAATTCCACCCTATTACATTTTTTCCCTAAATTGTATAATGTGAAATAGCCAAGGATATCTTTATAAAAGTTATGTTCAAAAACAATATAAGAAATGGAACAGTTTTAAAAGATTAAAAAAATCTATTTATTTACCAGTCTTTCAAAAAATCATTATACTACAGAATGTCAGATTTTCAAAATGTGCAGCCTCTATAACTCTACTTCAGTATCTTCAAGTTGGAAAGCGCACTTAATAAAGAAATAGCCTAGTTGAGAGGATTTAGACCTTGTCATTTTGCATATTTATCAAGGATATTACCACATTCAAAACAGTAGCATGTCAATAACTATTAAATAATAGTTGAGAGGATATTTAGACCTTGTCATTTCTAGTATTTTATCATGGATATTATCACACTGTAAATAATAACATGACAATAACAATTAAAAACAGTTGAGCGGATATTTACATCCTATTTTAATTGAGGATGTTACCAGGGAAAACCGACTGTCAAAGCAAAATATGACAAATACAAAGAAGAAAAACCTGCACGCACACGTACGCACGCGCAATACCTCTAGTGTAAGATGTTCCTCCCTTTGACGAAACCAGACCGTTGTTTTCCACCCTATCCATCTGACAGAACTGATGTTTGTCTTTTGACCGTGGAAAATTTGCAGTGACAAAAGTACTTTGGGGAAAGCCATAGAGATAGTATTGAAGTGACTGTTACATGAAAAAACAAAATGGATGAAAGTCTATCAGTGACCTTTTGGGTGATTTTCAACATAACTGAAATCGCCCCAAAAGGGGTGGTACCAAGTGTTACTGACTGTACTTAGGACTTCACCGTGATTGGACAATGATATCCACAGAGAGACAGGTGAGATTAGTCAGCTCCACTAAAGTAGGGATGGGGGAAAATTAAAAAAAAAATCATTTACATGTGGCAGTGCGTCGCCCAATCGCCCTTATCTAGAAACCGCCCATGGCTATTCATAAAAGTAAATAAAACAAGCATCTAATCTGCTCATTTTGGGCTGTATGTAGGACACTCGCACCAGGGTCCAGATGGACCTTTATGAACATAGCTTTGTGATTCTGTTCATGATCTGTGACTAATGTCAGATTGGGAGACTTTTCAACTGACAACTGGCTTTTACAATAACAATAAGCTGACTCTGTAACTGAATTACTACATCCTTAAACTGATATTGATACACACTTCAGTTCCTCTAAACCAAACATGTTCAGCCTGAGTAGCTGCATGATCTTAAAAAACCCAAATAAATCCATGATATAATGCAGCTCTAATCATGCAGAAATGAGCCTGTCAATCTTGTGCAATGGTTTTAGATTCTTGTCACGTTTTAAACATTAATGATTTGAACAAAAGCACATTCCAAGGACAGGTTTTGTGTTAATGCAAAATCAGGTGTGCTGATCCTAAACAATAATGTCATACAATCAAACCACGGCTCAAATAAGGGTCTAAGATGTTTATTACCCTGTGTTTATGTGCATCGTAAATCACTTTGGCTTCCTTGGTTACAATATTGATGACTGATGGTGGAAAATAATTCAGGGGTAGCTTTTTCACTGACTTTCAATTATTCCAACAGGTTAAAGATGTGTCATGTTAAATTATGCCTCTGATTCACACAGGCATAAAAACATCTAGACTGATTTATGTTATTTGTCATATACTGTGCTGATATGCTGCCTTAAACAGTACATTCCAGGAGTTTGGTAAGAGTAGAGGGAATGTTGTTACTCCTGTTTACAACATAAAATGATAATAGATACTAAAGTATTTAGAAAAAGAGAGAGAAAAATAAAACCTTGTATTTTAGTTTTCAGCTGTCTGAAATGTTCTTTCATCTACCACTGACAGTCACCAAACAAAATACTTTTGAGGGGAAAAAACAGACCATTTTATAACAACATCCGCACGGCAAAATCCTGTAAGGACTGACCAGAGGTCTAGTTCAGGTGGGGAATCCTCAGTATTTGTCTAAGGGTCAGGCACCCAGGGGACAGATGCTAGACAGAGGTCACGACAGACAGCGGGTCATAAATACAGGAGACAGGCTGATGTGGCCTGTGACAAGGAAAGGGCGGCTCTACTGTAATGGGTAATAAATGTCACAGCCTCCCTACAGCCTCAGATGAGCGATTGTTAAGCGGCTTCTCTGAGCAGGAGTTGCTAAAGCCTCGAGACAGACTGACAACCAGTAGAGGAAACATTTACACCAAGAGAATGGCTTGTTTGGATGACCCCCTCCCTTCTTCACTGTCGCCATAGGCAGAATAAGACAGGTGATTAATCAGGTTGTTAGCATGTTTGATGGAGAGGAGAGGAGGAGTCTATGTGCTAAAGGGAGAAGAGAGTGTGAAAGGTAAAGGCAAAGTGGGGAAGAAAGCTCTGCCGCTCTGATTCATACGGGGGTTATTCATCCTCTGGGGAGCAATAATTCTAAAAGTAACGGGCCTTGATTGCAATAATGTCCCCATAGCAACTATTATCTTTAATGACTATTATTATGACTGTCATAAAAAGGAGACTGGAGCCTTATTAAAATATAGCATTATACAACTGTGGTTTTGAATTTGTCTAAAACCTTTTTTTTTTTTAATTATATAACTTCATAGAGGAAGAAACTTGATGTGAATATACATCCTGTACTGGACTTGAAAAAGATGTCCACTATGATTAAATGAATCACTGACTTTCTTTGCCTTTTGTGTTGAAAAGAAAAATGTAAAATATTCTTAACAATGCCCTCTTATTGAAAAGTGTAGTTTTTATCTACTAGGTACAATTGTATTCATTTATTAAGTAGTTGAGTAACATTATAAAAGAGATTCAACTTACATTTAGACACCCTGGAGACTTTCCTTTTCACTTCGCCACCGCCTGAACCGACACAGCCGTCTTCATCGTCACAGTCGCCACTGTAGCGTCCCTCTGTGTCTCCACTTCCTGTTTCTATCTGATCCAGTGTCCCCAGTTTAGGAATGGACTTTCCCTGCAGCAGCTAAAGGGCATAAACAAAATAAAACTTTTAAGACTGAGAGAGAAAACAATAAAAGCATTAAATACGTTTTCACATGTAAAGAGATGCTGCCTTTCCTGCTGTTAGAAGTATTTTATTATTTAAGTTTATTTTATTCACAGTAGAGCACAGTGAACAAGGTTTTCTTGTGGCAAGCAGTATCTTATTATTGAATATAAAGGAAAAGCAAACAAAAAAAAGATTTTCCAGCTATTTACTCAGTGTCCTTGTTTGTTTGTACAGCATTTCTCATTTCATTTGCAGCAGTGTTTTGCAGATTTTGGTGTACTTCTGTATAGGTTTTCATGGGCACAGAATATTTGCACTGGAGCAAAGGAAAACATAGCCTACCCTGTAGTCCAAAATCTAAAGATTACATTTAAATTACTTCATAGCATGAACTCCATGTGTTTTAACCTGGGCTGCAGTGGCCTGCAGGGCAGCTAAACTTTCTGCTTTATTGCTGTGCAGCAGAATCTCAATCAAAGACTTTGTGAACTCGATACCAGGGGAAATGCATACGCTAATTGGCTCATTTAAATTCATAGTGCATCATTGGAAACAAGAAAGAAAGCTTTGTGTTGATCAGAAAGGTAGTGTCTATGCTAATTAGTTACTCTTGTGGTTCAGTGTAGGGGAGCAGTCATGTCAGGGATGCTGCCATGGCTGAGCTGGGACATATCTGTGCTGATAATGAGCCCGTCTGGAGTCGCTACTTCTCAATAGTGACGGGCTAGAAGATAGAGAACCCTGATATTTTGGCTCCCTCCATTTCTGTAATTACAATGATTTTTCTTTCCAATTATGTAAGAAATCTGACCAAATGTACACATTATTTGCAATAATGAGTGTCTGGTGCCTGGTCTGGACACTGAATTTTAAGTCTTTTAAAATAGTTAGTCTAAAGATACAGCAATGGACAAAAGTTTTTTGGACACCCTTTACATTTTTACACAAGCTTAAACATTACTGTGAAGCATTTTAAAAACATGTGACTACATCAGACAGACACAAAAAAAATTTTATTGGAAAAGAAAAAAAAAGAGACTAAACTAGAAAAGCACTTAGAAATCACAGATCTCCAGCCCCTACACCCCACCCTGTAGACCACTACCAAAATGTAATCATGTGTGCCTTGTGCCAGTATCAACATTTCCAGAAAATTTCATCAAAGCCCTTCCACAATTTTTTTTAGTTATCTTGCAAAAAAAAAAACAAAAAAAAAAACCCAACTCCTCTTTGGCAGAAGTAACTAACATTTTCACATCCTTTGACTTCAATGAAACACTACAACACTCAGAAGGGAGCATGTGGGTTTGGAAAATGGAACAATATTGGGGAGAGTTTAATGATTTAATAAGGGTTCTTAAAGCAATATCTCTGTGAGACCCAAGAAAGTAATTTATTGATTTATTATGTTATTTTTTTTACATTAAATAATTGCCTTGCTTAAAAACAGGATGATGCAATTTTTATTTCAGATACACATTCTATTTGTTTTTATTTCCATTTCCTTTCTTTTGGACAGCATTTGTTTTTATATGTATATCTATATAACCTGGGTGATATTTACTGGGGGGATGGGGGTGGGGGGATCATTCACCTCTCTGGTTTTGGACATCACCATAGTGTGCTGTGGTCTATGAGTCTGACAATGTGAACACAAAATGCCTGAAAGAGGAACTTCAAATGCAGTGAGGTCTGGGTAGAGGGGGGGCTGTAAAGGTCGCAGCCGGACCCACAAGTCCCCTTCCCCACAGGCCAGACCCTGTGAGAGGTCCTATGAGGGGATCCTCCCAGCACTGAGCGGCCACCCAAACCCACTGAGTTTCTTTTCCTCTGCTTAGTAATATGCTTACATTCAGCGGGTCATCTCATCTGATATGAGGCCGTAGTCGGAAAAAAAATGAGGGGGGGGGGCCCAACTGCCTCAACCTGACTCCCACCAGCTCGACACCCGGTACCCTCCTTTGAACGTAGCCCGTCCGTGTCTCATGTGTTCAGTCTCACCTGAGGGAGAATCAAACCTCAGTCTCCTTCGCACATGGGCAACAGTACAGGCCACAGGAACTGTCACATAAGAAAAAACTGTTGATTTTAACTTTATTTATTCATTTGAGCCTCATTTCAGATAGATAGATCAGATAGATCACAGTATTTACTGTATTTGCAAACAATGCATGTGGGAATGAGGGTCAACATCTGATGCAAGCTTTTTTTTCTGTGAAAAAAAAAATCTCTCCCTCTGGTTTTTTGATATATCGCACCCTGTATATAACTCTATATCAAACAAAAACATGTTGTTGGGTATCCGGAGTATGCACTACAGTATATTGCCAAAAGTATTCGCTGGTTAATTCGAAATTACTCATTCATAATAATAAAAGAAGAAGCCGAATAAGCCGAATAAGACGAATAAGACGAAGAAGTTGAAGAAGATGAAGAAGATGAAGAAGAAGCGACTTTACTTGTGGTCTGTTGAAACATACAATGGAAATCCTCTGAACTATGGTGTCTGTTCATAGTTCTCTTCTATATATGACACTTTTTTTAAGAGACTACAGTTATTGTCCTCATGAGTCAGAAACAGTATTATCACATTAGCAACACACAAATGAGAAAAAAAAAAAAAAAAAAAAAGAACAGATGCTCTTAATGTGTGTGGCTGTGCGTGTGCCGCCGTTTTCATCAAACAGCAGTGGTGTAATAATCAGGCTTTGTTAGCTGATGATATTTTACAGCAAACTCATTTGTTCCAAAGCTGAAGAAACATTCATCATATTTGAACAAGACCGCTAATCAGCAGACAACTTAATTCTTCCACTCTTCAGGCCCAGGGGAGTTTTCGTTCTGTGTTTGATTGTGTTGAACAGCTGTACAACTCTTTCTCACATACAGGGAAAGGAACCTGAATACTTATTAGCCCCTATTGTATGAACGACGCGGGGCTTTGTCCGACAATGACTGTGAGACAGGTGCTCCGGTTCCTACATCTCCAGTCGAGAAGCTGCTTAGAGTCATCATGCTGGGCAGGCCTCTGGCTGTTTTTCCAATGTGAGGAGCATAAATGAACAACCAAATAATACCAGTCAATTTTTCCACAAACAGAAGTGTCCACATGATAAGAAACGGTATGACTTCTCAATTAGCCTGAATTTTCTACGCAAACTTATTTCTTCTAATTGCCTCCTTTCCAAGATAACACTAAGGAAGATAATGTGTTGAACAGATTGTGTGACATATCTTGAAAACACACAAATAGAGCATATAAAAACACATACAGCTAAACATATTCAAGGATATTTATCTTTATGGACATACCAGTTCACTTCTGAAGTACGAAATTTGTACTCGGGTCTGAGATCGAGCCATAAATATTTATAGGCAAAGTTTTTAAAAAAAATGTAAACACAGTATAAATAGAGTATAAAAAATTAAATAAAACCAAACAAAACTGTACAATCACCTAAATAATGAAAAAAAGGCTCAACACCTCCCCACGCACACATACACACACACATACGCACACACGTATTGCAGCTTATTGTGGCATTGATCCAAGCAAGTTTATTATATCTATGCATCTGATGATGTTATCATATCAATTGCCTTTATATATGAGCCATTTGAAGCAGATTGAACAAAATAGACATTTTTACAGACATTTCACATTTTGTCCATTATAAATAAACGGAAGAAGAAAAAAGATTTTAAAATTCAGAAAAAAACTTTCCCTAAAATATAATCACATCTATTCTGGGTCACTGGCACTCTATGAACTCAATTTGGTATGAATTCAACCAATCATTTTGTTGCTAAAGTGTTAACAAAGAAACAAATAAACCGAAACAACAAAAACCTAATAGTTCCCCTTGCCTTCTCTTCAGGGGGACGGAGTAAATATACAAAAAGCAAAAAAAAAACTAAACTAAAAAAGCAAGGCAGTCAGAGACAACAGACCTTTGCCAAGGCTTGATTTTTCAGTAATTTTTGATGAAAAACCGGGACATGATCAAGCCATAGGTGTTGACCCATCTGATGTCTGAAGGTGAGACGATGTGAATGAAAAAAAAACAAAACAGATTCTATCTTGTCTGAATCCTGAGATATTACCATTTTAGATGTTGACCTTTAGTGTGACCTTGACCTTTGACCTTCATTGCTCAAAATCTAATGGGTTCTTCCTTGACCCATTATCTATCATTCCTGAAAGTTTCATCAAAATCTGTTAAGAACTTTTTGCGTAATCCTGTTGATAGACAGACAGACAGACAGACAGACAGACAGACAGACAGACAGACAGACAGACAGACAGACTAGAATTGAATACCTCCTTGGTGGAGGTGAAAAAAATAGAAGAACAAGAACAGGAATGGGAACAACAGGAAGACAACTAGGACAAGAACAGTTTATTCAGGTTAAAGTGATAATCGAGGGAATTTAAGACAATTAGACGAACTGAACGGAAAGACTTGATACACCTCATGAATTGTTCATTTTTGACGAGGAAATTAAGTTTTGCTCTTCAACAATCTGTGAGAAATGTGTTTATGATTCAAGAGACAAAGAAAAATGGATATTGTGTTTTTGTAAGTATAAAAATTACAGATGTTTCCACATTTGAAATCGAGACATTTGAAGATAAAATGAATCTAATGAAACTGACAATGAGATGATAATGAACATACACTTGTGTTGGAAATTACAAATGTTCTTATTATTTTATTTATGTTAAATTGCCTTAAAAAGAGACGTCTCTACTCAGGGGACACAGGTTAGAGCAGGGGTGTCCAATCGTGGTCCTCGAGGGCAACTGTCCTGCATGTTTTAGATGTTTCAGTTATTATCAGTCTTCTGCAGAGCTTGATGATAGGCTGATCATTTGAATCAGGTGTGTCAGATGAGGGATACATCGAAAATATGCAGGACAGTGGCCCCCCGAGGACCAGGATTGGACACCCCTGGGTTAGAGCAATTTGCATACAGAGATGGAATGCACTGGGGAAGGAATCTTTCTTGCAACAACAATGGGATTTACAGAATGACACAGCTCCTCTGCACAACCCACATGGAAAGTTACCTGAAGAAGGAGGAGGAGGAGGTGACAGGGCGGAGTCTGTTTGTGAGACAGACTCCAGAGTATGTCCACATGCACTCAACGACTCAGACTGGACTCTCCTGACTACATATGTAACTTTAAAAGGAACTTCCTGAATGAAGTTGTAATACTGTAACTGATTGTAAATTATAATTGTGATATTGAAATACTGAAATAATGAAAAGACAATGAGAAGACTCCAAGAAAAGTTCATCTTAACCAGGTGGCCATACATTTTAATTAAGTAGAGCTACGTATGCTTAATTATGAATAATAATTATGAATAATAATTAAACAGGCGACATTTTTTTAAAAATAGAACCAACACACAATGCATTCAATAACAATGGAGAACACAGAAATATTAATAAAATAACCATGGAATGACACCTTTAAAGGTGTGACACTGTGTGATAGGTGAGGAATTCAGCACAGTGACCATACATCTTGTTGCAAACAATTGCATGTCTGTGTATAGCAAGTAAGTTAGTACAATGTATTTAGAAAGTGCTTTTCACAGATAATAATTGCAAAGTAAAAACATAAAATAGGTACAATAAGGGGTATGATATTGTGTATATATGAAAACTCCAGGGAACAGGTCACACAAAGAATATGTAAACGATAGTACGTGTAGTGCCACGTAATCTGGATATTTGTTTATTAAATATTTGACATATTGTACATTAAACACCACACACCCTTCAGTCATAGAACAAGGCTGTTTTACAGACATTGGAAGATGTCATTTACCGAGTTAATTTGCTGTAACTGCCGTTAATGTTAATGAAATTGAAAACACATTCCCCATCTGTTTCAAATTATAATATGCCTAATTAAAAGTATTTAGTCAAAGACAACCAGAATAATAAAAAGTACTGAAAACTTTGAAACAAAATCAGGATGTCCTTACTCCAATTTCCTTGAGTTGTTTATCTGTTCATTTCATTCCATATAAATATCTTCATATTCACCATGACATCAAACTCAAATATAAGTTTTGACTAAATGGACACATTTTCAACACCACATTTTAGTATCCACCATCATTCCAAATATGCAGTCAGTTTATAAGAGCACTTTCCTCTGTACTTTGTGATGGCTGTCAGCCATTTTGTCTCTGTGGCCCTCCATTTTCAGATCTGTCTGGCTCCGCCCATCTCGTTTCCAACACCTGGCTGGATCCTATATAGGAGACCAGGAAACCAAGGTGGCTCTCTCTCCCTCCTGCATGGCTGTTGACTTTTGATTATGTTTGTTAGGTTCTTTAGGTTTTGACCACACATGCACACATACACCTTACACCACACTACTGATGACTGATTTGTATAACCTGAGTAAGCTTGATTTAAGTTATCTTTATTAAAGTCACATTGCTTTAATTGTTACTGTGTGGACCTTCCCTACTTTTGTTATGCTCTTTCACGAGCTGGGCATAACAACTTCACAACTTACACATTCATAGTCAGTATTATTTTTGTTAGTTTAGTGCTTGTTGTTGTGTGTTTATTGTGAATCTTAAATGACATGACATGTTATGTGATGGTTTGTGAGGTGAAAAATGTGAAGTAAATGCAGAAGTGGTCTTCACATATTGCACTGCATAGATCAACTACGCTTCAACTTCTCATCCAATGATCCTTAAGATGAAAATGATCATGACTGAGGAATAAATAATTGTTAATTGCTGTTAATTTGTCGTTAAATTCTAAAGCTACAATCTGAGTTTTGTCTTTGCAGTCAGTAAAGAGTCTATTGTCCTTAATTATTTATCTGCAGCCATGCTACCACCTCAACATATGGAGTTGAAGCATTGACTGTACAAACTGGGTGGGTGGTGAATAACAAGCAACTGATTCCAAGCAAAACAAACATACATACACACATATTGTGACTTATTTTGGGTTTGATCCAGCTGATGTCAACAAATATATGTGTGAAATGATGTCACCATCTCTCTCTCTCTCTCTCTCTCTCTCTCTCTCTCTCTCTCTCTCTCTCTCTCTCTCTCTCTCTCTCTCTCTCTCTCTCTCTCTCTCTCTCTCTCTCTCTCTCTCTCTCTCTCTCTCTCTCTCTCTCTCTCTCTCTCTCTCTCTCTCTCATTTAAAATTTTTCCCATTATAAGTAAATGGGAGAAAATAAAATAATGTGAAATAATCACAATTAATACCACTTTGCCTGTCAGTGTTCATGATGGCTGAACTTTTTTCCTACCTTTTAAAAAAATAACGTGTTATTTATGTATTTTATACCGATTATAATTATTGTTGTTTGAAATTTCTCAATGTAATAATAACTTTTCCATGGATTTACTTAAAAAAAATAGCTTGACATCAATTTTACCAGGTTGTTCAGGACATTTTTGATGTTTTCAGACAATGTTATCTCTTTCATGTTCAAGTCCAAAATATGCAGGCCTGGCTGCACGATTTACACCCTTCTTACACATCACAAACTGTGTCCTAACACCAGTTTCTTACTTAGGAAACCACAACAAAAAGACTGTAGTTCTTGAGGCGTATCAAAAGATTTGGCATGGGAAGCGTGCTTTGGCTTAACTTTTATCACCGCACTCAAGAGAATATTCTGACAGACTGCATCACATTATATGGTTTGGCAGTTTTGACAGTACATGCCTTCGAAACAGCAGCAAAACACTGTACATCCAGTATCAAAAATTACTGGCAACAGACATGCTACAGCTCTATGATATCTTCATTACCTGCTGCATAAGGAAAGCCCAAAGCATCATCAAGGACACCACTCATCCAGCCCACACACTATTCTCTCTCCTGCCATCTGGAAAACACTGCTAGAGCATTAAATCAAATGCCGCCCATTTCAGAGATGGTTTCTTCCCACAGGTAGTCACAATAATGAATAGTACCCACACACGGATATGCACACGCAGTCACTGAAACTGAGCAGAAATGCTGCTTGCTGTGTATTTCTATCATGTTGTAATACATTAACACTTCACTCAGATGTCATATCTATTCCATGACCTGAAGCCATTAACATTCTACTTCATTTACACTGATGGAACAAGGTGAAGGTGTTGTAGTTCATATCTTCTAAGTGTAAGCACGTTACTTCTTCATGTGAATAACCTTTCTGGATGCATTTCCAACACAGACAAAGCATGTTTAGTCCAAGTGACAAGCAACAGCATTTCATTACACTCAATTAAACTGCAGCGTGTAGACCATACTATAAATTGTGTAAAGTGCATTTCCTCAGGACGTGCAGGGTGTCAGATGGCAAATGAATCCCACCTACAGCGGTCCAAGAGGTGATTGAAGCTTTGTGTAGATTTTTAAGCTCATTAGTATTCTCTTTGAACATATTCTACTATCTGTAAATAGAGGGTAGAGGAGAGATCTTACAATGATCATATTTGCCAGTCAGAGGAGAAAGCATCAGGCTGTGAATCTGCTCCCAAGACACATGCTGTCATTCTCCATTTCCCTCACTGCAGCAGCAACACTGACAGGGTGTTTATCTGGACCTAGTGCAGCAGCAAGGTGGTAGATCAGTGAAAGAGGGGCCAAAACACAAATTAGCCTATAATGTGGATTTTGGAATACATTTATTGCTTAATTTAGCCCTCTATGTAGCCAGTGAACATCCACATAAAAGCCTGTGTCTATGCTATAAGGCAAGTGTGAAAGTATACACATGTACTTTAAACAGCAGTCCAATGTGTATTTACGTTACAGAGGTGAGTTTCTTTAGCAGTACTGCCAGATTTATATGCAATGACTGATGTCCAACTTCAATTACAACAACAGGATTATGCAGGTGCATTTTTTTTTTTTATCTTGGATAAGCAGGAACAATAAATTAAGATAAAATTATTATCTACAGGTATGCAGCTTAGATGGATATGTTTTATGCCAATGTTTCTATTTATTGCATGTTTCATATGTGCATAAACAATGAGCATGGCTTAAAAAATAAATACTTTTCTCAAGATTTTTTTTCTCCTGTCACGCCTCATTTGCCCAGTTCTGACACATCTGACTTAAAAGATTCGTTGCTGGATACGAACCTGAATGTATCTATTGAAATGAATTTATAAACCACACAAACAGTAGAGGGGTAGTGTTGTGTTAAATGTATTATTAATCTAGTGAACAGGGCAAGATTGTCTTATTCCTTAACTAGATTTCTGTTACAATCAAATATATGCACACTTATCAGCACAACAAATTCAATGTGAATATATTCTAAGTGTTAATCCTTTGGACTAAGAGCAGAGGGATATGAATAATTCAGAAGCAAAACTGCTGGTCAACCACCACATCAATGGCTGGTAAATAATTCAGCCGGCAGACTGGGTGAGGAGCCGCTTGCCCCTGATTTTGATTGAGAGACACGGGGACAGGGCCTACTTATAGATTCTTGATGGGTTTTACCACATCAAGAGGAGAGGACAGGCAAGGAGGAGTGGAGCCAACAAATAATTCATAGAAAAGAGCTGCTGATGAGCAAGATGATGAAATCCAGAGTTTGTATGCTCAGATTGCATGATGAATTTGTCAATAGCTGCTTTGCTGTTTCTGTGTTTTCCTGCAGCCTCGGCCGTGGAATAGTAATGATACATTTCCATTTGGTTGTTGGAAAACTGGAAGCAGTTTCTGCACCTTAGTTAGTCAAGGTCAGGGGCAAATAAATGAAAATAGCAAAGTGCATTTCTGATATGTAGATGAAAAACATGAAAAAACAACATTTGCATGGACACATCATTCTTATCCTCATAAAAATGCCCAACAGTGGCGTTTTCAAAGGTAATAGAATTTCACCTTTTACCTCCATCTATACTCTAATGTTACTCTCCACTTTTTTTTTTTTTTTTTTTTTTTTTTTAATACAATCATACACACAACAAGCCAGTCATTCAAACACGCATCTTGCAGAAAGTTTAATTCCATTACGTGCAACCATGTGATGGGAATTTATGGGATATGTTTTAAAAATAACATCCTCTGTGACGTGAATTCAGATGTGCACACGGCTCCTTGTGTATAATGAATTAAATGTGTGCACTGAAATCTGTAATTAATGTCTTTGCTGGTCATAAAGTGGCTCCCTCCACAATGTACGCACGCATCCACAAATTCAATTAATTTAAATTTTAGAGAACCACCATTTAACACTGACAGCATATTAAATCATCCAGTTTCTGACCCACATATCCAACTCCAGCTCTAGTTTTCATCCTACACAGCCATTGTCGCTGAATGACATGATTACCACTTCCTGGGACACCCTTTGGTGCACCGTTGTAAAAACATGCCTGAGTGGCTCATAACGTGTGTGTTCAATGCCTGTAAGACAGCAGAGGAATAAAATATGAGGGCTGAAAATGGAAGTTAGATGACAATTCAGGTCAGACACACACAGGCTGGCACTTCTGCTGCACTTCACCAGCTAATGAGATGCCAATCAGAACTATTTGAAAATCAGACCCATTTGCAAATCAAGTCCCAATGAGATGATAATGCAAACTAGACTCAAGAACTGTGAACACACAAGCTGTTTAATGAATCATACCAGATGTATCACATAAAGCTCTGGAATTTCTACATACAAGCATTTTAGTGGGGAGAGGGCTTTGCACTCCCCACTGAAAAGACAAATTTATTCTCTATTTTCGACTAACCAGGGGATAACAAGCATATCTGTCCTGTGCAGGTTGCTTCACAGACTAAATATCACCATTGGAGCCAACTATCTAAACATCTATAACATATTATACTTTACTGTATACCATAATATTATTAAAAACAAGTGTCAGACCCACTTGAATCAAGCACACAAGCTCAGAAAAAGACTCCACATGAGTGTATTATTTAACCAGTGAGGCTTATTAGCCTCAGTCTGACCCAGAGATTGAGTGTAATTTGGCTTGCATGTGCACAAGATGTTGCTACAATTAATTTTGGCGATTTGCATCTGAAGTTCCAACAAAACCCAACAAAGCCTCAGCATTTAACAAAATGAAACAACAGCTCATAGAGCAGAGGATCATTATGGTTTTTAGTTGTACAAAACAGACAAAGTTCACTATGTTTTATCCTCACTCTAACTGTGCTACAGGCAGTACTGGCACTGAGCATCTGTATTTGGCAAAGCACATTCACAGAAGGTCAAATGGTGGATTTCAACACAAGTGTTTTTTTTTTATTTTTTTTTTTATAATAAATCACACTTTTGAAAGTTTTCCTTTAAGTATTTCTTTTATATAGATATTACCATTACTTGCTTTTCCATCATGAATTTTGATGGGAGCAGTGAAAGAAAACATCTTATGTATTTAAATAGATAGTGTGAATTTTTGACACAGAGAGGCTCTAATTAAAATCACAAGAGTAGGTTGATGAAATATCATGGTGTCACGTGAGTTGCTGTTTTTACTGCAATCACTGATGGAAATCTATCTGACAGTATTCAGGTCGAACGTTGGGAAAGTTTTTTTTACTAGACTTCCATTTAATTCATACTTCATGCCAGCAAACCTCATGTTTAAAGTTAATATATTAGATAAATCAATACATTGAATGGTAAAAGTCATTAAGTTCTTGGTGGCTGATGACATTTATCACACATCAGAGTAGGCTGGTTCAAAAGCATATATATATATATATATATATATATATATATATATATATATATATATATATATAAATATATAATGTAAATATATGCACTGTGAAAAAATTATTCTGCTTTATTAATTAACACTGCAGTTTCCACAAAACACCTGGAGAGAATCGACTGCAATGTGAAGCTAATTAATACTCCCTGTGGTCTGAGTAAACCTAGTGCATGTATGTTCATGTGGATGGATTCTTAATTCATCAAACTTATGTTGTGTATAAAAGTAAGTAGTAAGAGGCCATTACTGATGCTCTGTCTAATGCAGGGGTGTCAAACTCATTTTAGTCCAGGGGTCACATTCAGCTAAGTTTGATTTGAAGTGGGCCGAACCAGTAAAAGTACCCAAAACATAATATAGATATAATGTCAACTCCAAACTTATCGCTCTGTTTTAGAACGAAAAAAGTTAAATTACATTATGAAAACAAACAATATTAGGCTTTATTATCATTGACACATATACATTCTAATTTACAGCTCACACTGCGTCTACAGATGCACAAAATATTTAGTAATAGGTGGAATATTATTAAAATTTTACTTACTTCTCTTAAGATTTTATATTTTTCATATTTGTTCGTATATTTTAGTGAAATTACACTTTATTTTAGTGTCACTTAATGAAAAAAAATGACATTTACAAAGACATTTTTACTTGTGATTATTTATAGGTTCTTATGAGACTGAATTGGTCTGAATGTGGACCATGAATTAAAGTGACTTAAATCTTAGTGTAATTTATGCATTTCATAAATTCATCCAAAGGGCCAGATTGGACCCTTAGGCGGGCCAGATGTGGCCCCCGGGCCGCATGTTTGACACCTCTAGTCTAATGAAATCAGTTTCTATCTATATACATGTCCATATATGACACTAAAATCTGACACTGACACACTGATATTCTTGAGGAGATTTTGTAAATGCATTCAAACCTAGAAACTTCCACCAGTATTACTGTATATATTGAGTTAGAACCATTTCTGTCAAATCCAGCCCTATCTTCCAACACTAAAGTATCCTTCAAAAAAATCCTGGATCCAGACAGTAATGTGTATCACCCCCAAAATCTAATGACGTGTTGCTTTTGTCATGCTTTTGTTGATATCTGTTGATAACCTTTTGAATTACATTGGTAACAGACACACATACAGAAATTACTTTACCCCCACCGTCGGAGGTAATCATTTACATGTCGGTAGATTATAATAGGTTATAATAGTTTGGGATTTTTTTTTTTTTTTCATTATTATAAATGGTGTTACATAGCTAACATGGTGCATTTTCTTGGTGCCCAAAGACTTTAACAGATCCTCACATGCACACCAGTATGGCGTCTCCTAGTGGGAGCAATTTAGGGTTGAGTGTGTTGCCCAAGGACACTGTGACACATGGACAGTCAGAGAACAACCTACTCTACCAGCTGAGCCACAGCCACCATGAGTTCAGTTTCATTTAGTTTTGACTTGTTTTTGAATTCAGTTAGTGTTAATTATTTTTTACAGGAGGCAAGGCAAATGTATTTGTATAGCACATTTCATGGACAGGATAATTCGAGGTGCTTTACATAAAACATAGAAGAAAATGACAATTATTAAGATGCATTAAAAGTTAATTAAAATAATAAATCTAAAAACATTTATGACCTCAGGACTCTGGAGGAGGTTTGCTAGTTTGTGTTAGTATTTTTTTCCATAAATGTTTACTTTTAGTTTGTTCATATCTTTTATCTTCCTCCCTATCATATTGACATACATCCTATACATGACTCTGCTGCTTTCTCCCACCTTTACTCTCCATGTTTGTAGGTGTAGTATGAGAAGCCAAGTCTAAACAATGAGCGGCAAGAAGGGATGAAGTGTCATGAGCTAAAATTGCTTGAGTAAAATAAACCGATTCCATATCATTGATAAAGACAAATATTAAGGGAATTTTATCTCTAATTTAGTTAGTTCTGTAAGCACATAGTTTCAGTCAGTTATAGGTTTTTTTTGTGTTTGTTTGATTTGATTTGATTTGAATGATTTATTTCGAACATGTGCAGAATGCAACAATAATAATAATAATAATAATAATAATAATAATAATAATAATAATAATAATAATAATAATAATAATAATAATAATAATAATAATAATAATAATAATAATAATAATAATAATAATAATAATAATAATAATAATAATAATAATAATAATAATAATATGACATGTCCGAAAAGGAGTAGGATGAAGCAAACGTTTCAGTTAATGATGAAAAAATGCATTCGAATGTTTGTAATTTTGTTAGGTTTTGTTAATTTGTTAATTTGTTAATGGTACCTTGATTGATGACATCATTTGATTGTGGACAATTGTTAAAAGTCATTTCTTGACATTATGTGGAGGATGTTATTCACAGAAGGTTTAACACTCATGATAAAACAAATAGAAGATAAGTGTTCTCTTCCGCACCAGATGCTGCTTTGTTTTTGTGTATTAATAAACTATAACTCAGCTTTGGAGAACTGTTCTTACAAGAAACTGCACTCAGACATTTTTGACAGAAATCATCCATCTGTTCTGTTGTTTTTGCACCGTCTCAGGTTTCTCCTCCTTTCTTTTCTTCAAAAATTCAAGACAAAGTGCAGGTGCTGAAAATTAAGAAACTGAGACAAAAAAAAAAAACACCCACTTAGAGACATTGTCACTACTGCATTGACTATTGTACCAACTGTGATTCAGAAAATAAACAATTTCACATTTGTTTCTTTTGTTATCCCGACCACAAAGTCACTTTTATTACCCAGTAGAGATTTACATGACTGATGAGGAACCTGATAATGACATACAGCGCATATGAAATGTCACATTGAGGTTAAATCTATTCTCAGCAGCACAAAGATCTTCACATTGTCTGCCTTTAAAATATTAAAACAAAAAAACAAGGAAAAAGCTGCTTTAGCTTGAGGTGCAAGGTAACACCTTTCAATGAAAAGACAAAAGCAAACAGATAAGCAACAAAGAAAAGGCAAAATAATGTGGCAAATTAGAACATTTTTACAACATTAATGAGTGTTTGAATAAAACTTTTTGAAAAAAAAAGTTTTCACTGTGTTTCACTGTGTGTCATTTGACGTCTAATAAACATCTGGCCTATTTTTACAGTTAAAAGCCTATTATTCTTCTGGATATTCATGAAAATGCCTGTTGATAATATCTGTAATATCACAACTCATTGCATTACCATTACAAAATGTACTTTTGTCAAGTCAAAGGTACAAAAAAAAAAGTCTATATTAACCAAGACAAACTACACAAGGACAAAAAGAACAAGTTATAGCCTAATGATGCCGATAAAAAGACTAATATTATTAGAGAGTGAAGTCAATGAACCCGACAGCTGGACTGACAGAAGTATACGTTTTACTCACTGAAGAAGTCGATTGCAGCAATTAAAATTTTATTACATAATATGAGCTCAATTAGCAACCAAGGGTTTTTTCACTGGAAAAGTCTGAAAATTACATAAGCCATGACAAGCCAGAAGAATTTCTTTCCTTTTCTCCAACCAAAAAAAGGCACTAAACCACAAGGACAAAAGAAGCACATTTAAGATATGAGCAGCAAAAACACAATATACACAGTGAATGTCAATGAGGCAGATCAGGGGCTCTGAAATGGTTATGATATAGACTTATGTGTTCTGACACCCCACAGATGGTGTGAATTAGTCAGGTCGGGGTGCCAGCAAGAGGTCAAGAAAAATGACCTGGCCTTCAGCCTGCCATTTGGGAAACCAAAGCAACAGACATGTGAAGCTGCTGCAGTGCAACAACCCACAGGATGCTCTAGCAGTTGTTATTGAAGCTCCAGAAGAGAAAGTGGTCCCATATGCTACCCTAATCTTATCATCCTAAGAGATAAACAACACTGAAAGGAGCCACAGCAGCATAAACCTGCGTAAAAGCAGACTGGATGATAGAAAAGCTACATTGATTTTGACAAAGAGGAGAAAAAGGAACTTTGTAAATAAGAAGCACATCAAATGGGTTCCTAAATATGTAATGATTGATTTCCTACTGAATGCCTGGAGCTGGTTTACCATGTGAGACCAGTTTTCTATTAGCTGGTATTTACCGGTACTCTAAAGAATGATATAAATGACTTAACTCTTTATAAAAAAATATTTAAAACAAAGCTGAAGGCTTTGTTAGAAGTAGTCTTTGTACCACAGTAGGACAACACAGGGATGGATATTTTCAAAAAAGATATTTAAGGTGTAAAAAATAAAACGAAGGGATTTGCAGTATTTTACCAAATACCAACAGACTGCACTGAAGGTAAAATAGACACAAAGAAAACCAGAGGTGTTTAAAGTACTCATATTCTGTACTTAAGTAGAAGTATAGCTACTGATTAAATTCCTCGACTTAAGTAAAAGTAAAAAAAAAAAAAAAAAAAGTACAGCTTCTCAATTGTAATAAAGTACAAAAGTAAAAAGTAAAACTGCTTTTTGTCATGAACGCAATAATACTTCAGAGATCAAAAAAGTTTCAAAAGTATCTCAAATAAAGCCTTTGAAAGTGAGTTACTGTGTAGATAATGTGTTTGATCCAATCACAGTTACTCAGTTTTGTGGATATGGGCAGAAAATTGAGGAAAATGGGGGTAAAAAAAGTCACAATTGAGATAAAAACTAACGAGATTAAAGAAAAAAACATTATAAATATGGGATAAAAATGCATGATTTTAGGATAAAATGTTAAAATTATGACATAAAAGGTCAAAATTATGAGTTAATAGTCATATAACTATAATATATAAAGTCACAGTTTCTTTCCGCCACTGATTTTCTCTCTGAAGTGACTGGTTTTTCATACTGTCACATCTATTTAGTTTGTAAAAGTAATGAGTTTATTCTGAGAATGTAAAGAGTATAAAATACAGATATTTATGCAAAAATGTAGGGAGTAAAAGTAAAAAGTTGCCAGAAAAATAAATACTCAAATAAAGTAGAGATACCAAAAAAAATCTACTTAAGTACAATAATGAAGTATTTTTACTTCATTATTATAAACACACACACACACACACACACACACACACACACACACACACTGTAAAAACTGAAGAAAAAGAAACTCACCTGATTGATGTGTTTGAGTTTGTCAATAATCTGGTTTATCACAGGGTCTGCTTCCTTTACTTTGACTTCAGGGTTGGTACTTTGAGCCTTGATTCCATTGCCCACCACTCGAAGGGTATAGCTGTGAACAAAGTACATCAGACAAAGAGGTCTTTGAGGCAGCCAGCTTTACTCTAAGTATTCTCATCCATCTTCAGGCCATGTTAAGACATAACACGAGGAGTACATTGGCAACGTGTCGGAAAAGCAAACTCTAATGCTGAATAGTCAGGTTTTTTTTTTCTTCTGCTGGAGCACAAACGGGAAAGAAATTATCAATATTCTAAAGCAATATAACGGTGATGGCATAATTCATTTGCAGGCATAAAGACCCTGGGGTTAAATCTGCATTTGCGGTTGCATGATTCACCTGCGTCGGCACATGTGTGCATCAACGCATATCCCAGCTGAGCAGGTAACGCAGCATATTATATGTATGCTTTCTACAAAAACTATATATCAGGCCCATTATGACTTCCCTTGGAAATTAAACTATCAAAGCGCACTGTGAGTCTGCAACTAATCATTTATGAGACGCACCTTAAGGTTTCAATATGCAGCATTAATCCTTGTTTTAAAAGCAGTTCATTGTTGTTATGGTTTTGGTAATCAGCACCAGAGCACTTGAAGGCCCCCATGCTCTTTAGTTTTTAGAAGTGTTTCTGCTGTAATGATGACTGTGACCATGTGCAAATGCAATACAATTTACTCACATTTCAATACTTTCTTTCTGTAAATGATTTAATCAAACTACTTCTAGATCAAGGTAAAGTCACGGCAGCTCAGACTAAAACGCCAACTTGTGAAGTTTGAGTGTGAAAATTAAAAATAGTACAGAATTAAAAAAAAAAAAAAAAACAGTCTGCTGTTTATCATTTGAGGTAGATGACACGGATTCAACGTGCTCTTTAAGGAACACAAGGTCAAGAAGAAAATGTATGAATAATTAAAATGTATGAAGTAAGGCGGCTTAATTTATTTTAAAGAAAAGGTGAATAGTACAATGTCCTCAAGAAGTAATTTGATGTTAATTACCTACTGACAGCTACTAAATGTGATATTTTTGTTGTTATATAAAAATCCAGCCACCATTCAACATGCTTTAACTTTTATTCACGGTAAAGCTGTTAAATTCATGTCTTTGCTCATGTGGCACTTTCTTCTTTTTCTTTTTTCTTTTTTTTTTCTGGCCTTCATCCCTTCAGTGTCTGCTGTGGCTGCTGTATTTCTTCTGGCAGCTCCGTCAAATTAAATATTAAAGCGAACATTTAGAATCTGTCTGCAATAGCACTACTTTGTATATCAGCATCTGTTCTAAGATTTATTTATTTTTTTTATATAAATCTAAGAATTTTGTCCTGCTATTTGAGCTCAAGGTTGATTTTCAGATCGACTGAATGAAGTTAATATGATTTGAGTAGTGATGGTATAAAGTGTTACTTAATGTCATATCTGGAAAATGTGGTTTCTCATTCATCTGTTTTTTTTCCATCTGTCCTGTTAAAAAATTGAAACATGTTCTTGGGTTTTACTGTCCATACCTAAGGGAAAACTGGCACCTGCCACAGCATATTAATAAAACTGAAGTCTTAATGATTTAAAAAAAAAAAAACAAAAAAAAAAAACCATATGATTATTGTAAAAGTTCATTTTATATTTGCTGTCTGGGAAAAATTTAATTAAAAAAAAACACATCTCTTTCATTTTTTTAAAGGCAAAAAAAATAGAAAATTTGACTTAAAAACGTTTTTCATCTACTGGATAGAAATGAGACACTTTTCAGTGGTGCCTTCTTACTGTTGAAACATAACTTAAAAATTCAGATTTTACTTCATACTGTGTGAAGGGATTTTGATGTGAATGTAGTAGAACAACCACAATACATTTACAAGTATATTCTTCCTTATTTTCTATTTTGGGGATGTAGGAAACTGAAAGAAAACCCTGCAGCTTATTATAATCTCACTAAATATTAATATACATTTTTAATATGCGATTCTTCATAGCACATATATTTAACATTGACATTTTTAAATACTGATAAAAAATGACTGCAATACTCATTCCAAACTGCATGTTTCACTTCATTCACCCCCCCCCCCCCAAAAAAAAAAAAAAAAAGACATTGCACTTTTTACCTCCATCAAGGAACGGTAGAGGTTATATTTTGTTCTCAAGCATCAACATATAATGAGTCAGTGATCATTTGAAAGAGGAGTTTTCTAAGTTGTGCATGTCTCACACTATGGCCTTAAACATCAAAAAACAGCGATCAACTCAACATTATGATGATACAGAAGGAATTCTCTTATGGTGTTGATACTGCCTGTGCTACAGGCGGTGGACACTTTGAACACTTGTATAACAGGATATAAAATTTGATTGTGAGTAGAATACTTGTGATTTGGCTACAGTTTTCTATTGTTATTCCTTATTCAAATATTGAGTAATGAAATCCATTCATTCTTTTTGAACGAGCCTGTACACGTCTGACAGTGAAGGCCTTAATTATTCCTTATATACAGTACACATCTGTCCTTAAAGGCTCATGTGTTGAGATGAAGCACCAGATGATTATTAAACCATATACTGTACCTGCTCAAACTGACAATGTTCTGCATCTGTTCTTTTTTAGGCTTGTGCAACTATACATTTTTGAATCATGTTTTTAAAAAAAATCAATACAGCCAGATTACACCCACGTGTACTTGTAGTCTTTTGATTTTTCCATAGTCTAGTTACATTTATTGAGAGATGTCATCCTGTAGAAAGGAACAAAATGCACAAAATCCACCTCATTGTGACCTTTACTGCAGTCTTTTCCCTCCATTCTGTACAGCATGATTAATAGCATATTCAAGAGATTATATCAGAGCCATCTGTGCCATTTCTACCCAGTAAAAATATGTAAGACCACACATCCACGTGAAAAACACTGTGTGATATTGCCTGGGAAACATGCATGTATTTAGATATATTTCAGCTTAGAAGTGAATGGGAAATATCATCTGCATTCATATACACACACAGGAAGTTGTTCCTACATTCATAAGAAATATAAGAAATGTATTTCATTATGCCACTGGGATCCATAACTTGAAACACATATGTGACCCGCCACCACGAAACCAGGCATAAGTCGCGCTGAGCCGTTCAGAGCTACAGCCAAATTTAGGCTGGAAGGTTATTTGTTATTTGTGTTTACACCTTATCAAAAAACGGTACCTTAACACCTCTATGTTCACTTCCTGTGGTCATTACATTGAAATCGAGTCAATAAAGGTGTTTATTGAGTCAATTATTTAAGCGGTGACAAAAGTTTAAGGATTGCTGAGCAAAGACAAAGACGACTTCCACCTCTTTTCGCCGAACAAACTGATCTCCGTTCCGTGAGTAAACATCCAAGTGTTTGGTACGAGGTAAAAGCTTATATTGAATGCTCTTGTCCAATGGTGTAAGCCAAATGATTATAATACGTTGCAATTCTGTCCTATTATTATAATATATAAAACTTCTGTGACATGTCCATCAGAGTGTCCTTTAACATCTGTGAATATTTTTTGTCAATCGGATACGAATTATTATACTTTGCTAAAGACTTCCTACCCCAAAACAGTCCATAACTTTAACGGACAATATCTAAAAATATGCAAATTGCACAATAGGTCCAACTGTGGATATTAAAATGACCATAACTTTGGTTCTACTTATGATAGAAACATAATTTTTTCACCATCTTAAACCTTAGTTTCCACTCTACCAATCTACACAGATAACTCAGTTTTGATTTCCAGACACTTATGCCTGGTTTCGTGGTGGCGGGTCACATATAAGCTCTCGTAACATCCTGCAGGCTGGGAATGCAACACAAAGACTCTCAAGGGGTTGCAATACCAGAAAAAAAGGTGTGTTTCTTAAAAGGTGTCAGATATAAAAAACATTGATCATAGTCATCATATATTCTTCAGGGCGCATATAAAGCATAGAGCAGCACCAAGCACAACTTACAAGAGGGTATCAAACAGCTGAGTGATTGCCTGTGTCTCTGTGGACCAGCAGCAGGATCCTATAATCCATATCCTTCTTCCACAAGGGATGCTTGGTTTGCATCTCATCTCTGCTCACAGGGCTTTTCAGCCAAAGATTGAAAATTTCAATCATTTTATTCTTGGCTCTTAACCCCATCTTATTCAATACTACGTATGTGTCTGTAAGAGTAAAACCTTCACTGGAACAAAGAAATTTCAGGCTTTGAGTGTCAAAGTAATTTATTCTGCTGCGAGCACAGAGACACATATCCTCAATTCAGCGTACTGTAACATATTGTGTTTTTTTTTTTTTTTTTTTGCATACAGTGATGCAAGTTATTGTGCAATGTTTAATCTTTCATTTCATTTCAGTGTGAGAGGTTATCTGAAGTGCTTTGTTAACAGCTGTGACAAGAAACAGATGAGAAATATGTTGAACTTGACCGTAGCATATTAAAGGAATATTTTGTTGCTGCAGCAATTTTATGGACATTTTTGTAAAGATTGAAAGTTTAGAAGTTTTTCAAGTTAAATTAAAAGTCATACTTGCTAACTATGCCAATTACAATTTTGGGAAGCAGTTCCTAGATGGCAGCTAAACATGTTAAACAGCATGTAAGTCACAATTCACAGAGTTTTCAAACTATTTTTAAACCACTAATGTGTATTCTGATGATGTAAAGATCATAATTTATTTAAACGTCTACAGAATAAATATTATTAGTCCAATGGTCAATCATTGCACTGTGTTGTCATGTGTATAATACCGTAATTTCCGGAGCGCACCTGATTATTAGCCGCACCCACCTCATTCTAAGAGGAAAACTGATTTTGTACATACACAAGCCGCACCTGTATATAAGCCGCATGTGCCCACATTAAAACATGTAACACAAACACAAAATTAACCCAAACCCGACTTCAAGTCCCGCGAATGAAACTAAATGTCCTTCATTAACCCTTGTGCGGTCCTTCGTAAAAGGCACACTGGCTGTGTCCTACAATCGGGTCTTAAAAACCCAGATTCCAAAGTTCAGTTCCATAGACTCATCACCCCACCCCCCAAGGATGTATTACTGTTTGCAGTAGTAAGCAATGGCATCCTACAGTACGTATAAAAAGGTACATTTGTGAACCACCGGGTCTCTTTGACCCGAAGGACCACACAAGGGTTAAAGTCCACAGTCCAAAAATCACAGCCGGCAAAATGAACGGAAAATGATACTTAAGGTTTGATGCAGACCTGCAGAGTCCGGGTCCCGTTGAAAGTAATCCAAGGGAAAAAAAATGTATATTTCCAAAGGTAAGGGAGGGAAAAATATATCCACTATTGTCCGCCGCGTCCACAAACAGGTGGCTGGTCGCCGCCTCGCCTCATCTATCGCAGAGTCAGCGATAACTTTCTCTTTCGCCGAGAGTTCAGGTCAAACTCCTCCGTGCCAACGTGCAAAAATAATCCACAGGGTCTGGTCGAGCCTCTGTCTTCTCTCACACACCGCCGCGGGTTTTTCTTTAAGCAACTTTTTACCCCCTGTACACCTGTCCGTCACCTTTACCGGTCCCACTTAAACCCGTCACCCCGCGTTTGTTCCGCCCCTCCTTTTTCATTCAGTCTTCCTCGACGCATATATTCCACCGGTCTAAATCTTACCTTTTCTACTCGAGCGCCTCTGGCGGCCGTTAGGAAAATTACATAAATTGGCCGCATCACTGAAAAAGCCGCAGGGTTGAAAGTTTGGGAAAAAAGTAGCGGCTTATAATCCGGAATTTACGGTACTAAGCATAAGACATTAGTCAGTGTCAATTTAAGTTTTTTTTTTCCTGAGCTGTATCTGCTTTACTGTCTGCATAACACTGTTTAAAAGGGCTTTCACAGCAAATACAATTTAATTGTGAACTAATTGTCACAGACATACTATAACATTGATGAATTATTTAACTGTTTTTTTTCTCTTAATTTTTAGTATTGCAATAATTCCCTAAATATAGTTGCATTGTACACATACACCTTTTGTAGAATTAGTATCTATTGGCATTAAATAAATGGCATATAAATTATAACTCAAAATAAAACAGACCTGGCTATGAAAAAGAAAAAAAATATGATATTAAAATTATTTTAAGATGCATTTCACTCTAGATAGAGAGAAATTACTGACAATAGTCAGTTTTCCATTAACATTCAATTTGCAAAAATATATAATGACCAAGTTACCAAAAAGAACAACAAAAGAAACAAACTAAAAAAACTTTTTTTTCAATGAAAAGTTTTTGTTTTTGATTTTCCAGACAGTGCAAATATTACATAAAACTATAATTAAAAAATATTTTTATGCAATTACAGCCATGTGAATAAAACTAAAAACTATGTTGAGAATTGCAATGTTGAAATTGCACGCTTCCTGTCAACATAAGAAAAGTAGAAACAGTAAATGTGGTTAAGAAATAGTAGGACTTGATTAAAACTAAAGGTACATTCTAATCTAAAATATAAATGGAAAAATACAATAAATAAATTGATAAATATAAGAAATTATGGGTAGGCAGTGGTACGTAGCAGCATGATGTGTTTGATGGTTATTGGTGTTCTACTAATAATCATTATCATCATAATAACAACAATAATAATAACAAATATATCTGTAAACATGTCGCCATATATATGGAATAACCCCTTGCAATAATAAATAAATAAATCATCATATTTGTGAGTTAATTGAAAAACCTTTTAGTTAATATTGGTAAAGTGTTGTTCCTATATCCAATGGATAAGTCAACAATGACAGGTAACAATATAAATCAGTCACCATAGAATAAATGATTGATAGAGGTAATTAAATATTTCATGGCAGAAGGAGGTATGACAAGATGAGTAACTTTAACTCCATCAAAAAAGTCAGAAAGAAGAAGCAGAGGAGGTGATTGATGTCCCAGTGTGGAAGGGTGACAGCGGTACTGCAGGGACAATCATATGACAGAGAATCACAACCCACTAATGCAGAACTATATCAGTCTCTGAAAGGGTTACTTTCAGCTTTTGGAATCATTTTACCACCTGAGAAAAAGCCCTGCCTGAAAACCAATACCCATTTACATGCACACTATATTTAGAGTACTTCTGTCACTGTCATGCAGGCTTTTCCTAAGAAGCTCTTACACCTGCCTGAGTCCGACATAAAAAAAAAAAATAAAAAATTCTGCTGCCTCTGGTGGTGTTGTTTTTAATATATCAGGTGTCCATATCTGAGTAAATACATGGGCAGGAAACTTTTCCGTTCGGACATAAAAGATTTTATTCTACAAAATTCAAATGAAGAATTTAGTGGAATGGTAATTAAATAATGTTCTAAATGTATTAGAAATGTTCAATGTGTGCACCCGCTTGTGACACAACACATGTCACATTCATAGTGGAGATCCTGCCACACTCGCTGCACCATAACTGTGTTTCACTACAGCTAAATCATACAGTATGATCAAAAAATATACATTTAATATCACTTACTTTAGTTAGTTTAATTTCAAATAATGACAAATGCAAGATCTAATATTCCTGTTAATAAACCTGTTGGAGATTATTTTATTATTTGGAATTATCATTATTATTTGTACAATGCTAAGGCTAAATAATTTGAATTGTTTATTTATTTGTATTTGCTTCTCACATTTGACCTACTCCTGCTCAGGCTATGCACGACCCCTCACCTTTAATTAGGGAATTAGGGAAATTAGTTTTATTTTTGTAAGTGATATTTTATATTGAATAAATCGTAAGTATTTTTGAAAACAGAAACATCTCCACAAGTGCTTTATATTTTGTCTAGTGTGTTCTTAAACTCTTACTCACTGGCTACTCTTTTTTTATATTTTGACCTTTTTGAATTTGAATCTTTTTTAATTTTTGGAATAAGAAGAGTAGCCATAACCAATTTTTAAATGTATTAGTGCTGTCAAACAATAAAAAACTTTAATTACAGGCTTGCTGTGGATTGATTTTGACAATTTCAACAAAACAACTTCAAACAACTCTTCTATCTTGTGTTATTTTCTCCTCATATTTCGATGCTGAATAGCTTCTTCCATTTTTATGCTGTCGTAACACTCCCTGATCAAATGTGTTCATGTGCGACAGTAACTGACCCAAATGTGCTGCAGATGGGTTAATTGCTATAACATTTTTAATCAAATTAATCATGATGATGGATTAATCTGCATTATTTTTGACAGCCCTAGTTTTTATCTAACTGAACTACAACAGAAATGGTTGATGATAGGTTACCTGAAATAAGAGCTATGTAAATATAATCACAATTTATACCAAAATACTTCACGTTGGGTTTTTTTTGTTTTGTTTTTCCCCACAGTGTTTAAAAATAAATAAATAAATAAATAAATAAAAAGAAAATAGTTTTCTGCTGAGCCTTAAAACACCTTCATCGAAATGTTATTGAGACAGGAGTTCAGTGACTGTGCAGATGAAGGGGGTAAACCATGCACACTGTTCATGGTTGGCTGAGTGAGAAACAAAGCAGGCATGTGGTTAGCAGTCGAAAAGGCTAGATCTGCCTTCTAGTTGTCACAGAGGAAACACAAGTCCTTCTGGCCCATTGCAGAGCGCAGACAGGATGTAGGAGAGTCCAACATTTCAAAGCAGCCTGTTCATATAAACTCAAAACACACACACACACACACACAGACATCAGGCAACATATGCGCTTGAATGTGTAAAACGTAGACGACGGGTGTGCTTCAAACAAACATCTGCTTGCTACACTAACCGTGAGTTAATATGGTAATAAAACAAGCAATATGACAAGATATTATTTTCCTAAAACCTACAGTAGCTCTGATATATTCATGAATTTATATGTGCACCAATTGTGAATCAGATTAATTGACTGACAAAACTTATTCAGACAGGTTGAAATAGTCTGACAGATTGTAATAAGGTGTTTTCATAAAGGATTATTCTAATCAGGATTACAAGCTTTGACAGTATATGTGGATCTAGAAGTGTGTACCTGTACTGAGAGCTGTGACAAAGAGGATAATACAACAGCACTCAACGCTACCTCTGGCAAAGATTTAGCTCCAAACATCACAACTGCCATATTTGTTCCAATTACTAAGAAGCCCTGAGCCCTGCAGTTCTATTGACTTGTGCAAAGGAGACACTATGGAATTAACCGGACAGAGCTGTTTGAGTAAGGTGGCAGCAGTAATTAATATGGACTGGTAGCTGGTCAGTGGGTAATGGGCACATTGTGTTGGGATCTGGACTCACTCTGTTGTACTGAGGCGCTGGGATTTGGTCCCTTGTAGACACGGATTAATTACACTTTCATAAATCCACGATTTTACAGGACAGAGCAAAGATAGTGCAGTGGCAGACCCGCATCTGAGCTGGTGGAGCAAACTGTTTTCATTTAGAAAGGACAAGTTAAGATGTGTAGCACTTAAAATATACTCAAAATGTGTTGGATTCTATACAATATTCACTTTTTCATTCACCCTCAAATTATACAAATATATATTGTGCATGAAAATGTGCCGAATAGAAAAATTTTAATTTTGTGAAAAATATTTAAAAAAAATTTGATGAAAGGTTTTTCACGCTGGTAAGAGATGCTTTATAGGGGGGTGTAGCACAAATGGTTTATTGTGCAAAACTGTAATAGAAAGACCTTCTTATGGAACTACAGTCAGATGAATTTAAAAAAAATGTTGAAGGATGTTACTGTACAGCAAGTGAAGAAGAACAAACATAGTTTAGGAATTACAGTTTTCTGTTTCCATTAATGGAAAAGTACCTGGAATCTGGTACCAGGTGCTATATTTTTTGTTACTGCTCGGCTGAGGTTAGACTAAAGATACTAAAATGACCATTGATTGGTCAGAGAGATTTCACTGTGTCTTTGGATCATCAATACATGGTCCACAATCTGATACTATACTATATCGGTATGTTAAATACATCTATGGTCACAGATCCACTAAATGACACCATGGTTAGTCGAGGAGCTTCATACATGTCTGTCCTTGGTCCATGTAAAGATCTGAGCTTGACAAGGCAACATGAAATGAATAAGTTTATTAACAAGTACATGACAGGAATAGAACCTAATACCTGAGTGGAGTCAAGCAGTGTAGCAGAAGAACAGTTACTATAGGATGGACAAAAAGAACTGAGCCCTTCACTTAGAAGTCAGGCTGTTATGATGGATCTAGGAAACTATAATAGCAATTAACTTAAAAGTAAAGTCATTTAATGTCAATAGCAGATTTTCAATACAAAACAAATACATATCCAAAAATATAAGCACATGCAAATGTTACAGAAGAGCTCACATACAAAACGGTCTTAAAAAAATGAAAAATGATTTTCTAAATATACTTACTTTTGAATGAAAACCTTCATTTATCCTGTACAACATCCTATCTGAATTTTCCATCAGTGCACTCTTTATATTGTGACAGAGATAAAGGGTTTTTCTGTGAATCCATCTAAACAAAATTCCTAATAGACTCTGTTGATTAAGTTTTGAAATACTGTGATATATATATATATATATATATATATATATATATATATATATATATATATATATATATATATATATATATATATATATAATTTTTTTTTTCTCCCCCCAACTTTTCAACTCACAAAGCAGAATAAAATCACCCAGAGCCCAGTTTCAAAGAGGAGGTTCAGTAAACTCTATGCCAAACTTTGAGCTTGTTAAACTGTGATACGTGAAAGTTTTCAGTTTCAGAAAAACTGATCAGTAAGTGAAGTTAATGCTGAGTGTGTTCACTTTGAGTTAACCACAGTTCAGGCAGTGACTCACCAAATAGTGTAACTGAAAATAAATGTATATATTATGTGTCTGTTTGCAGATGATGTGTGCATTTGTTTTAGAGAACAACAGTTTACTGAAAAAATAGGCCCAATAATATGAATATCAATATTATCTACTGCTGTCCATTAATTCATTATGTATCATTAAGTTTCCTAAATCATTATTATTTAATTGTAATTTAACCTAAAAATTTAAAAAAGGAAGGACATATCAAAAAGGCTACATGTTATAAAGACTTGAAATATTCAGTAAGTTTATATTTCAGTAATTTGAATATGGCATCTTACTCTGCCTAATGACAACATAGCACACCTAATTTAAAGTGAAGCATATCCTATAAATGTTAGAACATACTTGAATTTTCCCTCAATGCAACTCTGCATATAATAAAAGAGACGAATATTCATTCATCAGTCTAACCTGTGTTTATTCTTTTACTGAAAAAAAGATTCAACATATATTCATTGAACGTTTTGTGCAGACAATAAACTGCAAGTCGTGATGGGCTGTCAAATGTCTGAATGTGCAGAACATCACCTGATTAACCCCAAAAAACTCTACTTGTGAAGAGAGACTTCAAATGCACAGATTTCATTCTGAGCTGAGTGAATTGATTATATGTAATTTATGAATATGAAGGAAGAGGTTCTGGTTTAAATTAGTCACTGTAACATCAGAGCAGAAATGGCAGCATCATGGGAAACCAAGTCATATAATATAAAATAGGCTATAACTGATGGAGGTTTCTACGGTTCAAAAATGCTGTTATATCTTCTGTGGCTGGAATAACAGGGTGGAGACACAGTGGGTGAGTCAAAACTTGCCAACAAGAGTTAGTTTAGTTTAACTGAACTCAGTATGTGGAACTGAAAATAGAGACTTTTCAGACCATTTAGGTTAAAGTTAGAGTTACACTAAAATACTAATACTAATACTAATACTAATACTAAGAACAAGAAGAAGAAGAAGAAGAATGGATTAGATTTATATAGCACTTTTCAAGGCACCCAAAGCGCTTCACATTAGTGTTCCATTATTCATTCACTCTCACATGCTCCCTCTGGTGGTGGTAAACTACATATGTAGTCACAGTTGCCCTGGGGCAGACTGACAGAAGCGTGGCTGCCATTTCGCCCCTCTGACCACCACCGAACATTCATACTCATTCATACACCAGTGTGAGTGACACACTACAATTGTTTAGTGAAACAGTTTAAATGAAGTGAATCTGTAATGTGCAATGTGTTCGATGGAAGCAAAAGATCCCAGCATATCAGAATATAAGAGCTGGTAAACAAGCTGATATAAAAAAGCTACTGTCATATTATTAGTATGAGGTAAGAGTCAACAACATGTGAACAACAAAACTCAAAGGTATAGTATAGTCGATAGAAATATATTAACAGCAACGATCAGAAAGTTGAAATGTTGGCAAAATATTTCATATTGATAAACTCCAATCCATTTTTATTTAGATAACACACATTTAAACAACCACAAGGGTTCCAAATGAAGTAAAAACATAATAAAACTTCACTGATTTTTGTGAGTAACATCTCATCTCGTCACCTGAACCCGCTTTATCCTCACTAGGGTCACTGGGGGTCTTATCCAGCTACAATGGGTGAAGGCGGGGTACACCCTGTATGAGTCTCCAGTTCATCTCAGGGCTGAACATATATAGACAAACAATCACTGTCACATTCAAACCTATGGGTAATTTAGATTAACTAATGAACCTATCAGTGCATGTGTTTGGATGGTGGGAGGAAACATGCAAACTCCACACAGAAAGGTCTGGTGTGGGATTTGAACCTGGACATAGATGTTTTTATAATCTGTTGAATCTGTTTTGAGATGCCTTTAAAGAACATGGTTGTTGTACTCAACTTTACTCTGAGTTTCTAATGAACATGATTAGGAAATTAAAAGTAGGAAAAATTACTTTCATGAAAAAAAAACTAATTAAAACAAATTAAGGACAGTTTAATACAGGGAAATATATATTTAGGAACTGTCACAAATGTCCCACTTACACTAGTACAGTCAGATTAATATGATCAGCTGTTATTGTGTGCTTTTGTTGTTTGTATTGTATTGGCTGTTTGTTCTGGTCTGATTATTTTTTTTGTATAAGTGTTTTTCAACTAATATGTCTGATTTAGTTTCTTCTTCATGTTTAAATCATTATTATAAAAAAATTCACACTGGGTCCTTATGGATTAACCAGGTTTTTGTCATATTTAAAGTGGTCTTATGAGGATTTTGTTTGTCTAACAGGAATGTGCACAGTTCAACCTTTAACCTCTGATGCATCAGCGATGACGCATTCTGAAAAGATGCTTTTGTTTCAATATTCAGAAAAAAATTACTGTTTTTTTACAGCGATTTTACTGAGTTTTGTTCATAGATCTGATATATAGAAATAAACAGGTGTCAAAAAGCAACTAATTTAGAGAAGGAAAAAAAAGCCAAAACTAAAACTACTGGAACCAAATTACAAAATGATTTATTTATTTATATTTCATTTTAGTTTATTGTAACTAAGTTAAGTTATTATTTTGTAAATATTTATTCGTTTTTGTTAATTTTGTTCCTTATTTTGTTTTATATTTCTACATTTAATATTGCATTTTATTATTTTATTCACTTTTGTGCCATTTGTGTCTTATTTTGTTAATGCTACTTATTATTTCGTTGGTTTATTATACATTTTTGGCTGTTATTGTCCATTTTGTTACTTATTTTATTAATTTTTGACTGGAACTATTAAATCTCAGGTGAAAGGTAGAGTAAGGGGAACTAAAGTGATGTGAAATGTTGAGAACGGGTGTGAAAGACATGAGATGAGAACAATGTAACAAGACAAATATGATGTACATGATGTAACATGATGAAAATGACCAAACAAGAAAGAGTCTTTCATACAGTGTTTTTTTTTTTTTTTTACAAAGGCAAAGCCAGGCTGCCATGTGTTTGCATACATTAGCATATTAAATGTTTGTTTCATGTGTCTGTTGGTCAGTGACGTGTTGCTACTGACGCTTACTTATCAGAATTAGAAGCATTTGTTGCTTTAATCTTAACATCCCAGTCTAGTTTGTTTACTGTATGTAGCTCGTTCTACTACAGTAGACATGAGTCACTTCTATAGAGCAGGTGTTTATTGCTTCTCTAATGTCTGTGTCATTTCAGGGCTTTTATCATGTAAGCAATCAGAGCATAAATGACACTGGCTTCAGGAAAAAAAAAAAGGCCTTTCAAGACTTTGCTATGAAAAGTGGTTGGTGAGTCCATATGAGTGTCTTTGGTGTTGTGGTTTCCGAGGTCTTTAGTGTGAGTGTGTGTGTGATGTAGACACAATGACCTCTATGAAGCTTTAGTCGATGAGAGGCCTCTGTTCATTCTCTGCTAGTTGAACTTCTCATGATGACAACAAGTACAAAAACACATCTAAAGGCATTTCATTTGAGCCTAGAAAATCCTGTCACTCCATGAAATTACAGCATTTATCAATTTTGTATTGGGGACATACAGTCATTGCCACAACATTTGGGCAAGACTAGTTTTGTTTTCTAAAAATGCACTAATTTATGTATTTATTTTTATATTACCATATGTGTCTGAGGTACACTACAGAACAATTACAATCTTAATACAGATTTCAAAAATATACTACATTTAATTAAAGCATCCATTTGTATTATCTCCAAAAAAAATGTTTTGCCATAACTATAAACTAGTTATGCAACACCACTAACCATAACAGTTTAATTTTGGAGATTTCAATACAAATATTTACATAATTGGTTTTCATGATACCCTTTTATAAGTTTTCCATTCTGAACAGACAGAGAACTTTTTTTTCTGAGCTGAAAAAAAATAAGGAACCACTGGCTTACAGTAATACATATATATATATATATATATATATATATATATATATATATATATATACATATATATATGACATTTAACATTTCACACTCTGGTGGTGCACAATCATAACTGCGAAGCCTGTGGGTCACATAATATCATCTGTGTAGTAAATCTCTGCTGCAGAACCATTACTTTCTGAAACTAATTCAACTTCATCCACAGAAGACATGAGTGCTACCTACAAACACACATGTCTACTGATTGTTAGACATACTTTTAAGACACTGATGAACAATTAATTGAGACTGTTGAGCTGAAGTAAAGTGATAAACTAAATATTCCTATTTTCTAAAATGAGATAGGTAGTACACTACAGTACATGCACTAATATATACAGTGTGTGACGGTACAGCAGACACAATCAGTGCAGGCCTGCAGGACGTCTCTGTGAACCTGGTGGTTTTGTTTACTCTTTCACTTCTGTAAATGGTAGCACATTGGAAAATTACAATTATTTTCTATTTAAATATCAAAGAGCCTTGAGATCTCTGCATGAGAGAGCCACCAGTTTGAGCTTGTTGAACAGACAGTGAGGTAAAACCACAGGGATCATGCCAATACATTAATTAAAATCTGTTCATGGATTCTCTCAGAAACAGCCCTATACAGCTAATACCCTTTAGTGTAAACAGGTGGTGATACTAACACGTTTCTAGAATTTTCACTTGAATATTTCATCTGGTGTAGTCACACAAAGCCTTTAATATTCAGATTACATTGTCAACATAGCAATCTTAATTTACTGTCAATTACAGCTATATATTCTAGTCCATTCAATTACTTCTTTATATGTAGAATTTTTTTTTTCATTTATCTTTATTTAACCAGGCAAAAAAAAAAAATTTTGAGATACCAAATCTTTTTTGCAAGAGTGTCCTGCTCAAGACAGCAGCGGCAGAAGTTACAATCATCTGAGATTTCATTTGTGCATCCACACTAAAAATATACATAAAACACATAATAAATTCAGTTCTGAAATGACAAATAGAACATTAAACTAAAAATATAACATACATAACATGTTATAACATAACATATAAAACACCATGGATAAATTAAAATATAATAAAAGTAGACAATAATGTACTAAATCAATAAGAAAAACATTTACATCCAGATTTACCCTTTAATCATTCCTGTTCCTAATTATTTTATTGTTATTCTTATACTTTGCCATTGCTTGTGTTAATAATTATAACTCCATTTTGATGCTGTTTGAATGGGAGTATATAAATAACTCTGATTGAACAGTGGTATAACACACTTGTTAACACACTGTGAGGCCTCTTGACCCCATACGTGACTGAACCCCATGTATTCAGTCCACATCAACATGGTAAACATGTTAGCAGTAAGTAACAGACAGCAGCTGGTTCCAGTGAATGTCAAGTCAAAAACACCTATAATGCAGTAAAACCTCACAATACTTCAACATATAACACTCAGCAGTTCAAAGGTCAGAGACACGTCGCTGTGACTGTCCAGGTTCATCAAACTGTGTTTGGACGTAAATATAAGGAGACGTGATGTTTAAAAAGAGAGTCTATCTGTATCTGTATCTACTTAATTACCACTTTTCCATTGACCATCAAATTGTACAAATCAAAGTTCAAAGTTGGCTTTATTTGTCAGTTCTGCTACATGTGTGTCCATACAGAGACCTGAAATGACATTTCTCTCTGACCCTTTTTCCAAAGAAATAAATAGAAAAAATAAAAAAGTATATATACACATATTTAAATATATGAAAAATATATAAGCTAAAAACAAAAACTAAACATTTATACAACCTAAAAAGATAACAAACAAGAGAGAAGAAATCTACATAAGGCATATATGAGATTAAAGACAAATATAACCACCAACAATGTATCCCCAAATTTTGTTTTTGCACTGGCAAGAGGTGGTGTTTCAGATGTACTGTAGGGAAATTAATATATCACTCAAATCTACAATGGAAGCTAGCGTTTAGTGAAAAAGAAGAGTTTTAAAAGAAACACAATGTAGTATGTGTGGACAAACCACGAAACTACTTTTTTATTTAGTGAGGGATAGAGGGGTAATAATAATAATAATAATAATAATAATAATAATAATAATTACTATATCTGTAAACCAATATGATATTCATGTTCAACATCATGTTTATGGAATGTCTTCTCATGTCATTTCACAATAGTAAATAAACAAATCGTCACATTTGTGATTTAATGGAAAAACGACTTTACACACTTGTGTTTTTACAACATTTAGCAAAGTTTGATCAACATTTGCACAGATGTCCAATGGAAAAGCCACTACAGATTAACTCATCTTCCAAAACCCCTTGAATGTTTCTTGGTTTCAAATATTGAAACTGATATATGTTCATTTATTCTCTTATATTTCATATCACATGTGAATCAATCACAAAGCATGTGCTGTATTCTAAGGTCTACTCCATAAGATTTAGGAGGATTTATGAGGATCTCAGTGAAGAAATTGAATTTCAGTGGGTTGCCTCTATGAAGCCCATCATGTTTCTATTGCAGCTCAGCTTTTATTGAGAATTGAGAATCTGTTTGGTGCAGCCACACAGTTTTCAAACACACAAAATCGTTTTGTAGCACATTTTTCATGATAATAAATGACGTAAAATTTTCAAGGTGTCTCAAAATTTTAGACATTATTACAGGTAAACATGTTGCTGTCAATTAGCATTTGTTTCAGGTTCATAAAAGATGCTGTGAGTATGTGCTTGTACTTCATTTCTTGACATTTTACATTGCAGTAAATGGAGAATACAATTTCCATTCATTTATTTGTTTTTCCATTCATGAAAACCTTGTCAATGCACAATGTGTACAATGGATATTTCTCTGCTCCTTTTTTAACAAATACAAGACAAACAAAATGATCATTCACCACCCCTACCACCATCCACAAACCCCCACCATTAACATGGCCCATTTTTTCCCAAGTTCAACAATATTCAAAATTCAGATTTATATTATTTTATTTGTTTAATCTTATACTTATGTTTAAATGTCCTAATTGAACTGCACATTTTTAATTCATTACCCTGTGCATTCCATACTTTTACACCAATATCTGATATGCACATTTGTTTTAACGTCATGCGTGACATTTGCAGTTTAAAATCATATTTCTTTCATTTTGAGGTAAAAACAAAAAACTTTTGCAAATCAACAGGTAATTCTTTTTTCCTGGCTTTAAACATCACAATGAGAGTATGTAATTCTATCAATAATCCTAATCTATAGAAGAGTGTAAAGTTTCATATAATTAAATATAAAATTAGATTATTTTTAACCAACAGGTGCAGTGTTTGTATATCTGTTTTACAGGTAAACACAGAAACAGTTTTAAACACTGCACTTGTTGGTTAAAAATCACCTAATTTTACATTGACACTAGTATGAACCTTTACAAGACATTAACAAATAGGTAACAAATGGTTAATACATAATGAACAACCCATTTATAAATGGGTAATAAATGGTTAATACATAGTCAATTGTGTGTAGGTATTATAAAGTATTACCAGAAATTCCAGTTTGTTCATGTTATTCACATTGTTTTAAAAGATGTAAACATTTTCATCTGATAACATTACATTTTTCACACTAAAACATAGAGGAAAGTGTGGAGTTGACATTATTTTTTATATTATTATGTTGTTATTTCACTAGTCCGGCCCTCCGCAGATCAATTTTGGCTTAATGTGGCTCCTGTACTGAAATGAGTTTGACACCCCTGGGCTAAAGGGTGAAGTATTTGGTATATTTTAGCAGATAGGAACAAAGTTACTACCACAAACACTCTCACTATGCTATGACCTCTGTATGCATCATCCTCTCTATAACAAACACAACTTAACTATATATAAATCTAGAGTATGGTGTATATAAAATAACTTCTCAAGCATTTCAGAAACACATTTACATACACAAGTGCCAGCATATGGTGTAGTGGCTCTCATAACACTGATGCCCAAAATGACACCTACCTCACATTCATACAGATCCATTATTTGGGTCATAAAGGGCGTGTTATATTGTACCGATAATTTCCGTGCAATGCTAAGTGGCTCTGTGTGCATATTCGCTACTGCATCATTCACACTGTTAATGCCAAATAGATATCAGAAGTCCTCAAATAGCAATGGATCTTTTATAACACCTCTTAAATATTTGAGTTTTATGGAAGGTAATAAGGACAAATGGAAAAGTTGGCTATCTAGGAGGTACAATGGCCTCATAAAAGCAGATGGTCACTGAAAGAGGGGATTTTTAAAGATGCTAATACCCCATAAGGGCAATAATGTTCAGGATTAAACAGATGTGGTAAGAGCAGGGCAGACAATAAAAGACTCATCAGAGCTTTTACGACGTCAGTGACCATCATGCTCACAAGCAAAATTATGTTCTGCTATATTTTCTTTACAATGCATACATACTTTATCTATTGCATGTGTCTGACAACTGAGAATGGAAATACCTATCCTGCAAATGTTCTTACTCGTATATTATTTGGTTTGTTTCTTTTTCAGCAACTTTTACATAAAAAAAAAAATAAAATACAATTTCCATTAAATTTTTCCAAGAGGTCTATTGTGGTCCAGAGTAGATCCCATTAAATTTGGGTGAATGTAGGTCAAAGGTCAAGATCAAGGTCACCCAAAATGTGCTTTTCACAATACTAAGAGATAAGGCAAATCAGGTAAAATGAGGGGTGGCAGGTATTCAATTTGGGTCCCATTGTCTGTCTGTCTGTCTGTCTGTCTGTCTTTCAGCAGGATTATGCAAAAAGTTCTAAACGGATTTGGATGAAATGTTCAGGAATGATAGATAATGGGTCAAGGAAGGACCCATTAGATTTTGAGCAGGTCAAAGGTCAAGGTTGTTCTAAAGGTCAACAGCTAAAACACATCAGTGGTAATATCTCATGATTTAGACAAGATGGAATCTGGTGGGGGTTTTTTTCATTCACATCGTCTCACCTTCAGACATTAGATGGGTCAACACCTATGGCTCGATCATGTTACGTTTTGATGTCAAATGACACCATATCAAGCCTTGGCGGAGGTCTACTGTCTCTAACTGCCTTGTTTCTTTTGTTTTTGTCTCAAAATAATCACTCATGAAAACCATTTTTACTCTGGCACCAAAGAGGATGAGTCATCTTCACCATCATCATCTATTGATCAAGCTTGTCTAAATGTGGACACCTGCTTCAATGTGGAAACACACACACACACACACACACACACACACACACACACACACTGAGAATAAGATTATGAATTCATGAGGAGTTCTGGAAACACAAACATATCAACAAGCCTAGAGGAAACACCTTTATTCCCAGGTTATCAAGTAGACATGGCAGCGAGGGCGTCAGGTTTAAAGTAAACAGATTCAGCAATGACTGGACCTCCTTTTACATCAGCACTGTTTCATAATAAGGAATCTGTTCAACCCAGAACTGGAGCCACAGCAGCACAGTCATGAAGCTACATAACTCCTGTCTAACAATGTTAAAGCATCACAGCATAACATTAACATATCATTCCTCTGTGTGGCACTCACAAATACAACTGTAGGCTGGAAACTAAAAAAAAAAAAAAAAAAAAAAAAGACTCAAAACAAAACAAAAGAAACAACCTTTACTTGTAGTGGCACAAATACTAAAACTAAAATTTCAAGTTGGGCTGAAAACCTTGAATCCACATTTTTTTAATCCCATATATTTGAGGGCAGCACAGTAGCAGAACAGGTAGTACTCTTGCCTCACAGCAAGAAGACCCGGTTTCGATTCCTTGACCGTGCGGACCTTTCTGTGTGGAGTTTGCATGTTTCTATCACAGTGTCTGGATGGGTTTCCTCTAGGTGCTCCGGTTTCCCCCCATCACCCAAAAACATGTTTGTTAGAGTAAAAATCCTCCAGCAGGTGATTCTGACCATGAGCCTGGTTCTACAGCCGGGTACTGCCCATGACTGCCCACTGCTCCTTACAGGTGCCCCAACAGCATGAAGGATGGGTTCAATGCAGAGGACAAATTTCATTGTATAATGTATAAATGACAAATAAAGTACGTAACCTTTTTATATTAATGTAAAGTTGTAGAATAAACAAGGCATGTCTTGGTTTACTGTCTGTGTGTTTTTGTTTTTTGAGTTGATTAAAATAGGATATATTTATTTATTTATTTATTTATTTATATGGTTTTCTTTTAACATACTTTCATATTTTAATAATTAATTTTCATTAATAAATATCTTTATATTCGGCTTCAAAAATGCACCCTGCTGCTGCAAAATGTAAAAAGGTTATGACATTGACATATGTTCATCTATTCTACTGCATTTAAAGTTTCTATATGTAGTATTTATATTCTCAAATATTTAAAAATTACCTAAAATTATCATTAGAGTGTTTGGAATAAAGAATCCTGAAATTATGTTAAAGATTTATTGGATTGTGGAAGGAAATTGAGGCAGTTTGTTGTTGAACTGTAGCTGTTCTCTGTCTAAAAACAGACCCAAACTAAAAATAAATAAAATTAAAAAAAGCTATGAAAGTTATGACGTAAACTATCAGCTGATGTATCACATGAAAATTATAAGACAGTCGTATTTTAAGTAACTGTCAAAATAAACAGGTACAAGTTTTTGTCTGAAGATGACAACTTGACCGTATCATAACCCACATGTGTGAAAACAATGACCTTTATGTTTTATTCAATGAATGACACTGATTATTTAGTGGTTTTTGTAGAACTGCACATCAAGTAACTGGGTGATTATTCGAGTCAGATGGATAGTCTGAGTATTTCAGATCTACTTGGGTTTTCGCATACTAACCACTTCTAGGGCTTAGAGAGAGGGGATACAGGAAAGGAGAAAATATCCCATGAACAGCAGCTCTGTGAGTCAGAATGCCCTGTTGCTGCCAGAGGTCACATGAGAATAGCCAAGCTGGTTTGAGTTAATAGAAAGGCAACAAATAACTGACTTTAAGTGAAGCCTGTGGAAAAATTGTGTTTGAACACACAACATGCTGAACCTTGAACCAGATGGTCTACACTCACTGGATGTTTTATTAGATACATGCACTATTAGCAACATATAACTAATGATATGGCCAATGAGTGCATTTTATCATAACATATAAATAGAAAATAATGTGTTATACAAAACATCTGTTTCTTTTTTTCTATCCTGGCAATACTATTGTTTCTACTGTATATAAAAAATGATGTCTCATCTCACTAATGAAATAAAACAAGTCTTCACATCAGCATTCTACATGACTTATTATGGTAAAAATTTCACATCTACAAGAAAAATAATTGTGTTTCCATGTACTCCATCCAAACTTAGCACATAGAGGCAACTGATATATTGACATCAGCTGGATCCATGCCAAACTACAGTAGCAAAAAAAATTATTAGTCTATCAAAAGTTATCAAAAACAATGGTTATGCAGCCAAGTACTATTTCCTGTGTGAATTATGTGACTAAAACAAACAGAAAAAAAAAAAACATGGAATGTCTGAAAGCACTGTTTTTGTCAGTACAATGATATATCTATACTGAAGAGATTATAACCTGACTCACGTCATCTGGCTTCATTATGCTATAATCACGTAACCATATGAGTACTGTGAGGTTCTGGTTTTCTTCAAAATGAAGGAGACAATCAGTGTCACCAGGCGGGACTACCGCATGACTGGGCAGTGTGGTGGCTGGTGTGACATAAAGTGTCACAGCTTGAGTTCAACGTGAGTGGCTGAAGCAACGTGTCAGGCAAGATGATGGACAGATTCTTCATCTAATCACATGCAAGGATTTTAAATAAGGCCCCTCCTTTGAAAACTACTTGATTGCGGAAGGGACCCGGGTGATATTGTAAGATACCATCTAGCGAAAGTCAGGTTAAAGAGATTATGGTTATTATCAAGAAAACACGGAAAAGAGATAGAAACTAGAAAAGCACAATGAGAGTGGAGACCTCCGCCAAGGTAGACCACCCCCCCCTCCCCCACCCCCGGATCACCATCAAAATCTAATAATTCCCACATCTCTCCATTACCAACTTACCCTGAAAATTTCATTAAAATCCATCCATATGTTTTTGGGTTATCTTGCTAATAGACAAACAAACTCTGGCCAAAACATAACCTCCTTGGAGGAGGTAATCAGCTCTCAAATTAAACTATAATGAGCTATGTATTAGTTTTATTTTATTTTCCAAACAAATATACTTTTAGTTGTACGAGGCATTAAAATTAACAAGAATAATAAAAAAAACAAAACAATGGTGGTCTAATAATTTTTTCCCCTAACTGTACACTACAATACATGTGAGGGGCTAGGTTTGTTGTGCCTGACACCACTTGTTTTGTTTTGTCTACTGAGAACAGAGAGGTCAAGTAGTTTACCAGTAGGTTACTGGAAAAATGTCAAATTTTTTTGCAGCTGTGCTCCAGAAACTATAAGATAAACAGTATGATGGATAACACACAGAGAAGGAAGACAAAACAACAAAACACACATGATATATATATATTATATATATATATATATATATATGGTTATGCCTCAGAGTATATCCTCGAATGCTCCAAATCCTTAATAACGTCGAGGCCTCCCGTGATCATTACCTTTCATTTGCACTTGATTTGAAGTCAATCAGACAAATAGTTCCACAGATAAGAACCTAAGTGTGTTTAGTGATTATAAACATTTGAGCTTCCCCTTATGGGAAAATCAAGAAATGGTAAATGATCCAAGATTGAATCAGTTCTTCTTTTCCTTGATATTTATTGATATGGAAAACATGGAAATTCGAAATTGGATATTTTTCAACTTATTGCATTCACACAAATGATATCCGGCGCCGGTGGCAGCGGCGGCGGCAGTGGCACTGGGACCAAAAACAAATTGTCCTCGAAGCTCTGTTTGGGGATATAAAAAGGCTGAATGGTTTTCTAGTTATGCTCCAGGAACAAAACACTGATCGACATGCTGAGAGGGAATTAAGCTAAGCTATGACTCACATAGAATGCCTCTCTCTAGTGCTAAAGTGAGTGAAGTCAGAAGCTAAGATAAAATCCAAACATCCCCTTTCGCTGAGTGTGAAATACATCCAACATAACTTTAAAGTGATATTCCTTTAAACGTATAGCAACTATAAGGACAGCCAATCAGGCAAGTCAAAATTTAAAAAGTCACTGGTACAGATTTACATAAGCAGGTAAAAGTGTGAACCATAATAATAAAGGAAAGATGCTGACATTATATTTAAATTTTAATATCATAGAAAGAATATCATCTCTATAGTGGAAATACAGATCCATCCATTTTGAGAAGATATTCACAGATGTCTTCTGTTTGTGGAGAAATTATTATTTTTCTAAGCCAGCATTATGAGCATTAAACAAGTATATCATTAGCACAACTGGCAGGAACAAGTCGCCACATCTGCTGTTTCTTCAGGCTGAGACATTGAGCTCTACCCCACTGTCACTACACCTGAGAGACAACACAGTAGATCTGCAGCAGTAAACAGCACATTGGCAAAAGGGACTAAAATACCAACAACCTAATCACTCCTCCGAAACTGCTTGTGCATATTTGCTTTCACCCCATTCTTCTTTACCCTCACACTATAAGAACAGCTGATTTAGAGGCGGGAAAAGAAAAAAAAAAAAAAGAGAGAGAGAGAGAGAGAGAGAGAGAGAGAGAGAAAACTGCCACTAATGGTAAAGCAGCTCATAAACCTCAGCAGGCCCTTGAAATCTCCTCGATGAATGACGGCTGCAAAACACCAGTCAGAATGATTTGAGGTCTATTCAGAGCTTCTTCAGATTAAAAACGCCGCATGTCACCAAATTTAAAAGAATGGCAGTCATCATTTGGAGGGAAATGAGCACGGATGCAGAGAAGGAAACACAGGGATTCAAAGCATTTTGGTGTTAAGTGTGGGCGGATGTTGCTTTAGTTTGATGCAAATACAATATCAGCGCTGTATTGGGCTTTGTTTTGTCAGTTGATGGATTATTTAAAAAAAAAAAAAGACAATATTCTGAGAGAATGCTAATATTTTATCTTCAACAATGCACAAACTATAGACTCCACGAACATGAACCATAAAGATGAACCTATGTTGGGCAAAGATAAAATCCTGTGGTGTGTAGCGTGTAAAGGCTTAAGTCTTAAATCATTTTCAGTCACATGTTTTTAACTGACTGCTGACCTTAATGCTGCATGAAAGACAGTAAACACACGCAAAGAGAAATGGTGAGCAAAAAAAGGTTTGTGAAGTCAAAGTACACACAGGAAGAATGAAATGAAAAATGTGTTGAAAGAGAATGAATGCTAATACAACTACTTAAGTGATTAAAAAAAAAAATGCACAAGCTTTAAATGTACCAGGAAAGGAATGATAGTGGATTTTTTTTTTTTTATGCGTATGTTTTCACATTTCATATTCCAGTGTGTATTTATATTAAGTATTAAACGAGACCAGATAAAAGTCCTTTCCAAAAGTTAGCAGTGACACTTGATTTTATATGAGTATATGTTACATTAAAGTTAAATATGTTTGCAACTGTAGGCACAGTGTTAACCCCTCAAGACCTAAAACTATTTTTATGATGAATTCCAAATAAATGCGTCTCTATATCTAACCTTTCCTAATGATCCATCACCATTTATTATAATATTATCCTCTACTTTTATCATTAGAATTCAGGCATTATACCTATATTTAATTCACTGATCATGCTGATGTTAATTTAAAAAAAATACAGTGGTGATCATGTCAACTGAAGGAAAAGGTGATTTTCTTAGCCAAATATAATTGAACATAAAAAAAACTACAGTTACTTGTCATTAAACATGGGTTTTACTGGTGAAGCAAAGATGTAGAGGATGACCGTGTTTCCAGTGTGACTGTTCAAAATAACACTGAAGAACTCAAAAACGTAATTTTATCTTAATTATTTTATTATGTATTAATAGGATTTGTGGTTATTATATCTATGTGACTACTATACTCTGAATTAATACAAATACAGTGGTACCTCTACTTACAAAAGACCCATCTAGCGAATAATCCAAGTAACGAAAAACCTTTACCTCAATTTTTCATCTCTGAATATGAAACAAAATTATATTTACAAAAGGGAATCAAAACCCCCGAGATACAATACTGTACGTAACGTACGTAAATATGTCACGTACATACTGTATCCCATTGGCTATGAGGGAGCTACCCATGATGCTTTTCGTTACCCTTTGACCCTCATTCATCAGTTACTGTTGTGTGGTGAGTTTTTCCCAGTGTGTTCATTTAAACTTTATTCCAGTAGGTTTTCGATATTCATCATGAGCCCAAAGAAAGTGATTCCTAGTACGAATGAAAAGAAGTTGAGTGATATCGCAAAGGAATATGAACGAAACCCGTCTACCATCTGTACGATATTGAAGTGGAAGGATGCCTTAAAGCCTTCGAAAGGAATCTCTGTGATATCGAAAAAGAGGTCATCACTGAACGATGAGATGGAGAGACTGTTACTCATCTGGATAAAGGAGAAAGAAATTGCAGGAGATACAGTGACTGAGGTGACTTTTTGTCTCACACTTTTAACATTTTATCTCACAATTTAGATTTTTTTCTGAAAATTATGCTTTTTTTTTAATCTCATGATGACTTTTTTTTATCTCAATTGTGACATTTTTTTTCCCATTTTTCCTAAATTTCCTGCCCATATCCACAAAACAGAGTACATTATCTACACAGTAACACACTTTTAAATACTTTATTTTAGATACATTTGAAACCTTTCTGATTTTTCATGATTAAAAAAAGTTTTACATTTTACTTTTGTACTTTATTACAATTGAGAAGTTGTACTTTTCCTTAAGTAAATGAGTTGAATCAGTACTTCTACTTTAACAGAATAGTAGCTGTACTTATACTTAAGTACAGAATGTGAGTACTTTGACCACCTCTGGAAATACCCCAAACATAGTGGTGTTGCTAACCGCTCCACAATTCTTCACTGTTCCACAAATGTTAGCATGGATAGAGTCCTCTGTCTCAAGTGTCTCACAGAAATTCTTCATCTCCCCAGTTCCATATCTTCCTGGTTACAACTGATATATTTAAGTCCATGGCAAGTACTCATTTTTAAATTCCCCAGGGCAGAGGTCATACACACAATGCATCATCAACACATCACACCTTGGCTGCAGAATGACTGCTGTTCATTTTACATAACGTTACGGAATCATGATTTCACTTTTATCACAGAGCTGCAAAAAGGTGGGAGCAAATGAACCCACCATTTCATTTACACAGACATCATTCCAGAAAAAAAAAAAAGTGAAATATTCTCATAACAGAGGTGCTGTGTAAAAGGGGCTATTGAGAACTATGGCTACATGATGTGGTGGAAAAACAATTATTGCTATTATAATGGAAAATTCAGATTTGACTCTTTCTACTCGTGTAGAAAAGAATATGCACAGACTGCTTTCTTCACATCAAAAATAAAAATGCATGGTGACTTTCCTATATATTTTACAATACCTTAGTGATACTGAATCCCAAATTGAGCCTTTTGATATTATATAATTACACAGACTAAAATGCAACTCAATTAATTCTGCAGCTCTTCTGGGATTAGTCTTCATGTGTGTTGTGTGTGGTGTGTCCCAGTTTAAAAAGCCTCATTAACTCATTAAGTGGGTGCTTTGTTTAACACTAAACAAAGCATAATCTCCTTCATAAATGTAGGATTTGTTGTATAGTTGGCGCATCACTTTTAGTTCTGTTCAACTGAAGAAAAAAAAAAAAAAAACCGCAACTGACTAAACCCTATTTGAGGTTAAATTGAGAGAAAAGGTGCTAGAATACAGTAGGATTGTTTAACATTCGGCTTTTGTGTCATATCACAGATCTTCCTTGAGAGACAGTAAAACTATTTGGCCTAACTCAATTTTATAGTTGACTGATCACATTGCTTCTCTCCCTTCATCCTCTGATAGGCTTATCTGTGTTTATGTTTCCATGTGCTATCAGCCCACACCCGCATCAGCACGGCAAATCACAGGAGAATAATACAACTGCAAAACTGCACCCCTACAGTAACCGACTGGAAGCCTCCACACACCACTACTGTTTCCCTCTGCAATGATCCCAGCCATCTTTCAATCACTCTCTGTTGTATATTAAATGAGTCAATATGTTTTCCCCTCAGGTAGGGCTTATTGGCTTCTGCAATTAAAGACATTTTCAACAAAACTCCAGCCTTTAGATACTGTACTCACAGCCGCAGCAGTCTATGAAAAACTTTAAAACGACGCATTTATTCATTTAAAAATGGATGAGAAGTGACGTGTTGAACAGTAAACAAACAGTGGAGGAAAAAAAACTATTGATGCATGAGCTTTTGTAGCCAATTCTTTATTAGCATATTCAACATTCAACGAACAGCCCATGCTGTTTCGGATTGGTGTGTTCACCATTTTACAAAGTAAAAGATTAAAGTTACAAGTTAATTCATTTAAATAGCACAAATTGGGCTGATTCTTATTACCACAAACTATGATATGCTTCCTTGTTGACTATAGATTTTAGAGGAGAAACTAATTTATCTTCCCACTGTGAGCTTTGTACAAATAAGCCAATCCTGCCCACTCTGAAGATCACAATATGTTAAACAAGCAGTCTTCTATTTACATTATGAGGTATTTAGAATAAGTATATTTACGCATTTGAGAACATCTCCACATTAATAAATATCACCTCATACCCACTGCCTTTTTTCTTTCCTCCCCTATAGTTTGAAAAAAAAAAATTTAAATTAAAAAAAAAAAAGTGTGATTATCATGTTCCCTGTTACTGTGCTTTTACAACATGCCCTCAGCACTGGGCACAGCAATTATGGTTCAGTTGGTTCTCAAAGAGACTAATTTACCAATGCCACAAGGTTCTTTTACAAAGCTGTCGTGTCAGTGGAATTAAAATGTCAAAACAAGACCTCGACTGATTTTTCACTTTGGAGGGCAGAATCATTTGCTCTGTAAATCAAGATTCCAAAAACTTGACACAAGTTTTAGACTAATTACAAAAGTATATATATATATTTTACTATACTAATTGTTTAAGATTAATTTAATCATCAAAAATCTGTCAACTAAATTGTCCTCCCACATCTTAACTAATTGATGCTTAAACTTCCTGCAATTTAACAATTTGACATTTAAGTCAAGTAAATATAGACAAATGCAGATTGTTTGCATTTTTAAAAACTCTAAAAAAAAAAAACAAGTTTAACACACACATATTTCTTGATGCATCTTTAGACCATGTAAGTCAGAGGTACTTCACACTTTGTTGAGCTGCATTTTGTAATAACGGTGCATTTTGTAATAAACGTCAAAAATGTTATAACTCATGTCATAAATTTTGCCACATTTCTATTTCCAAAATATATTTCAAATATTTTAGTGTTTTCTTATATATTTCAAATTGTCCATGTCTAATATGTCTAATTACCAGCCAAGTCATAAATTATTTGGAATATTTTCCAAACAGCTCCTTGAGTTTTAATGCTACACCCCCAAAGCACCCTGCTGCTGCAAAATGTAAAAACGTATTATATAATGCAGCAAAAATTATTACAAAATGCATTGGGGCAGTTTATTACAAAATGCGGCTCAACACACGTGCACAATGGAATGCAGTCATATTTCTAAAGACATAATAATACAAATGAATGAAAATAAACTCCAAATGGAGCTCAATACCTAAGTATTGAACATCCTTTCAGCCTTGGATTTACAAAATAATAACAACAAAGCGAGTAAAAAGAAAAAAAAAAATCATGCATGCAGCAGAATTTCACCCTGTAAATTCTTGCTGCATGCATGAATTTTTTTTTTCAGAAAAATACATCTTTATTCTGAGACTTCAACTTATTTTATATCACATAAAAAGTGTTCCCTTGTGCAATACTGTAAAATGTCAGAGTGACAAATGGAGCATACAATGTATTTGGGTTTGCTCATTTTTGACTGAAGCAGGTTTCCAGGCTATGCAGCAAGTAGCGGCGCTAATCTTCACAACCTCTTCACACTTTTTCAGCTTGTGTCAACAGCACTGTGAGTCAGTTAGCCATTCATATGCTGCTACAGATGGTCCCATCCCTCTTCTTCAGCTGAGCCACTGACATGATTCATGGGGCTCTGTGTCTTGATTTAGGGTCTCTTTCATATTTCTTCTAGCCTACAGCAGAGAAGCATTTCTCTAACACACCCCTGAGGCAATGACCCTGGTCTGCCTGGCCTGTCTGCCTGCCCGGAGGAAAAAAAAAGAGCTCTGCAGGGCAAAACTGGACTCCACACACACACACACACACACACACACACACACACACACTGTATACATGTATAGTATGTAGATATAAGCTGATGCGAGCTTACATGAGCAAAGGCAAACCAGTCAAACTCATTGTTTTTTCCTTCTTGCAAACACAAAAGGAGCCTTAGTGTAAATAAAAGGATGAGTTGCAATTAGATATGTAATGGAAAATCTGCAAATATGCACACATTTGTTGATACAGCCAACACACTCATTAGCAAATAATAAAATAGACCACTCGACTGTATTTTCCACTTTCCAGGTGTTATTGACTTTCTCAAAGTCAAAAGAAAATGTATGTTTTTAAATATGACAATAGAACTCACCTGTGATTGCTTCTACATTCAATCTGTGTTTGTTGAATTTGTATTATAATAACCTAACATGTTTCCTTTTCTATCTAGAGTCAAAATTTTCCTCCAATTTAGTCTCTATGGGCCACAGATTGCCCTGTCAGAAAGCACTATAACGAAAGACTGTGCGCACCACTTCCTTATCACTACCAGTAAATTACCTCAGGATCAGATACAGGCTGCCAACTCACAGAAACTCCTCTCAGCAGACACGGAGACAGGAAAAGAGGAGATAGAAAAGAGAGAGAGAGAGAGAGAATGGGGGAAAAAAAGTGTCAAGACATGACAAGAGGAGGAGAGTAGCCCCATGGAGACTGATAGTCTGTGCTGCTCTCAAAGGTCATCTGATGTTATCTAAAGATCATCTTCAGTCACCAACACTCACCTCTTACACTCAACTCAACAGCTGGAGTCAAGCACCTGTCAATCAAAACTTTCATAACCTGTAGCCGTAACACAGGGTCTGCAGTGTTCACTTCCCTATGAGAAAGTCCATTCACACTGAAGTATTAACACAAGCACCAAATGAAATGAAATCAGGAAAAGAGGGTGGAAAATGTCACTAGCAGGAAATTACAAAAAGGTATCTTTTGTCATTTCTATTTCATGCACCGTTCAGCAGGAGAACATACCGAACATTTAATGTATAGAAAAATGAAAAGAAATGTGATAAATTGAAATTGTATTGTTTACGCTGATCACAGATTACCATAACCATGCTCACACTAGCATTAAGGTTAATACCTTTATCAAAGCTAAGAAGGACTGTTTGCAGAAGGTCAACATTATATTCTTAATTATGTTTTTGTTACTGTATAATCATATGGAAATCTCACATCTTTTTTTTTCTATGGAGGAAGCAGGTGCCCCATTTTGTGTTCAAGCTTTTACAGAGACACATTACTGTCACCTATCGACCAGAGAGGATATTAAAAAAAAAAAAACAATTTTCATGTCTTCAGCAGCATGGTAGGGATAGTTAATTCATTGCAGTGTTTAAAATCATCACTAGAGGCCACTATTTTAAGCACGTTGTGAAATATTAAAAAAAATGTGGTCATTATAGTTGACTTAAAAATGGTCTCAGATGACAAATAATTCTTAAAACATATTATATTTTGCGCAATGCAAATACTAATGACCAACCTGGATGGTTAATTAAAATGTAAGTGGAAATATGTTTTAAATGTACATAATGCAGTGAATTCAGACATTTCCTTTCTATGAACTTAACATTAAAATGACAATTTACTTCCTTTCTCTTCCATTATAAATTACATCTACCATTAATACAACAACCTAGTTACAACCATTTTTACATAAATGTGCAAAAAAAATTTCAGTCATGTCACATTTAACTAAGGAGTGTTTTAAGCTGTGTAAGGCAAAGCCAGTCTAATTAATCCAATGGGGACAGTAACATCTAAATGTATGGGAAAAACAACTATCGATAGCAGTAATGTGTTGAGCTGAGGACTGGTAAAGCTTTAGGTTAAAAACTGTCTACTCTGAATTGTGATTAGTACAGCAAAAGTTTATTTCTATACCTACAGGAAACCTAATTAACTAGTACTTTAAACACTCAAGACACATGACTGAAAACTGCACTTCTGTTTCACTACACAAAGTACATATAAATAACTGACATACATGGAGCCTATTACTGAAGTTTACCAAAAAAAAAAAAAAAAGACTGATTATGACAATAAACAATAACAATAAATGTATCGTGCCTTGATGAACGGGAGACAAAGAGAGTGTGTCTTTAAAAGGGTGTCAGTCAAACTGTGTAAATGGAGGCGCAAATATGGCATTTCGGTTTTATTTGGCCATTTCTCATACAGGTAAATTGAAACAATTACCATAATTATGCTAAATAACAGCCTCGGATAATTGCATTTACATAATAATTAGGCCAGGGTTCGGAACAAAGAGCGTCTGCTGCTTAATGATTAACTTTTGATATTTTTTTTTCTATTATTAGTGACCGCTATCATAACAGTGACTCATCCTGGTCACTCAGATGATATAAACCAAGTGACCTCAGAGAGTCGTTACTTTAGTCACTTGAGGTGTAAATGTATGATTAAACTGCAGGCGAATCATCTGGATGCAAACAGCGGTGGCAGAGCACTTTTTCACAAGCGCCAAGGGACACTCAAACTGTGGCGCAAACGTGCCTCGACTCCACTCTGCAGCATTGTGGGGGCGCTGCTCCAGCGTGGTGGAACCGAGCAGATGGTGAACGTATGCGCCGTTCATGCATGTCATCATCACCTTTATTAGCTGAAGGTGACATATGACATCATCTGGCCCATGTGCATTATGGGGGCCAGAAAGAGTTGTTTGTTTCTTTTTTCTTCTTTTATTACAGCACAGTTCAAGGTTGTTGATGGGAGGTATTGTGAGTAATCACAAATCCCCCTCACACACACACCTTCCGTTAGCTACTCCTCCTCAAGCCTCCCCCCGTTCCCACCACCTCTCAGCATTAAGGTAAATAAGGGCTTCCAGCAGAGAGCCAATGAGCACGGGCCACTGAGCAGAGATGCATGTTTGTGTTGCCTTCCTCCCAGGACCCTGCTCGTTTATCTTGGCTGTCAGGTAAAGGGCAGACTCAGAGAAGGTGAAACTTTTTTTTTTTTTTTTTTTAATAAGGCCGGCTTGGTTTCCTTGGAAACTGCAGGACAACATTACGGGGACAATGATAAGAGAGCAAAGCCTGGACTCGGGGCATCCCACATTGTGCCACATTGTTGTTGGACACATTTGTGTTTACGTCAGAGAAATGAAAGAGCTATTTAGATTAATTCTAGGGGAGCCTCCAGACTCAGACCTTTTACTGCGGGAGGTGAGATTAATGAGAGCATATTCACACCTAGCTTTCAGCTGAGGTCAGGAGCTAAAAGGTAGGTTTCCACTTATAAAGAGGTGCTGAGTCTTCTGTGGGTTCGAAGTCCCTGATAAAGGCAGAATTAACCTCAGATGACTGTCATGCTTTTTCGATAAAGGAACTGACACTGCACAAAGTAATAATTGAAGGATAAAGAAAGGATATGACAAACTTCATTGGCTGCAGTAGTTTGCAAAGTAAAAACTCAGAAGGTTGCCTTCTCAACTTGTCAATATTCCAAATGCAAACTCTTTCTCCAGGAATTTCTCCAGGCGAAAAGTGCATAAAGAAGAAACAAATTGCACAGGTAATGAATACTTAATGACTACTACATTTTTCACTTTGTGGCAGTAAATGGGAAGCATGTTTAGTTAACAAATGAGTGGAAAATCAAAATGAACAGACGGCACCACACAAATTGTCAAAAGCCTGCAGCCGTGAGATAAACCAAGACAATGATACAAAGATATGAGGCTTTGCTTCCAACCACACAGCCGTGAGAGAGAAATTAAGTCTCCTCTGGAGCAGAACTCAACATGGATATGGTCCACATGTAGACAATATGAAGTAAGGCGTCCTCGATAAGGCAGCACACAAGCTTAATTGAAACTAATGTGAACACATGCTTAGGGCTACAGCAAGAAAGTGAGGGATTCAAGATTAAGCATTGGACTTTCATTAAATATCCATATAAGCTAGTAAATTAAACTACTGCACAAGTCGTATACAAAAAAATATATATATTGTGGCTATTAGTATAAAAGTCCATTATTGAAATAGTTCTGTCCCCTTTTGTTTTTTTACTGTTGTATAGGAATGTCTCAGCTAACAACTGTGAGAACCAGCTTGTGCTAAGGAAGCCCCACTGCTGTGTCTCTGCTCTTAAATCACAGTGTTGGACTTTTCTATCAGCATCTCCAATTCTTTAATGTTCTTTTATGATGAAATAAACAGTTCCCTCTCACACTATGGGTTTTCACACCAAAGACATGCAACTCATTTCCTGTTTTATGAGAATTAACATCATATTTTTTTCCCCCAAACGCTTTGTTCCCAGTTTGTCAGCAGGCTCTGATTTATATGTGAGGTAAAAAGGAAGAATGCTCCGGCGGGGCTGAGCGTGTGCACTCGACAGCCTGATATCACACGAGGGTGAGGGTGTGCTCTGACAGCTCATCAGCGGACAATAAGGCCTTGGCTGTTAATGTCCTGCTACCTGGCACACTGCAGGGTCACAATCTGTTCCAGATGCTGGAGGCATGCTTCCAACTCAGAGCGAGGAGGAAATCAGTGTTGGAGAAGCAAAAGGGAGTGGACTCACTGAAAAATGAATGGGACCAGATAGACACACACGTACGGGCAACGCAGAATTTACTGTCTCTTCTGCACAGTGGTCCAGCTGGATGAGGCCAGCAGTTAATGTAGCAACATCAGGGATAATATCTGAGCACAAATAAATGAAATATCTTTTTTCCAGACAGCTAGATTGAAAATTTATCTGCTGAGAGCAATCATGCATAATTTCAGAATGGCTTGGCTAAAGTAGACACAGGGACATGCACGCACACACACACACACACACACACACACACATATGAGAGGGACTTATGAACTCAATTTAGTCAGCTAGACAGAGTTCTTGATTCTGTCACTTGGGATAATCGTCAGGATGTGGTACTTTGACCGAGCCCTACGTCTAAACCCAGGCAGGATATAAGGTCATGTTGAAGTGCAACTCTAGCCATGCAGCACCCAGACCTCAAGTGCTCCAGTGGTTTTGTGGTTATCTGCAGTAGCCAGCTGTCGCAATACAGAGGAGCTCTTCAAGAACGTCCCCTCTCCCTCTCATCTTTCTCTCCTCCTTCTCAGACAAAATTGTCCTAACCACCCAGCCATCTCTGTCTCTTCTATTTCAGGGTGTGGAAATGTATACATGCTCCGAGTTAATTACTGTTGTAGTATTTCTTTTGTGCAGATTAAGCTATGAAATACTACATTTTTGTCTTTGGACTTCTACAACTAACCATTACATTTCTCATCTGGTTCTTCCATAGAAAAAGAAAAAGCTACATTATCATAATTGTCTTCAAGTTTATAAACTGATGGTTGTCTTTGAGGAACCAGGACTCTTTGACACATTTAATTGTAGTTGTTGTTTCATGGTATGCAGAGAAACAACTCTTACTTTCTCACATGAGAGTGACTAAGAGGATAGCTATGCATAATATATTTGACAGCGCATGTTTAAAAGGTTATCCCTTTCTGTTGAAAATTAGGTCAGTTCATCACTGCAAACCAACACAAGAGGAGGCGGTGAGATGTGATGTTCTGCTGTGTGTCTGTTTATCATTTAAATTTTGTCTTCTGTCTGTCACTGTCACAGAAAACGTGGATAAGAGACACCGCTCTGTTGCATACATGATCAAGACTGATGCACAGAAACAGTCTCTGCTTTCTGCAGAATGCAAAGAGCTGAGCTCCACCTGCTGGCCAAAGTGGGTTATAGCAAGAGCACAGCTGCACAGACATTCAGATTTATGACTGCTATAACCACAGACCTTTTACTGAATATAATGCTATAGCTTAGTCAATAGAATGTTTAATCAGAAAAGTGATCATTGTTACAAATTCTAGAAAATAAATACATTGTAGGATTATGTGTAATGAAGAAGTCTATAGTTTATTAAAGATTGATTTGTTTTTCAACATACATGTTATATTTTATTATTCATTGTGTGGCTTTTCCTCATACAAAGACTGAATTTTAATACACCCTCAAAAGAATGAGTCTCTTCCCGGAGCAGGGTGGGATTAGTTAAGATCTTGATGCTTCTTCAGTGGATTCCTATTAGCAGAGCTTAAAAACTGTCATTTAAGTTAAACCAAGACAAATTACCTGAACCCCACATCTGGTGATGGGGGGGTACAAAGAAAATCAGGTGAATAGAATAGAATAGAATAGAATAGAATAGAATAGAATAGAATAGAATAGAAAATAATAGGAAAGGAAAGGAAAGGAAAGGAAAGGAAAGGAAAGGAAAGGAAAGGAAAGGAAAGGAAAGGAAAGGAAAGGAAAGGAAAGGAAAGGAAAGAAAAGAAAAGAAAAGAAAAGAAAAGAAAAGAAAAGAAAAGAAAAGAAAAGAAAAGAAAAGAATAGAATAGACCTATGTTTAAAGAATCAATAATTTCCTCCGATATGAGACCACACTTGCTGGAGAAATTCAGGCTATGACTCCAGGGCTCTTATTACCATGTGATTAACCTCTTCAAGATTATCTGGCCAGCAAAGACATGGGAAAGGTCAGAGGTCAGCACTCAGACAGCCACTCCTGCATGATGGGAGGCCTATTAAAACAAAAGGCCATGCTCAAGTCAGCCTGTCTGTCTTCAAGCATCTTTTTGATAGAAAATTGCGTCAACCATCGCTCCACACTCATTGTGCTTTCCTGATAAATTCCAACAGCAAGCAAGGTCAGTTGTCTTATTATCGTAGAAATGAGAAAAACTGTTGTAGGTCTACTCAATTAGAAAAAAAGGTACTTTGGAAATATAAACACAATGCCAAACACCTGGTGTGTGTTGGCAGCCGTGAGACAGACTGCAGGTGGGGATGAATTAAAGCGCATCTACACCGAAGGAGGTAATCATGAATAAAACATCACACTCGTACTTGTTGAGGCTGTAGCTTTTTAGTACAGCTATAACTCCTAGTTGTTGTCTTCCATTGGCAGAGAAAGTGTGGAAAAAAGGGATTTTATTATAAAATATATTCTGAAATAGATTTGCCATCTTCTAGTCGCTCGTGTGTATGTTTTATGATTGGGTGCGAAACTAAATTAGCAAGTAAATGAAAAACAATGAGAATCTCTGTAATCTCTTCCCATGACTAACACTATTTAGCTTTTGTCTTTCAGTTTCTCCAACACAAAGGACAAAGATGCTGAATCCATGGCATTTCATTTATTTTCCAAGTCGAACCTGGCACCAAAACTGCAAAGTGAGTGTGTATGGACTCATAGAAAAGGGGCAGCTTGGGGCAACTAGCCATTACTGCACTGTCTGTGTGTGTATCCATGATGGATGGAGAAAGCATGTGAGAATGTGTTAACCTTTCTGCCCAGATGGGTACAGTGTCTTCAACCAAAGAAGATCACTGTCCTACCACAGCTTTACGGTTTATCTCTTGCTCTTCTGTGACATCAATCACAAGAATTTTTTAATCAGTTGTGCAGCAAAACCCCGAGGGCATACAGTCACAATCCCGACATCTCTAAGACACATAACGGTTACTTTTCAGATATCATAATGAAAATAACTTTAAGGCAAGAAAGTCTACATCACAGGTGTCAAACATAAGGCCCGGGGGCCAAATCCGGCCCGCTAAAGGGTCCAGTTCGGCCCTTGGGATGATTTGTGAAATGCAAATATAGATATTAAGATGTTAATAATCACTTTAGTTCAGGTTCCACCTTCAGACCAATTCAATATGAAGTGGGTCAGGCCGGTAAATACTATCATAATAATCTATTAATAATCACAATTCCAATTTTTTTCTCTTTGTAAATGTAAATATTTTCACATATTTACACTAACACAAAGTATAATTTTACAAAATATTTGAATGATCTTGAGCAAATATGAAGAACCTGAAGTGATTCAAGAGAAGTCAGTGCAATTTTAAGAATAATCTGCCTGATATTAAATATTTTGTGAATTTATATTTGATCAAATATGAGCTGCAAATTATAATGAACATGTGGAAATGATTTATTTTTTAGAACATGTGTAGAATGCAACAATAATCAATACAACAATAATAATAATAATAATACACAATGACATGTCTGATAAATGATAAATGGAAGCTTAATATTGTTAAAATGAGTCTTATTATTTCATTTGTTTCATGTTATTCACATTATTTGAACAGATAATTTGTCACCATAAACATTTTCATTATTTAGTTTTACTTTTTTCACTCTAAAATGTTTTGGAAGTTTCTGGAGTTGACATTATGTATGTGTTATTATGTTATTATTTCACTGGTTTGTAAAGATTCAGATCAGATTTAGCTGAATGTGGCCCCTGATCAAACATGAGTTTGACACCCCTGGTCTACATCATATAAAACCTATAAGCCTTATATTTTCTATGTAATAAAATAGAACAATAGAAAAGATAAATGTTAATCCAGCCATGAAAGAACTTAAAAATAGAGCACACTGTCTGGTTTAAATGATTATATATGTGATCAAATACAGCTTGAGTATGGCTGGGTATTAAATCGATAGGTGGGAAACAACAAGTATCAGAAACTTAAGTACTAGACATCAACCATTTCTGACATTTGGTGGATCTGACAAATCGATTTGTACTAAGACAAGCTCAAGTTTAGTGGACAGCCATAACAAATAGAGAAATGTAGAACATGTTTCATTTTCAGAACAAAAAAGAACAAAATGTCTGCAGATATCTATATTTCAATGAAGATGTTTTTATCACTATGTATTGTTTTACTTGGTTTCCTTGGTAAATAACATTAGACGAGCTTACACAATCTTACAGTGTGATGCCAAAGGACTGATGAAGAGTTTTTACAGGTAAGATTTCCCATCAGACTGTCAATAAGTGAAGCACTAAGCCAAAAAAAACTGCAAGTCCAATCTTTATTTTCCCTCTTGTGTGTAAGAAGGAAGCAAACAGAAAAAAAAAAATGTGTTTATCAAAACTCCCCTGGAGCCAAACCCTATCATCTGCATTCATACAGACGATGAGATGAAAGCTGCTTATGTTCTTCTTTTGCAATGTTATCTGATTGTTCTTTATCTTTTTGCTTACCAGAGACCCAGATGAGGACATGCATTAAATCCACCCTAGGATCCTGTTTCATGCTTTAAGCGAGTCTTTTTTATTATTAAATAAGACAAAGCTGTCCAACATCTCACAATTTCTTTAAGACTGTAAAAAAATACAAAAAAAATTTATCTGCAGCAACACCACCAAGAGCCATTATAAAAGGCATCGGTATAAGCTTGAATATATGGTTTTACACACATACACACAAAGGAGTTGAACCAATCATCAGAGGTCTCCAAGGCCTCGATAAGCTTCTGTAAATCAGCCACCATCCGGCAGTGAGTTTTATTCCCTTCTCTCTTGGTGGATGTTGGGTTATGACCCGTAGGCAGGAGGTTATTTATTGCTTTTGTCTCGGCTTGTGTTGCCTCCCAGCCACTCATCTATGGTTCTAGGCTAATAGAAAGCAACACAGGGCTGTAGATCTACGGGGAGTCTGCGAAGCTGCAGGGACTGAGCTCAACAGCCTCTTTAGAGCCTTTCCTCCCTCAGATTCCAAATGTTTTTCAATTCCTCAGCATTTTTTTTCTCCTACTTTCTTGGTAATGACTGACTCGAAATGAAAACCTAGCGAGTTAACCTGGGGTGAAGGAGCTCCCATCAATAAATGTGATGAGGAAAAGAAAGAAAGAAAGAAAGAAAGAAAGAAAGAAAGAAAGAAGAGAGGAAGGAAAGAAAACAGAAGGAAGACTTACCATATACTGTAAACATTTCACAGAAGCAGCAGGAAAGGATGATAGACAGTTTGCAACCTGCTGGTCTGCCTCTTTTTCCAACACATAAGAAATGTCTCTATTCTCTGAGATGTTTTTGCAATGAAAACGTGATGCGTTATGTTAGAAAATAGCAAAAAATGAAAAGACTAAATTGTCAATGCTCGGATGAGACTTAACCTTGGTAATCTGTCTCCATAGTGATGCCATTTTTGACAAGTACCACCCGACCACACATCCTTAAGATGCTACAAACACTATGAAAAACCTTTCCCTTCTCTCTTACATCTTTCTTACTCTCATGCCACAGCTGTGAAACAATCTCAACAAGGCTGTCATCCTTTACAATGGACCATCTAACCTGAAGTGGCAACTCCAACCTCACTGTAGTCTGAAATACTGGCCCACCTGCCATTTCAACAACGCTGACAGCAGCTGACAGTTAAGAGGAACCACCACAGGCTGAGGATATATGAGGGGGTCCTTGAGTAATGACAGCATGGGCAAGATGGAGAGCTGTGATGTAATGGAGACAAGGCCGCTGAGTGATACTGTGAAAGAGGCTGGTTTGTCTGCCTCGGTTCACAACCATTCATATCAAAGATGTATGTGCACTAACAGCTAATTCTACATTGATGTTGGCTGGTTCAGGAGGCCACCAACGTAAGTGAAGGGTGTTCAAGTGTTTGCAGTAGGCAAGGGTCAAATAATATAAAAAAAAAAACAAAAACACTCTGCACATGTCACCATCTAACAGTAGGCAGGTTTAGTTTGAAAGAAAATGTTTCTTTTTGCTGTTATGAAAACATCTAAAGCTGGGATTTTACCACGGTTACAAGTTCACACAACATTTCAACATATAAAATACATGTAAAATACTGAAATGGTTTGAACTTTTCCTGAACTGGATCATATAAGATTTCAGTCTCATCCACGTTTTCTCAAAGCCTTTGTCTGTTTTGTTTCGGCAGCTCTTTATACAAGCTGTTTCATTGCTGTTTTCCATCTAATATGACATTCCTGTCTGTTTCATATATTAAATCTCGGTAAATGCTGCAGGCTCTTCGTTGGTCCGCACATGCACGTACATGAATATTGGTTGAAATCTTTTGCGTATGATTCCATTGCAGTTATTTTCATTTACTGTTCAACATATTTCACACATCTTCCAAGTGTAATTTTTTGGCTAGTTTTTAATTTTGGTCATGTGTGTCTTTTTTTTCTTTTTTTTTTTTTACATTTTGGTCATGTGTGGTCGTATTATTTGCAAGATGAAAATGTGAATAAAACTATCCATGAAAATACAAGTGAAACAGTTTTGTATGAATCTAAAGTAGTTTAAGGATGTTCTGAAAACCCTATAAAAGTGAAAGGATTAGATACCAAATATAATAATAATATATAATCAACCATGTTTTATACATGCAGAAATTATAATAGTAAAATATTCAAATGTACCATTTCATCACATGCAGTGAATGACATTTACTGCAGTCACAATAACCAACTTTGATCAAATAAAATGTTCACGTTTTCTAATATTAGATAAATATAATTAGTTTTTTATATTAGATGTTTTGGTAATATTATAAAAATACAAAGGTCAGTATTGTTATTTGGATGATCAATAGTATTAAATATTCAAGTGTTCAGGATGGCCATGTCCTGTCATATAAATAATACTAATATTTCACTGCTTCCACCATTAGTTATTTTACTTGGCTATTTGAATACATGTCTAAATACAAGCACTATTTGTGAAAAAAAAAACTGTTTCAACATTATTCTTTATCTACCAACCGCACATTCATTGTGGAAACTTCACACTTTTTGAGGACATATCACTATATTTGCACTCATACTCTCTGTACCATTTGCATATTAATTCACAGATTTAAATAAGAGAAACAGAGGAAATGTCATGAATTCTAACAAGCTAATTAAACTTTTCTGGACAAACTGTGTCCAAATGTGGCCAACCAGTCTGGAGCGAGTTAAAAAATGTCTAAAACAGGTAAATGAGTAGTACATAATCTACAAATTGTCTCACATATGGGAATGTAAGCTTTGTTGAAAATATGTTTTATGATATTTTAGGGGACTCTCTAAAGTAGAAACAATAAGCTTTTTTTCCCCATGCATTTCTATTTTCTATATTCTCATTATCATGGAACACATGTAAAATTAGACTACAGATGTATGATTCATGCATGAAGGTGACTCATCAGTACTTGGATCTAATAAGCATACCTGCACAGACACTGTTTTTCTCACTGTACTCCTTAGTATAATGAAAAATCCCTTCAGAAAAAAGCAAATGAAAAGCCATTTCTTGTTTTGGCATTGAAAAATGTTACTCCTTCTTGGCTTTGGAAAACACAAAAAACCTTTTTGATACAAACAGGAATGTAAGTAAGTATAAATAAATAAAACTTTTTTAAAAAAATTAAAGCGAAGAAAGTGACCTTGTGTAGTAGATCTGTAAGACATCTGAGACTAAATACAATAATTACTAATGACTTGTCCAACACAAAGAAGAGGCAGACTATATATAGTGTGTCAAATCTGCTCTGGCATCTTTGCTGAGACAGAACCTTGTTAAAACTATTACTATTAGTCCTTATTGCTTGTTGCTTTCATTAATTTTGCATCACTGACAAACCTTTTAACGATGTTGGTTCCATTCCAGCAGGACAGTCCATCGCCAGTTGTCGGTTCACTCACACACAGCTGATCTGCCAGGCCACCGTAATATGTACGATAGAGACGTAAACTGCTCAAAAAGTCCCTGAAAGACCATCAATGTACAAGCAAAAAGATCATTAGGTATGCTTGTTTTTACACTTGTACAGGTAAGGAATTATAACCTGCCAATCACACATAATATGATTTCCTCTGTTATTTGTGAACACACATGTAGTAATATCTTTCACCTACTTACTTCCTCCTGACTGCCAGAGAATCACCTGACACTCTGCCTGGGTTTTTTAGAGGAAGAGCCTCTCTGCTGCTGCTGAGCTGAATGCTGACAGACTGCGCAGGCTTCCTGCTTGGCAGGCCACACAATTTATGCACCTATTACCAAATAAACACAGACAGACAGAAAATGTAGTCTAAACTCTAGAGGACAAACATGCATTTTAAAACTTTGCAGATCTTCTTAAATTGCACCGGTGCATGACAAATAGGCGTTATTTTAGATGGGTGAGTGACAGATGTTTATACCAAGGCCATTAGTGCTGCCAAGCCTATCATCTTCAATTTCTCAGTGAATTACATGTACTATCTATGAAGTTGCAGTGACATGACGTGGCCACTAGATGGAGTTGTAGTGTCTACATTAGTGCAGCATAGATAATGACTCAGAACAGACACCCTCTCATTTGATGGTAAAAAAGTCAATAGTAAATTGCACTTTCAGATAAAATCTTTATACTGCATATGGACTCATGTATATTCAATGACTTTACTGAGTAAAGAGTTTCTAGTTTAAATAAATGAGTCACAGTCTGTGAACCTCTGTGGATTTGAGTCAGATTCTAACAGTCAGTTTAACTACTGAGCTTGCGGCCACTTTGGGGCCACATGAATGTATTTCTAGAAAGTTTTGGTTTGCTCTCAACAATCCCACTGTTGTGTGTGGTATGTGCAATTTCAAGCAATTTATGTTGGCATCTGTACCACATACCCATATGACAACAGGTTAACAGCTAGAAGAGTAGAAGTGCAAAATAAAAATCAGTCTAAGCACTGACTGGAAGGTTTTATTGATCTACTCCGTCAGATTCACTGATAGTACAGTTTACTTCACTTCCTTCAGGCACAGCTTCAGCTTCACATCAATACTCATTCATAGAAATAATCATTTCACAAAAGAAGATCTAACCTGCACTGAGAGGCGGGGTCCATTTTTCTGAGCATGTCCAACAGCATCATGAACCAGTGTATGAACTCCTAGAAGGACTTGCTCTAAATCCTGTGGTCCTTGCATCCGTGCTGACAGCCCCTCCAGTGAGCGAACAAACTCCCTCCAGTGGGCGTCAATCTCGGCCATGCTTGCCAAACAGCCCCGCATCACATTGAGGCAGTAGCCCATGCAGGGTTTGGACTGAGTTAAGCCCTGTGAAGAAAATGACTTCAGGATCAGAGAATGGAAAGGTATGAATCAATGATGAACTTAATGTAAAGCAGTGCTACTCAACTTGTCCTATTAAATGACAAGAGGAAGAAGCTAGTGTTTCCAGATGAAATTAATAAACATTAAAGGTTTAATATGTATTATTTGCTTATGATTGTGTGTTTATATGAAGTTTGTAAAAGTCTGTTTTGCCCTGGGCCATTTTTTGCCATTCAGAAGATCTATTTCTGCTCTAACCTTCTCTATCTAGTTTGCCTGAAACCATGATAGCACCCAAAAACACTGAATCCTTAGAGGAGAATTAAATATTGAAAAGGACTGTAACTCACCTTTGACATTTAATTTCAACTTAACTGACATGACCTAAGTTAGCATGGTAGAGTTTGATAATAAGCTTGCATCACAGATAACCCCGATAACTCATACTTGTTTACTTCGAAATGTCTTTGTGACATTTAAAGATGCAGGAGGTAGAAATTAGTGATTAAAAAAAAAAACACTGTTCTTCTACAGTTCTCTCTATCCAAATGAAAAGATTCAATATATAGCTTAATTTACATAAAATCAGGGCTGACAAAATTAACGCAGATTAATCTGATCAAAAAATTTAAGCTGCACTTCAGCTAAGTGCAGATATACTCCTTTCTTTCTTGAGTCTGTTTGTTCATGAAAAATGAAACATGATTAATATAGATTTTTTTTTTTAAATGATTAATTAATTGTGATTAATCCAAATTCATCTGAAGCAAACCCTGTGAATAATCTGATTAAAAATTTTAATTATTTGACACCCTTACATAAAATACATTCACAGGAGCCACCATGTTGCCTCTAGGTCAAACAATGGGATGAAGCTGTCACATTTAACAAAGTCTAGAATAAAGCTGTCGATGCCATAGCTCTAAAAACATCTTTCATTGTACAGTTTCTGCAGTTTACACACAGAATGAATGGAGATACACATTTCCTGTTTTCTATCTAGCTGCCTGATTTGCAATATGCTGAAAGGAAATTACAGATTTTCTACCAAATGTGGCTGCCAAAAAAGTACAACAAATCACACACTGAACCTGAAAACAAAAAAAACAAAAAAATCCCAGTGAGAACCAGTTTATTTTGAGTGTGAATTCGAAAACAGTTGGTAGACCAGCTGGCACCCAATGGCAGGCTGTAGAATATCCATGCTGTAGAGACATGTGTCAATACCTGGCAGTGAGGACAGTAATGCATCTTGAGAAGGGCTCGTCTGCACTCTCGACTTAGCTGCAAGTGGTCTGTTGTATTGATGACTTCAATGCCAAGATGCAGGGCCTGAAGCAGAAGCTTTCCAGAAATCCCAGAACGGGTAATCTGGTCAGACAAGAGGTTTGGCACTCCACCAAATGGTCTCACATCACGACTTGTTGACCTTATACACTCAGCGTAGCCTGGAGATACGTCACTGAGACCTGGGTTGATTAGGTGATTATAGACCAGTGGAAACACAGCGTCAAAGAATCGCTGCACTATGTCATCCACGTTGAGCTCTGACCCGAGCAGGAAGAGGCCGATGTCGGTGAAAAGTTCCCGTACGGGGCCTGTGACCTGATCTGCCATGGTACGATATGACTCCTGAAGGACAGCGTTGGTATGATTCTCTGCCTGCCTGATCAGCACCTCAAAGGCCTCTGTGGGATGGACAGCAGGGGAGAGGGAGAAAGAAATACAGAGAAACGACCTGAGATTAGAGAGAGAATCAAACTCATTTTAAAAATATTTTCTTCTTCATCTTGGTTCAAAGATACACTGCAGCCTGGTGCGAAGCAAGGGTACAGACATGAAACTATTCAGAATGCAAACACTATGTTGGCATTGAGAATATAAATGATGTTTCAGAAGAGGAGAGGAGGGGAGAGGAGAGAGGAGAGAGGAGAGAGGAGAGAGGAGGGGAGAGGAGAGGAGAGGAGAGGAGAGGAGAGGAGAGGAGAGGAGAGGAGAGGAGAGGAGAGGAGAGGAGAGGAGAGGAGAGGAGAGGAGAGGAGAGGAGAGGAGAGGAGAGGAGAGGAGAGGAGAGGAGAGGAGAGGAGAGGAGAGGAGAGGACTCCCTGCAGGAGTTAACACTCCATGTGCTCTTTCCAGCGGGGAGCAGGGAACGTGTGGGGAAGCAATTTGTCCTCTAATCAAAAGTTGAGCTGACAAAGAAAAGTGGGAAACAGGCTACAATACATCAGAGTCAGAAGTACTGTGATATAATATGAACTGTGCTATATATACTGGTTTAATAAACCAACCATTTCTATGAAAGCGATGCTAGTGCAGGAGAGGAAAAACTCCAGAAGATTATGTCATTGGCGAATAAATGGATAGAAGAGAAAAACAAGAGGAGACATGAAAAAGACAGAAGTTAAGAGGCAGAAATGAAGGAGGATAAAGGTTAAGAGACACCAAGAGTACAAATATATATATACTGTATGTTCACCACTAACAGTATGCACGCATTAAACCTTCACAAACCTGCATTATAAATTCCTCAACAGTCTCTCCCACTTATCTTTAGGGCGTTAAAAGTAAATGTCAAGTAAATTTTGATAAACTGTGCTGTGACATAAATATAGAACAATAATTATTTCTGTTTGAATCTGATATTCAAGTAGTGCATCAGCCACAGGAGGTAAAAAACAAAAAAACATTTCATGCTGTTGCTCGTTTGTTTGCACATTTCCAACCCTGCAAGTACTATCTAGCTTTGCTGCTTAGAAGTGTTTTTCAATGTGTTTGTATCTAAGGGGGGTATGTTTTGGGGAGAGGGTGGATTGTGCAATATAATGGCATCTGATTTAAGGCGAGTTAAGGAGAAACAACACTCACAAAAAAATGGACTTAGAAAGTTAGATTTGTCATACATAATATAAACCAATACATGAGTACATATCGTATAATAATGTACAAGAAAATGTATTAAATGTACTTGTGGCATCTTAATGAATCATAATATTAAGATAAAGTATTTGGTCTGGGTTGTCACATTTTTCCTCTACACAATTTATTAAGTAAAGGTCATTACTGGCATCTATATTATATTAAATGTGTATCCTTTCTGTTCTATATGTGAGGCAGACATGTGTATGGGCATATAAATGAAAAACAAAAACAATTAAATATTCAAGTAAGTGATCACAGCATGGTAATATTGGACATGGAATACAATTAGATTCCAATCATTTAAAGAATAAAAAAGACTAAAGAAACAATTACACATAAAAACCAATGCAGCAAGTTCATTTTTATCCTTTTGTCTCTTTTTTTATATATATATATTTTAGTTTGACATAAAACTTGAGCCATGACCATTCTCACATCATGTGCTTGTCATGAGTTGAGGAGTGAGTGAGGAGTGAGATCCAGGGTGAAGGCTTGGAGCTGCCTCCTTGGGGGCGTGTGTCTAAGGCCAGGGGTGAGGTGGGGGGTGGGGTGATGAAGGCTTAGACCAGAGGAGTCAAACATAAGGCCCGGGGGCCAAATGCGGCCCACCAAAGGGTCTACTCCGGCCCCCGGGATGAAATGTGTGAAATGCAAGAATTACACTGAAGATAATTAATAATCAAGGAAGTTTAAATCATTTATCATTTATGTCATTTGAATCTAAAGTGGATGAGATAAGTAAAATACTATCATAATAAGCTAGAAATAATGGTTAAGAACCTTATAATAATTTTCTTTTCTATTTTAATGTAAAATAAAGTAGAAAAAAAGACTAGCCTTTTCCAAAAAAACCCACATGTGAATAACCTGATATATTTTGTGGAATATTCAGCCTGTTACTAAACTATGTATAAATGACAAACTGAAGCATAATATCATCAATATTACACTTATTTTTCTTACAAATTTAGAGGTTGTTCATATTTATCGCATATTATGTTCATGTACAGTTCGTAGATGTGACCATTTTTATTGGAAAATTGTCCCTTTTTTTCCACTCACAAACAGAAATTTTTCACGTTAACATTTTATACATTTTTATCTTATTATTTATAGAATTTTACTGGTCCGGCCTCACATTATACCAAATTAGGATGAATGTGGCCCTGGAACTGAAATGAGTTTGACACCCCTGGCTTAGACAGTGGAGCCCTGATGTGTAAAGATTGACCAAAAGCCCCCGGACATAAGTACTGGGTGCGGGAACAGAGCGGGTTCTGGTTGATCCATGCAGGTAGATTAAACACTGAGTTTCTATGTGTAGGATTTGACTGTAGGTCTGCTGTGATCAAACACAAGTGTGATGATAGGTCTATCAGCATGTACGATACAAAGATGTTGCTTTATGTGTGGTTGAGAAAGAAAGCCGAACCTCCTACACACTGACAATTCTGGTCAGAGCGCAGCTTGAAAAATGCAGACAGAATGTGCTACAGAAAGGATGGCAAAGACAAGACTGGCAGCTGCGATGGCGGAGAGTGGGGAGTGTGTAAGACTGTGAATGAATGAGACAGATAGAAGACAGGCTGTGAAGAGAGGAAGAAATATGTGCGAGCAATGGTCTGTCAAAAATTACTGCAGCTTTCTTTGTATAAAGTAAGTACAAAGAGTCCCACGGGGATTAATACACATGCTTCGAGGGTTTTAGTTAATGAAAATTCCACCTGTTGAACCACATAAAGAACATCTGTATAGTAAACTCATTTGTCTTTGTAATATCTCTGCTTCCTAGTTGAACCAAATGTAAATCTTGTTATCGAAGAATTAGGCAAGTGCTTAATTCTGAGGTTTGTGGACACAAAAGTAAACTGTCAAATGCATGGCTAATAATCTTAACAGTAATTTCGTTGTCTAAATAAATCTGGTATATGAGAACAACACCCACACAGAAGTTGCAAGCTCTGCTGTCGGTATTATAAGACACTATTGTGCACCAAAGACAAAAGTGTGAAGTTGTGTCTCTCACTTGGAGGCTTGGACCAGCAGCCAGGCTTCTAGGCATGCCCGAGGACACAAATAAGACAGTAGCAAGAATTTAATAATAAGAAAGAATAATGCAACAGGGATGCAGGGAGCTGGATCAGATAAGGGTGTGTTTGCACCATTTTGCAACAAAAAAGACCAATTTTGAAAATGTTTCTTCAAGGCTAAAATTCACTCCCTGAAACATGTTGTGTAGAAAAGTTTGGATATCACTGGTTAGTAATAGGTTCATACAACAGCACCGTTCTGTATTATGATGGCTTGTCATGAATAAATAAATTATCCCTGCAGTCAGCACCAATCACCACTGTCAGTTATTCTGAAGGTAGCTGAGAACAATACTGCTGCTGCTGCATCCAGATGAACAAATAGTGTGAATTAAATATAGCATGCTTTTTAAAATTTCAACACAGTACTAAAGAAAAGGAGGTGATGTGTTCTACAAAAATAAGAAGGCATTAGATACTCACAGCTGTTTTTGTCTTTTCAATCTATTCTTGTATTTTATTCTACAATTTTGGGGGGGGGGGGGGGGGGGTTTGTATTCTTTTGTATGGTATTGTTTAATTGCACAACTGTTTTAGGTTTTTATTCTTCTATTCTATTCTTGTTATTTAATTCTTTTTTTTTTAATGTATTCTTCCGTACCGCACTGCGGTCCACACTGGTTGTTTTATGAAGTGTTTTACAAATGAAGGAGACAGAAACAGAGAGCTTAGTTGTTAATCTTCTTATGTACGTCCCTTTTGTAAAAAAGTCTCTGCTAAATGCATAAAAGTAAATGTAAATGTATTCTTGATATATAAAGTGTAATTAAGACTGAGTATGTAATCATTGTACAGAGGTCATAGGTCAAAGATAATCACTGATGTGTAAATAGGAAAGGAGAAGTTTGTGTCTGAAAACAAAATGATTCCACCTTCATGGGTAACAGTGTATATTCTATCATTTAGCCTAATCCTGTTTTTATTATTCACCAGAACTCAGGCCTGGTCTGTTATTACACATGTTCTGTTCAAATAGTTAGCAGCAATGGATGATAATTTTTACTGTTGTTTTTGTTTATTTGGGTTTTTTTAGGTTTTTTTTATCTGATATCAGATTAAATAAATAGAAAATCCACGACTGTTGCTTGGATGCAGTCATCTTCATCTGGATGTAGTTGCCACTTTAAGGTCATAAGTAATGTCCACAGAACAATCTGATCAGCTCTATGTCATGACTAAAAGCCTATCGGTACTGAAAAGACAAAACGTTCAATTATGAAAGAGTTTTCATTAGCTCTTGTGAATAAAGTTGATGTGTTGAATACTTTGTTGAAGGTTTTGAATACTTTTTTTTTTTAATCATTTGAACATCAATATTTAAATATTTATCACAATTAAATGTATACCATGCATGAAAAACACCATGTTTTTCAATCCAAAATTCAGTCATCAGTCTTCTTTGATTTAACTGACATGTTGCTTTTTGTCCATGTTATTTTTCAGTCCTTGTAAATACACGGAAATCCATTTTCAAGACTGCTGAAAAAACAGATATAATGAGGTTTTAACAATGCTATGTGTCAATGACCCAGCTGATAAGAGAAGGGCAGGAATGTTTTCATTTTTGGCGGCAGGAGAAACACAGAGAAGAGGCTGAGCCAGCATGATAGAAAACACTCCCAAACAGTATTACTGAAGGTCTGGCCTGTTTCAATTACCAGGCAGTGAGAAACATGGTGAGTATCACAGTTAATGAGGTGAAGAGTTGAAAGAGTGGGTTGTGTGTGAAGAAGTGCAATATTATTCACAGTAAATGTAAGCCCTGAACAAAAAACTGGACTAAAATGCTGTGAGTATTAATAGGACGTGAAACACATACTCATAAAAATTAAAGTGCATATGCAGAAAATGTCATAAGGACTAAAAAGACTGAGCGGGTGCGTTCACATTCACATTTAAGCATAAAAAAATGTTTGTGTATAAATATTTAATTTTCAGATGACTGATTAAGACATTCTCTGTAAATTGTAATCCCTCCTGTGTGTGATTACAACATGCTGCTTATCTGTATGCAGGGCCCTCACTGGTGCTTGTTAGAATGCTAAATAAATTCCCTGATATATGAACAATTAATGTCTAAAAGCTTGGGTATCACTGGCTATCATCCACATACACAGACCATTACGTATCAGTCACAAAGGGTCTTCAGTATCATTTCCCAGTAGTCGAGTTTTTCCTCCATGTCTAAAAGGCTTTTAAATCTGAGCTCATTTTCTTTCTTTCTCCCATAATTGCTGTGCTTTTCATTTTCTTTAATGTAGGATGATCTGGTTAACTGTGACAGGGGAGGCTAACCGAATGATGAGTTACACTTGAGGTCAGGGCTGCTGGCAGTTGGCATGAAAAAAAAAAAAAAAAAGAGATTTTTATTTTAGCCTATTAGACCATGTCTCTCTGTCTTTCTGTGTGTGATTGGTTTCAAAGGTGACTGTAATATTTGCCAGCAGATCGACATTTAGATGCAGATAAAAAGGAAAATGACTGTTGAAATTGTAATACAAAGGTAGTAGGCAAAACTAATGAGAGATGTGAAAAGGTGTAGGGTGCTATATTGACCAGCAGAGGGAGACATTTTTATATTTAAAACATTTTTAAAAGAAAAAGGAACCTGTCCAAAAACAATGCTGTCTCTTTCTAATGACTTTATAAATTAACCACAGACATTTTACACCTGAAACTACTTACATTTATTATATTCACAATGTAAAACCTGCAGCAGTCACATCAGCTGCTTCCCTGTAGATATTCCTCTCAGTGTAGTGCGCATATCAGTATTATGAGTGTCACTGAGGAAAGAGTTCAGTCAGCTGGATGAACCTTTGTAGCTGAAGAACCTCTCAAAACACAAACACACCAAAAGCACCCTTTCCCTCTGTCACACACACACACACACACACACACACACACACACACACACACACACACACACACACAAACACACACACAGCTAATACAGTATACACATCCTAAAAGTCCACTGTAACGTGTCTAAAGTGATCACATCAGCAGCAACTAAACCTGTGTTTGAAGTTTTGCCCATTTCCAGGTTTACGGAGCTCAAATGCCACCAGCTGACCTCAGCTGTGCTGTTGAGCAACACTAAGATGTCTTTTATTAATGTGATTCATCCTCTTTGAATGGCTGTGACCACAACAGAGAGCAGTGACATCTGATAGGCTGCAGAAAAGGCCATTCTCCATCTAGAGAGGATGAGTCAGTGGCTCTGTGGATTCAGCCATCAACTCGCAGAAAAAGGCACACAATGGAAGTCAATGACTTACAGGGGAGCACAGTCAACACAAAACTATTTCTTCATTGTGGTATGTTGGTGGAACAGACCTTGCATGCTTCATTGTTCCAGGACGTTGTTTGAAGATAGTGGTTTCATGACAAATATTTACAGTAGGGGGGGGGGGGGGGGGGGGGGGGACTACAATGCTGACACTGATAATGACTTAAGACCAGAGGTGATGAAAGTACTCACATTCTGTACTTAAGTAGAAGTGTAACTACTTATGTGAAAAAATACTCAAATATAGAAGTATTGATTCAACTCCTTGTAAAAGTAAAAAACTACAACTTCTCAATTGTAATAAAGTAAAAAGTAAAACAGTTTTTTTTTGGTATGGATGAAATAATACTGATTTCAACAGGAAAAAACTGAAAAAAAATTCAAAAATATTCAAAACTACTGTGTAGATGATGTGTTTTATTGAGTCATGATACCTGTATCGACAGGACATTTGGAAAAAAATTCAAAAGTCATAAATAGATTATAAAAACGCATAATTATGACATAAAATAATCTAAATTATGAAAGGAAAATGTCAAAATTATGAGATAAAAACTCAAAATTATGAGATAAAAAGTCAAAATTATGAGATAAGAAATGGATAATTATGAGATAAAAATTATGATATAGTCACAATTTATGATTGACTACTTATTTCTCATACCATCACATTTGTCTATTTTGAAAAAGTAATGAGTCTATTCTGAGAATGTAAGGAGTATAAAATGCAGATATTTATACAAAAATTTGTAAAAGTAAAAAGTTGCAGGAAAAATAAATAGTCAAGTAAAGTACAAATACCTAAAAACTGTACTTAATTATAGTAAAGGAAGCACTTCTACTTAGTTACTTCCACCTCTGCTTAAGACTTACAAAAGTACAGGATCATTATAGTTACACCTCCTACAATTTACCTTGCATGAAAAACTCACTCTAAATTTCCCTCTGTATAAATCACCTTTCCTGAAAATGTGCTCAGACCAACTTTACATTGACTTGGTCATAAATAAGGGCTATTTTAATCTCCCTCTGCAGCTGTAAACTGTAGATTGGGTTGGTCTGACCGAGTTATCCTAACAAACTAACACACTCTTAAGCTGCCGGATATAGAGTATAAAAATAAACCTGGCTGTCATCCCTGTGAGAAGCCCCGTGTGCATTTATACTATTAAAACATGCTCACCATAAACCACAAAATACAGCTTGTCAGTGTCGTGATAAGAGTATTAAATTATCTTTGCTGCTATGGCATGGCAGATTTCCACACAAATGTACTATTTTCTGAGGACTGGGCAAGACAGTCTGTTATCACGTAAGTGTGGGTACACAATATGAAGCTTTTAGATAGAAGAAAAATAAAGTTTTTGGCAATCATAGCTTTGCATGTCTGGTGGAAGATGAGCAAACAAACAAGCAAGAAACAAAAGAGTGACAAGAGAAAGGATCAGGCAAATAAATCTTTGCAATATGACAGCATCCAGAAAACAAGCGACATCTTGTAAACAGTCCAAATTTAGAAGGAGATCTGAGTAAAGTAGGTGTCATTCAGTATGTGTGAAGGAGCTCTGTATACCTGATTTCTATTTGATTTCTACCAAACAAGCCTCCATGTAAGACTGGGCCTTTGTGGAAGCTGAAACATGTGCAATCACGTTGGAATGAAGTAGGGGAGTAGAACATCTAAATCTGGAAAGGTCATATCAGACTGACCCATGCTAAAATGTTCCTTTTTTTCTGTGAGTTTTGTCTTTGTGCAGTGTAGGAGTGCTAGAGCAAAAACCAACAGAGTGGCTATTCTCACCTGAACAAGGCAGAGAACGGGAGAAGTTTAAAAAGCCCTGGGATGTTTTCTTTTTCCTTCCATCTTTAGTTTCAACAAAGAGGGGCATTGTTGTAAAACTGAAAACAGTTGACTGCATAGAGGTGTTACAGAAGTGTGTTCTGGCTTTAAGGAGGAGAGGAGAGGAGAGGAGAGGAGAGGAGAGGAGAGGAGAGGAGAGGAGAGGAGAGGAGAGGAGAGGAGAGGAGAGGAGAGGAGAGGAGAGGAGAGGAGAGGAGAGGAGAGGAGAGGAGAGGAGAGGAGAGGAGAGGAGAGGAGAGGAGAGGAGAGGAGAGGAGAGGAGAGGAGAGGAGAGGAGAGGAGAGGAGAGGAGAGGAGAGGAGAGAGGATTAAGACTATCAGTGATTTTTAAATACTTTGCCTGGAGTCAAGTGTGGTTTTCCATCCACTGTTATCTCTGTGTTCTCCACTGTCCATGCATTAACAGTTAACAAACACATATTTATATTCTGTCATAAATCTGAAATACTTCCACCTGAAAATACAACAAAACCCACTTCCTCTCTGTCAGAACATTTTCCCAGTCCATCTCTCTACTGCTCTCTCTTTCCTCCACGAGGCTTAAAAGTCAATATTTGAGGATCTGTTGCAGCTCTTGAACACTTCAAAGAACAGAGCTATGCTGTGAACATAGCCCTTAATATGCCGTTCAGGAAAAGAAGCAGAGAGGGTCAATAAAGTGGGGCACAAGTGCTTCTTGTAGAGAACTGTGTATATGTGTGTGTGTGTGTGTGTGTGTGTGTGTGTGTGTGTGTGTGTAGGTCAAATATCCTTTCATACATGCAGGCCATGTAGAAACACAGGTCAGGTTTAGCACAAATTGATGTATAAATGTTTTCCAAGAGCACATACGCACACTGAAAGTCAGACAGAAAGACAAGGAGAGTGAGCACATGCAGTTTTAAGAGCCAGAGTGAAAATAATAAAATCATAATAAAGCTTTCATTAGCTTTCAAAGGTGGCTCTGTGTGAAGCTGTTGAGGGTTTCCTGTGGTTGGCCTCAGGGAGCTGTTACACGCCAGCGGAGGAGCCAACAAGGCTGTCCTAAGCATGAAAAGAAAACATAATGCACACAGCACGACAGTGATTACACTATTGAACTGGATAATGACATTAGATTTATAAAAAAGATAACATGGAACATTAGATTCAAGGGTCTGAAAGTGGAAGCTACATTGAGTGGGAGGTGCCATTATATTATAGATGAGCTTCTAATTACACTCGATCCTGATGGAGTGTATGACTTGAACACTGACGTCTTTGTAAAACAAATGGATACATCAGACATTCATTCTACTGACAAGATGTCACTACTGTTTGGGTTTCATCAGCTTCTGTTCGGTTGATGCTGCTTTGAATGGGCATCAGGATCTCAGACTACAGAGAGAAAGTCATTGAAATAATTAAAGAGTGATTAGATAGTTGATATCCCTGTGCTTGTGACAGGAGTGATCATATAAATAAAGCATCGTGTAAGTCACCTATAATAATACACAATGATATGACTGTATTAAAATTGGAGATGGGTGTTATGTCAGTTACTGAGGCCACATAAATAGATCTTCAAACAAGATACATAATAAGACACTACTATATTAATCAATACAGTTTCATACATGAAGTTGTGTCACTTTTAATTATTCTCCTTCCTCACTGTAGTCACGCATGGTTCAAATTCTTAAAAAGTCCATAGTATTATATTTTGTGACATTCCATGCTTTGGCAAAGGTTCTGTAAAAAAATAAAAATAAAAATAAAAATAAAAATAAAAATACTACACAGTATCATCTGCAGCCTGAGTTTGTGGATGTGAACATGGTTAATATCTAACTGTATGTTTCAGCGGTGGCAGAATGAAAACATCCCACAAACTACTGCAGGAGACAATAACAAAAGATTAGACATGAATCGAGATGAATGGGATGTTTCGTCATATTGCTATGGGAAAAAAAAAAAAAGAGGCCACTTTTTCAGGCTTCTGAATCATGTGACCTGTCACAACCAGGTCTGATCAGCAATTGGTAGTAACAGCTGTCAATCACATGTTTAACTCCCTCCCTATCTGAAAATACCCGATGAGCTGAATATTTTCACCAGCCTGAAACAACAATGGGAGTGGATGTAGAAGTCTAGTTTCCTCTCAAATCACTTTAGTTATAATGTGCTGAAAGGTATTTAAGGATATTTTGCCTGGTGATGTTAAAGACAATTAATGTTGTAGCTTTAAAGAGGAATAACACACTTTTAAATTCACAATAAAATGATGAAAACACTTAACATATTTAAAAGTGAGTTAGTGTGTAGATAATGTGTTTGATAGGGTCACTGTAGTCAGTTTTGTGGGCATGGGCAGCACATTTAGAAAACAAGTCATCATGAGTGTTGTTTTATTATTACAAATGAGAGTTAAAAATGCATAATTTTAAGAGAAAAAGTCAAAATTGTGCCATAAAAGGTCAAAATTGTGAGATAATAGTCATATAACTATAATATATAAGATCACAGTTTCTCTTCTCTACTAGCTTTTCCTCTGGTGACTTACTCTTCATACTGTCACGTCTCTTTAGTTTGAAAAAGTAATGAGTCTATTCTGAGAATGTAATGAGTATAAAGTACATATTATATATATTTATGCAAAAATGTAGGGAGCAAAAGTAAAAACTTTCCAGAAAAATAAGTATTCAAGTAAAGGACAGATACCTAAAAAAAAAAAAAAATCAACTTAAGTACAGTAACGAAGTATACTTTTACTTAGTTACAGTACTTCCCACCTCTGTTATTTTGGTCCCATTAAGTTTATTTGAGCTGAGTACAGGAAACCGATATCTCAGAGGGACAAATCAGACAGAGGATTAAAGAGGTTACATCAATTAGTCCTATCACTACACTGAACTGGAGTCCCACCAGTAAAACAACATTCATTTGTCAGTCATGCCAGGACAGTAGTGATAAGCAGGACAATTATGCCATTATATCTGCCATGTAAGGAGGACGGACAGGATGAGGGGGGAAGAGGAGAGGAAGGGAGACTGGGAGCAGACAGTAGGCTTGGTGTGCTGCTGTGTGTTGCTCTGTTTAGGATTTCATCGCCCAGACGACTACGGGCTAATCCCTGGAGACTCCTTCCTTACTTAGGAAATACTTCCTTCCGTCAGACTGACAGAAGAAGTGATTTCTACTCTACAAACAACTATAGTGAAATGGAAAAGCAGAATCCTGAAAAAAACAAAACAAAAAAAAAAACATATCCTCCTCCTAGTAAGGAAATGCACACTGATGTTTTCATAAATACTGCAATATGTTTGTGAAATTCTAGCAGTCTCTCCTTATTTTTTTTTTTTCTTCAATGAATCTAAAGTAGCATAGTAAAGTCCTAATTTGAGTCCGCTTTACCTACCTATGATGGCTGTAGCTGTTCACTTAACATACCAACCATCATGTTTTTCGTGGAGAGCTGTAAATGCCAAGTCAGTTTTTACTGTACGTTGTTAACAGTCGTACATTTTTCTGCTACACAGTCAACTCTCCTACCCAAACATTACACTGGAACACCACTCTACTGGTCTCCTCACACCTCGACATTATAAATCTGGAAAAGGAAAGAAACTGTGGTAAATCTGTCATAAAGATACAGCTCCTGTTTGTGCTGTATCATCTAATCGAGAAAATGGCCCTAAGACAGCAGCCAGCAGCCATAAATCTCCATTTCAAACGGGCACACAGGAGACAAACAATGTAAAGTGCTGACAAGTGTGTGTATTTTTAGGGCTCATCTCTATGCAGTAGAGTGGCTGCAGAGCAAGTGTTGTGTGTGAAATCAGCAAGTGTGTTTGCAAGAGACTAAATGTAAGACAGATGCAAAGTGAGAAAAAAGTCAGTGTTTGTGTGTCTGCTCGGTGTGTGAGTGCATAAGTGCTGCTGTCCACCCCCGGGGACGCAGTTCTAGTTCAGGATTTGAAGACATGTGTCAACTGAGCTGGGTCTTCTGTGCAGCAACAGTAAACTGCACACATTGGCAGAATGATAGAAAGTCAGCAATTGGGTTCAAGTCTGACATTGTTACAGCACTCAAGTGAAACCTCTTCGAATGTCAGATGAGGATGGTGGGTATTAAAAAGTTATTTAAGGCAGAAGACAACATAAAAGTGCAGTTTGTATGGGTTAGGTTAGGTTTACATCAGGGGTGTCAAACATGCGGCCCGGGGGCCAAATCTGGCCCGCCAAATGGTCCAGTCCAGCCCTTTAGATGATTTAGTGAAATGCAAAAATTATACTAATATACAAATTTTAGTTGAGGTTCCACATTCAGACCAATTCACTCTGATAAAATAATCTGGAACTACACACCAATTACATTTTCTCTTTGTAAATGTTTTCATTTAGTTACATGAAGACAAAGTATAATTTCTCAAAAACTCTGTATAATCGGAACAAATATGAACAACATGAAACGTCTTCAGAGAATTAAGTTCAATTTGAATAATATTCTGCCTATTACTAAATGTTTTGTTTATGTATAAGCCATAATATACACATGTAAATGACAAACTAAAGGCTAATATTTAAATTACACATTTAGTTCATGTTATTCACACTATTTGAAAGGATGGTTTGTAGATGTAAACATTTTCATAATGTTTTTCTACTAAACATCAACAGTTTGGGGTTGATTATTGTTTTTATTCTATTTTTATGTTTTCATTTTACTGGTGTGGCCCACTTCTGATCAAATTTAGCTGAACTAAAATGAGTTTGACACCCCTGCTTTACATGGAAACTAAAATAGCACAAAAGAATTAGAAATGAATACGTTTGCAGGCAGGCAAAGTTTTGTCAATGAAAACATATATAAAGGGCATGTCATTAGGTAAGAGGAATGACCAAGATTAGAAGTTAAATGAAAGCAGCGTGTCTGACACAGTTGCAGCGGAGGAAAACAGCCGTGGTTTCGTCTGAGTGTGTTGTTTCATCAGAGCAGCCCAAACGTCTGGATTGTTGAAGGGTATTGACTCTGAATAATCCTGCTTCCCTCTAAATCCTCATCCTCTGACTTCAAACACTGTGCAAAAGACTTTCAATAGAATCTGGCATCCTCCCAACTTTCTCTCCATGAGTCGCTCATTCTTCTTCTTCACATTCTTTTTCACTCTCCGTCCTCCCCTGGATCAGTTGTCCAGCCTTGAATCACAAAGCCAAGCCCAATTCTGTGGGAATCTCGAGGAGGCCTCTGCGCTGCCTGGCACACACACACACACACACACACACATATACATACACACACACACACACGTACACACTCCTCTTGTAAAGGGGTGACAACAAAGAAGGCACGGTTGTAGACCCTGTGGACAAAGAAAATGAAAGGTCCCACACAAAGCAGCAGAGAGCAGGTTGGAGAGGATTTGAAGACCAGCTGTGAGAATAACCTATGAAAAGTCCAACCACCACGCAACACATTCAATATTTGCAGCTATTAATCACACAGTTCCTCAGTGAATCAGCATGTTCACATAAATCAGACCTTATAGTCATTTAACTAACAGCATACGTTGATGGTTTCTACTGCTTACGTACACATAAAGGGAAAAAAAAAAACATTCCTTCTTAATGTGACTAATAGTTTGCTAGTGGGAATCTCAAAGTAATTATAAAAGCAATGCAATATAGTGACTCCCTGATACTTGTAGTCATCTGAAAGGGTCGTACTGACACTGATGAAGGAGCTTCACAAAATGTTACTGTCTATAGCAATATGTTAAAACATATTTATTAATTATAAGGAAACCAGAACAATTTCTGATACAAACATACTTTTACATCAAAACTGAAAGGTGTAAAAGGACTCCCTGTTGAAATGAATGACATTACTAAGAAAAAGAAAGAAGCAAAACAGCATTTTTAACAAAGGACATTAGGAGGTGTGTGACAACTCTAACAGGCATTTGAGAAAGGAATGAAACATGCAGGTGAGATGTTCTGGACTGTTTATGGCAAAAATAGTGAATATTGTGGAAAATATTATCATTTCACTTCAGACTATTTGCTTGAATATCACTGTGTATGCAAAGAAAGGTCCCCACTGTCAATAAGTTTGAACTCCAACAATGTTTATGACAGCAATGTTAGAAGATAATCTGTGTAGTTTATACTGTATGTTCTCACTGTGTCCGCATGGGTTCTCTTCAGGTACCCCAGCTTCCTTCCACCACCCAAAGACATGCCCTGATAGGTTAAGGTTATCGAAAATGCCCAAAGGTGTGATTGATTGTTTGTCTCTATATACCCCCGTGACCCTAATGAGGATAAAGAGGGTTCAGATAATTCATTAATTTTAGAAGACATCCTATGGTGTGCAGGTCTGTTTCGCATAATAATAATAGACCGATATATCGGGCCGATATTTACATTTATTTCTTCTATCAGTATCAGCCTGTTGCATTGGCTGATATGCTCTTTTTTTCCTGCCATGATTTACTAACAGGCAACATTTATGGCACCTCTATGTTCTTAGAGATACTGCTGTCCATTGAAAAAACTAAGTAAAGAAGTAAAGAAGATTTTCTGACATTTGTTATCATTTGACAGAGAAAAAAAATATATGAATAAGCTCCAAATATTGGCTTAGAAATATTGTCAGTCTGTATAGGTCAAAGGCTAAAGCTGTGGTGTTAAAAAAAAAAAATGCACAAAAATACAGATCGGCCGATAACTAGTGTCACATTACTGACCAACATCAGCAAAAAATAAAAAAATAACTAAAAAATACTGAAGCCACAACTATGTTTAATAAGAAAAATAATGGTATTTCCACACACATACTCTAAAGAGGATTTAAATGGGTAAACAGCTGATTAAGTGATTACCCATCTTGCCTAGTGCCAACAGTACGAGCCTATGAGGGGTAGTGTTACAATTTGGAGTTGCTTCAGTTGATCAGGTGTAGATTCAGGATCCAGGAACAGTGGGATCAGTTGACAACACTAAGATACTGAATGGTCAGGTCTGAGTATCAGCGCATTTTTCCTTTCTGACACACATATTTCAAGATGATGATGACAGGATTTATCAGGATTAAACTGTCAGGGAGTGGTTCTCATGAATTGGCAAACACACAGTCCAGACCTAAAACTCACTGACTTCATACAGTGGTCTGATGCTCCCAGTCTACAAATGTTGGTGAAAAATGAATGCCGCTATGGAATAAATGTTGGGACACTGTAAAAATTTATGCAAATTAAACCTAAAAGTCTTGTCTTGTCATCTGAACCCGCTTGATCCTCACTCGGATCACGGGGGTCTGTGGGGGACTAATGCAGCTACATACACCCTGTATGAGTCTCCAGTTCATCTTAGGATTGAACATATATAGACAAACAATCACTCTCACATTCACAACTATGGGTAATTTAGATTAACCAATTAACACAGACACGGGGAGAACATGCAAACTCCACACAGAAAGGTCTGGTGTTGGATTCGAACCAGGGACCTTCTTACTGTGAGGCACCAGTACTAACCACGGCACCACTGTGCCACCACAAACCTAAAAGCGGTTCAAGCAAATATTAGAAAGTCACTTTTTTGGGTCCATACTGTGCAATTAACATTGTGTAATTAACTGTAAAGCTGTAGTGTTGTTGTATTTAATTCTCAATACCGTAGATAAGCGTATGTACACAGTATGAGAGCCTTATTTTTCTACCATATGTTACAACCAAACAGTTAACAGCTGCAACTCTCTGTGATGCATCAAGAAATGTGTATAATGGATGAAGGCAAAAACACACAAACAGCAAGAATGTATGGAATATTTTTTGCACTCAGGACGGCACAGTGTAATTTCTTTGCATCTATGCAATGACAAATAAATTCTACTTATGCAATACACTGTCAGTTGTGATAAATGATGTACAAAAAAAACTGGTTAGTCCCATCTGAGCTTGGTCTCGCTGTCACTCACACACACAGTAACTTATATTAAACATGGACCTGGGGTTTTTATAACTGATATCTGAAATGATTTACTTACAGCAAGTGACACAGTATAAAATCTACAAATACAGCGTTTCCACAAAGTCTCTTTACAAAATTTTTTTTTGCAAAAGCAATTGTTAACAGTTAATTAGATTAGTTCTATGTACTCAGTGGTTATCCAAGTTTTAATCACATTGTAGAATCATGTGCAATTGAATTATTGGTCCTTTTTTTTTTCCAACAAGCAGTAGTTGCAAATATTTACCATCGCCTTTTGACTGAATATGTAGCACCACAGTGGGATGAACTTCAACCAACCATCATTTCCCAGGTAGATAGTGCATTACCACATTAGGGACTATAGGTTGATGGGTTCCTAAATTAACCATTTTCAGACCGATGGATTGGAAGAGTCATCCCAATTCCCTGGACACCTCATTCACCAGATATCACTGCCCTGGATTTCTTTCTACTGAGTTATGTTAAATATATTGTGTATTGAAAAAAGTTATAGGACATCAACAACCTGGAGTAAAACATCACATTACTTTTCTTTTTGGAATAGTTTCCATAGATTTGTCTATTCATTTGCTTTTATAATACATTTATTAGATTGTAAAGAGACTTTATGGATGCCTTAAATATGTGCAAGAAAATTAAGTGTAGAACAAGTATAAAAAGTTAGTGTACTATATCTCTGTTAGAGAGGTATGGTTTGGAATAATCTGGATCAGAACTTAACCCTTGTGCGGTCCTTCGGGTCAAAGAGACCCGGTGGTTCACAAATGTACCTTTTTATACGTACTGTAGGATGCCATTGCTTACTACTGAAAACAGTACAATATCCTTGGGGGCTGGGGTGATGAGTCTATGGAACTGAACTTTGGAATCTGGGTTTTTAAGACCCGATTGTAGGACACAGCCAGTGTGCCTTTTACGAAGGACCGCACAAGGGTTAAAAATGTCTTTTTCAATTTGTGAAATGAAAAGGGTGTATAAATCCAGTATAAAAACAAAATATAGAACGTTATCTGAATAAGTGAAGATATAGTTATAATAGCGAAGAATGCATAAAATAGGATTGATTGATTGATTGATTGATTGATTGATTGATTGATTGATTGATTTCAAGCAATTCACACAATATACATAGATA